>JARIHS010000010.1:2190000-2561383 GCA_029320655.1 Mycena floridula
TTTGGCTCCACGGCCGCCGCGCCAGAGGGTCTCCGAAAAATGCCATTCGAGCAGATTCAAATACTCTACTAGTTCCAGCGAATCATAGGTCAGACCCCAATGGCCTTCAGCTACCTTCAGCTGCAGAACTTATCTTGTATATGCAAGAAGAAGTTTCAGCAGGTTTCGCACAGGATTTTTGAAATTTGATTGTTGCCATCTGGAAATAATGATGAGCTGATGGGCTGATCGCGATCGACTCCTTGTGTATAAAAGTCCCTCGTTTGCATCGCCGTCTCCTTCAGAAGCGCTGGTCGTCTCTCACCCACCTTACCATCTTCCTGACAATCTTCAATACCGACTTTGAATCTAATGCATTTCTCATCTGCCCTTACTATACTGGCTGCCTTAGCCTCTCTGTCGATGGTTAGCGCCACTCGTGAACGCAAGCCCATAGGCAGCAAGGATTCTGCATATGTGAAGGTGAAATTTTTAATAGTTCCTCTTTGTCCTATCGTTAACCTCCATTTCTAGCAACTATATGTGGCACCGACAGTGACCCCGAGCCGGCCCTATGTCGCTGCTCAGCCAGTTCCGGCACCAGTGCCTGTAGCCCCTGCACCAAGGCCTCACCCTGGTTTGCGTAGTGGAAACTATCTGAATCGGGTATGTCATGGCTCTCAGTCATTCTACAGTACATCCAGTTAACCGTTGGCAGAACCCATGAGCGAAATCCGTCGACCGGACGAGATGAAGCGTCAATGCGTCTGCTCTGTAAATTCTGAATAGATGTCATGTTCGGAACATGATTCTAAATCGATGAACATGATTCTAAATCGATATTATGAATGAAACCATTGCTCAACTAGAGAAGCCACTAGTATTTACAGCACAAGGTTGGTATGAAAGATAAAAGTTCAACTTTCTATTGCGAGTACGATAGTCGTGATAGTACGTTGTTCTCTTGTTCGATGGCAACAAGAATCTCTCCCTTCCCGGCGTTGATTTCTATGTCGATAACATTAATGCCCTGTGGTTTGATTTCCGCCGGGAATTGGAGTTCCACGAAGGAATGGTTGGGAGAAAGTTTCTGGCTGTCATATTGCATGAGGTAGTAAGTGCCCTGCTTTCCTTCCTCCTTGTTCGTATCCAG
Organism: Mycena floridula; assembly: GCA_029320655.1. Classification (NCBI taxonomy): domain Eukaryota; kingdom Fungi; phylum Basidiomycota; class Agaricomycetes; order Agaricales; family Mycenaceae; genus Mycena; species Mycena floridula. The sequence goes on from JARIHS010000010.1 coordinate 2,191,133, forward strand.
GAGATAGAAGACCATGGTCTTCCAAGACGCATAGATCATCACTGACTCGGACTCGTAGTCATAGACCAGATTGGGTGGCAAAGTGATGCAGACATGACGAGCCTGAATCTTTGGGCCCATTTCGTACTCGTTGAGGAGCACGGAGATATATCTATCCCAAGTTTCAATCGCCTCGACAATGATGTTTACTGGCGAGATGACAAAACTTTCGCAGATTCTATGCAATGTTCGTGTGACTTCGGGGTTCCTCGGCATGATTTGTTTCGAACTGTCGTCGAGATGGGCGCAAGGAGTGGAATTGTCGGCATATGGGAAGAATTGTCGCGGTAAATGATAGAAAGCATGATGATCATCTGCATTCTCGATGATGTAAAGTACATCTTCGATAAATTGCGCAACGAATAGACCATCGCGGAGGATATCGATATTGGTTGAGATGGTGTGCTCTCGCCCCGACAGAAAATCAAAGGCCAGAATCGAGATGACAGGGTTCGCATCCTGAGTGGGAATGATAATCGCAAGCATTTCTGAGTTCAAAGCGACCTCGCTAGGCTCGCAGGGTATGTCATTACGACGAAAGGCCACCGAGATCACAGGCGAATCAAAGTTGACGCCGTGATTGACCGCAAGGACAATAACGGAATGAACATCGTTTCTAGACGACCCAATATATCAGCAACAAGATAATTATCAACGAACAAGAACGTACGTGTTTTCCTTGTCGCTCTCTAGGACCGTCAACCAACGCCCAGCGGCCTCGCATATTCCAGTCTCGGATGGGACAAAACGTTCTCCAAGCCCCAATTCGACAGAGCTGATCGGGTTTCCTCTGACCATATCCCAGCAGCTGACTCTGGTTGGACTCATGATGAGTCCAAAGTCTGTACCAGGAATCAGACCCAATACAAATTCGTCTGTAGGACAACGGAACGTCGGCGGCATCGCCGTCAGCGCAAGGATGGGAAGGTCCTGGTTATCCTTCTGCAATGGGTAAGACCCAATGCCTCGCTGGACCCGCAAAGCAAGATTTGCCAGGTGCTTCAGATCGTCGAGACTGCGGGTCGAAAGATCGTCATGAGCAGGACAATCCAAGGGGCCACAGTTTCTATCTCTGTACGCTTTTAGCATGGTAATCCAGGTTATTCTGTCCTGAAATGTCTGTCGGAAAGCACGGCAGACCTGTATAATGGTCAACTTCTTTGTCTGCTCAGAGCTGTTTGGACTGTACTCGCCAAGTACTCGCCTGGGGAATGATTAGAGCGTCTTCCAAGGTGGAGTTCTCTGCCACGAGGATCAAAAGATCTCCTGGAATATGAGACCACCCCGACAGCTCCGTCGAGGCCATTGAGTTTATGAGGGATGGAAGAAACGAGAATCGATTCTTGGTAATAATAAGCTGTAAGGCCGTCGGGCGGCAGGGCCCGCTACCGAGCTCCGGAGCGCCGATCCTTGACTCCCGGCGGAATCTGTGTGAGTGACGCGGGCTTGGAAGCGCTGACGACGACAATCTGAGTGGTAAGATACAGAAGCAGCTGGATCAATGCTGGTGAGGATGTCGCGACTGTTGAGCTGGAAGACGGAGGAGAAAATAAAAAGTGGACCAAGAAATTTTCTTGGACAGGTCACGAGGACAACCAAATAGATATATGCGGGACTTTCACTGCCACAAGATCACGTTTTGACTCCCACGATCAAATATGAAGCAGGCGGTATAAGACCGTACCTATGGGGGTGGGCAACGTCGATTCGGTCAACGGCGGATGACTAAGTGCACAGCCACTTGAATTTCTCGAGTTATCTGTTTGAGCTGCAGGCCTCTATATCTAGTATTCTGTGGTATGTTTCAGTGATCAATGCATAGCATTTGAATATTCTGGTTCAATAGACATGCTCAAGTGATGATATTGATACTTTTCCATCTCAAGAATGTTAGAACCGGACTCAAACAGGTCTTTCTGGTTGTCACAGTGCATACTTTGAAGTATTTTTTGATCCATGCTGACTATCATGAACATTGAAGCAGAAGAGAGCACTGGAGCAAGTCATTCCAGCGAGTTCGGGAGCTGTCACAGGCATGTCACACCACCTTTGATGCTGATTGTTGCGGCCGAAAGATAGGCTTATCCGGGCATCCGGTGCCCAAACATATTAGATGGAAAATGGATAGGACAAGGAGCTCTATAGATTGTTCTTAGAACATGTTTCAATTCATTTTTTCTGCAGCCAATTCATTACTGAAGTTGCCATTCTGACTCGAATTTTGCGGTTTTTCTAAGAACAATCCCAGCGCAATGTCACACAAGGACCGTCGAATACCTAAAATGGATGATGGAAGTCCATGAGGCCGCTAAAAATCAGCTCGAGGTTTTTTTGATCAAAATCAGCTGGGACAAACAGCACCAAACATGTGGCTGTACCAGACCTTTGCCCACCCCCAGTACCTAACAAGTTAGGTAGCGGGCATAGGTCACGGGTCAAATGACTGTGACACATCTCACGTCACTGCAGCTGACTCACTTTGAACATGGACCAGAACTTGACCAGAACCGCCTGCGGCCTGTTCTTCGCTGCCCAGAGTCCACTATCGGCCTCCTATGATCTCGACCACCGTAATGCGGGAGGAAAATGACGTGGACGAACCGTTGGCCTTACCGTCTGAAGATTCTAGTTTCTCCAGCCTTAAACAAGTCACCAACCGTCCAAATACCATACCCTGATAAGGAACCTCTATTCCCCACTGCTGAGTATAAACTCGGTCTATTTCCGCCAGTTTAGCGTAAATCCATCGCTTTTTATGTATTTATTGACATGCCGCTCCAGGCAGAAAAGACCTCAGGCTTCTTGCAGGCTTCTTCCTGGAAACATCCGAAGCCAGGGATGAGGGTGCCATTCCGGAGACTTCCTTTCCAGCGCTCAGTCATCTTGTTCCTCTCCATCGTCTGCAAGATCCTCAGCGCTATTCGTCTCACCCATGCCACTTTGGCTTTGCCAAATTGTCCTCCAGTCGCGACGCTTTTTCCTTGTCAGCTGATCTCTCCCACATCCTGAAATCTTATCCTCACCAATGTCTTTCATCGCCCAGTTCATTGCCTGACAATGCCAGCTCATCTCGACCGACGACCTCGGTTGATTCTCTCAATAAAACAACGACAATATTCGTATTCCAGGTCTCGACGAGCCTTTTTCAGCCACCGCAGAGGTGTCGCTCTTGAAGCTTGAAGCCTGAGGCTTTGGAATTGGCCAATACTGAAATTGGCCACCACTGTTTCTCTTGCCCAGATGACAATGTTCCGAATGGCCGGAGAGGTACGTCTTTACATGATTATCGATTCACGAGCTTAATTGAAGAATGGTACATGAAAAAATGCAACTCCTGAGATAGCACTGCGGCTGCGCAGTGCGCTCTCTAATCAAGTGGACTGCCTTTTTGCGAAGTTCAGGCCGGGAGATCTCGAAAGTTGACAAAGAGAAGAATCTTCAATCCGGAATATGTGCAATTCCTTGTTAATTATCCAACCTCTTTGTATCACGCTGTTGAATAGGAAACATTCACCATAAGCCCGAAATGTTTCAAGCTAACTTATCAGGTTTAGTGGCTGTGCGAGCGGCTATTTCATCCCAAATTCGACCCATATTCTCGTTCAAGATCCGTACATAACCTATCCAGGTCGACATACCCAAATGTTTTCCAATCAGCATCATATTTGGTACGAAATACATGGAGGCGGTGACAAGAGCAACCAAAAACACGTTTAGATCCTGACCGAATATTCCTGTTGCCAGGCTGGCAAAACAGCCCAAGCTTTCTCTCGACGAAATGCAGCAGCACGACGCCGCCGCCGCCGCCAGTAAATGAAGAAACCAAGAGAGCCCAAGACAAGAAAAGCTCCCGCGATGCTGATGCCAATGATGACAGCCCTCATGCTGCGATTAGCATCCGAGTCAGATCTTCTGGTCGTCTGAATGACACCGGTATGCCCCAATAAAGCCCTTGTTACAGGATCCAGGGCAGCAAGGACATGCTTCCTAGAGAATCGTCAGAGAAAGGCCCCAGCGGAAAGAGCTCTTCATCTTACCCAGTGCTCGACATCGAAACATTCCTGTTACCGGCCACTTGTGTCCCAGTGTCGATGTAAACGGCAGGAATCGCCATGTCATAAACCAGATCTTCCACTGGGTCTACATGGAAGCTTGGATCAGCAACGATTCAAGCTAGATAGGATTTTTATACTTACCGGATACCGAGAGCAAAATGAACTCATTGAGGTCGGAACCGGTCCGTGTCCATGAAACTAGGAGAGGCTCACCGACGAATACTGAAGACGGCGCCGAAAGAGTGATAGCACCCAGTGCTAAAGGAAACCAGAAACTGATGCTATTTACTCATCACTGAGAGCCAGATTGGAAAGACAATTGACGTACAGGAGAAAGAGCCGCATGAGCGACGACAAACAGATCGAGAGCTTTTATACTGCCAGTGGGCCTGCCAAGCGGGAATTGCTTGATCATGGATGACATTGAATAGAAATTGCTGTGGACGGGATGATCAGATATCATTTGTTGAATCATAAGGCTTCAGCTGGTATATATATATACCTTGAATGCCGAAAGCCCAACGACCGTCACCGACGACTTGATGCATAGGTATATCAAGATCTGGCTGCGGATAGGCGCTGAGCAGTACTAGTGAGCGCTCGAAAACTAAGGTTGGTTATTTCGGTTGATTCGGTTGACGGTGGCCTTGTGGAGCAATGGCTTCTAGAGCTCCAAGACGGAATGCTGCAAGAATGCTGAACCCAGCCTGAGGTCTCAGTCCCAGGACCATGTAGTCTGTTTGTTGTCACGGGGGCTGACAGCAGGTCCCGCATATTATATAACCTCGGAGTTTGAAATTTATAAACAGGCCTATTTCGCGCATTTCGACGTGACTGATGGAATTCTAGGTACTCAAGAGGAAAAATATGGTCTATGACAGTTGTATTAAACTCGGAAAATACAAAAATGACGGGGAATCCCGTATAAGTAAATGAGCAACATGACGTTTGGTGCTCTAGCATGACGCTAAATAACATGGAATAAGGGACATACATAGAAGAAGGGATTTGAGAAGGGAGATATGGATCCTAGAACAAGATTGACCTCAGGAAATGTCCGTCACCCAAAACAGCTCACATCACGCCATATCCCCGCTACCTAACTTGTTAGGTGTGGGTCTTATACCGCCCTATTAGTATTTTTTTTTGGCAGAGGAAAAAGATTTTGGGCGGTGGCTGTGTTTTGATTGCACGTGATGTCCCTCTCTATTATGCGGTCTATCGTTCGATCCCAGCTGCTGTCACTTTTTATTTGACATGATTCTTACCTCCCATCTTGCTCACATCTGAACCATAAATTCCAGGCAAATCTGTGCAAATAGTTTATTTATTATAGAAGGATCCATAACAGGGGGGGTCTGGGGGGGAACACCCCAGTTCAGTGCACTGTGAGGAGTGGACCGCAAGGTCCACGACGAGCAGCGCAGCCAAAGAAACCTGCTGAAACCTGCTCACAGTCCAAAATATTAATAACCTGCTGTAATTAATATTATTATCATTGATATTCTCCATAACAGTCCATACGAGTACATACCTTTAGGCTTTGAGGACCTTGTCAGAACTGAAAAATTTAAAGAACAGCAATTAAATGTGATTTGTATGAGAAGTTCTTGCTACATCTCACAGGTTTCAGCGCTGTATTGAGCCACCAGGATGGCGTAACCTAAACGCCGGATTCCGGCCGGTAAAGTCACAATGTGACGAATCACGCGAAGCCTGGGTAGCGGGCCCTGCCGCTTGCCGGCCTTATCCCTTATGCTCTGCAGCTTCTTCACAGCATTAATTCATCTCCACCTAACCCCATATCAGCAATGTCTGATCTGAAGTAACAGCTTGTAGCAAGAATAAACATAATTGGTAAAGCTGGGGCCTCAAGGCCTGCTGCTGTTGGATTCTGGGGTACCAGGGGGATACCAGGAGCAAGGTGTATGACCTTGTTCGAAGATTTCTCGAATGCAGCATTCGCGAGTTCCGTGGTCTTTCTGTCACCATACTTATTTCCAAGGTCTGTCCGGTCGCACTGTCACTCTATATTGTATCTGCAGCAAGTTCATACATATCCTAGGAGCCTTCACTATGAATGACAGTCATTGGAAGTTCAGGACACCGAGGCTTTTGGTTCTGCCTGTCCAGGGGCAAGGCAAGCGCTAGGTCGGTTCTGGCTTGAATTTCCTCTAGATAGGTCATTCTGAATTACTTATTAGCAATCACTTTCCAATGTGAATAGAACCTAGCCTCGATACCAGGCCCTCTTCCTCGATTCCTCGCCGAGGGCCTGGTAAATTTCATTTATATCCGTGATAATTTTGACGGCATGTTCGTAATAAAAGATTTCCTTATATGACCAGAATCCATTTGGGGAAATCCGCTTTTGGAATCATAACTGAGCGTGCGTCATTTACTTCTTGCCTTCGTAGGCCTTTGTCTGTCTGCTCGTCTCACTCATCACTCATTTTGAACATGTTAAATCCACTAAAAAAAAGCTGCACAAACTAGCAGTGGCGGTCAAGGACAACCCGAATATAATTCCTGATGTGGTTTCCGCATATGGATTCTGGTCATATAAGGCGATTTTTAGTTACCCCGGTCCCATCAAAATTATTACCCGCCAACAAATTATGATATTTACTGGTCCCTCTACGAGGATTCGAGTAGAGGGACCAGTTTTCAGGTCTAAATAGAACCCAAGAAGTCTCAGAATCCACATCCGAGATATGGTACAATGATGGTATGGTCAACAATGGGAAATCTGTATGTGAAGGTAAACTTGCCAACTTTAGTCCAGCATAACTATCAAGCTGTAGTGAAGGTCCCGCAGCTTTGGCCATCTATTCACACCAGTGATTGTTTGACTTATCCTTGAAGCCGCATTGGTGTTGAATCACACTGGTTCAACACTTTTGCGCAACCCAACTACTGGGTTTGGCTGTGATGATTTACTGAGCCTTTCTTTATTCTAACAAAAGCTATATTAGTTAGTACGCAATGATCAGTACTTCTGAAAGTTCTTGTCCCCATGTCCTAACTCCTTTGGGGACTCATACCTGCCATCCGAAGGAGTGGCTATCCTTCCACTTGTAACCCTCTATGAATGCCACCAGACCTTGTAATGTGCACAATATGGTTGTCCATTTTCCATGAACGAACCTTCAGCGAATGAACAAAATGAAACAAACAGCCGCTGGGTTCCAAGCTTACCCAGTAAAATGATGAACTTTCAGCGAACCTTTTCAGCAAATCAATGAACCATCTCCATTCTGACATGAAACCATCCCCTTCTTGGCTGCCACTGCAGAATTTCTGCTGCATGTGAATTCCCCGAGTCTCCCATGAATTCTGTATGAGATGAGGGGTTGTGAGGAGCAGAGAGAGAGCACATTGAGATTCAAATTTGATGCCTTGGCAAGGCTGAGATGGATTTTCTCACAGCATAGCTGGCCCAAAAGGCATGCATCTTATGCTCTGAGGATGATACAGCCATTCACACATTCTAGAGTGTTGGACAATATGGGTCGTTCCCGAGAATGTGACACAGGAGACGATGAAAACGGTATATTAGATTGGACTTTTGTACCATGTGATTAAGCATTCTTGTCCTGAACTACAACATTGTTCCACCTTCCTTGCTTCCAGTTAATGTGAGCTTGTACCGTTCAACACTTCCTCCAACCCAGAAGCTCAACTCCTTTCGACCATATGTAATCATTGATTCAAAGCTCGACACCGAGACCAACACACTCTCAGTCTCTTTGTTCCTCGACCTTCTTTCACGAAACCGCAAAAAAGTCGGCTGGGGACATCTGGATCAACTTTAGCAAGCTTCGCGTCATTCCAGAGAACAACAAGGTCCTTGGCAGCAAGTTTCCCTGGCTCAGTCCGGAAAGGGCTTCCGAGATCATCACGCTCGATTGGGAGCGCAATTGTGAAAGGAGGAAAGGAGGATGTTGGCCATGGACTGTGGACACGTCTTTGTTGTGTCATCATCATGGATATAACTTTCCGGTAGGCTCGTAACCCGCCTCTCTACGGGACAGGCAGGCAAGCACTAGGCAAACCTCTTGTAAGTTAGAGAGGGTCAGTCATCCATACTCGTGGTTATTGGCGGACAGATCAGATTCAAGCCAAATGCGTATAGGTACTCCAGATCCATCTTTTGATTATCTTCGCATCACACAGTTATCTCCGACTTATATACTGGCTGCGATGTACTTGTTCTTCATTCGTTTGACCACCCACGAGCTCTCGGGTCCAAACACAATTCATTGTTTTATTTCATCTCTCTTGGAGTCCTGAATCTATATGACAATAGTGGTCACACTTAGTAACCCTCATTTCATCATTTCCCTGCCAAAATGGCAGTTTTGCATCTCAATTTCTCACTCACAAATGGTTGGATTGACTTGAGATAAGGTGCAAACAACTCCAAAGAGCGGCCTCTTTCTGTTCCCTGCATCATACTTGCTCTGTGACACCGGTATCCCAAGTTATAAGTTTTGCATTTTTCCGGAAATCCATGCTTCAGTGTACACATCCGCAATGAAAAGACCCACCTGTATTCAAATGGTACCAGATTCTTGACACTTCAAAATGCAAGCTTTTCACAACTTACCGCTTGGGAAAATACCCACTTGCTGTGGAGTTATTGGACCAAGAGTAAATCATGTTTACTAAGTGTGACCACGAGTAGAGGGTCAGCCACCGGACTAACTTTCCGGTATGCGAGGGCACTCGGTCGATCATGAGGAACATCTGAAGAAAAAGTACGTGGATAATATCCAACTTTGGGTGACAAGCATTCATGGTCATCTCACAGTTGGCCAAAGGTTCGCATTTCCTCTCGGTATGGGTGAGTACGATATTAGACTTGGATTTTGTCTGGTTCTGACGAGGGTTTTTGAAGAGACTTTTACGTGCCATGCCCGTCTTGCATTGACGAACGAGCAATCGCATCCGTCTTAAACTAGAGTCCATATTCATGGACGGAGACGGATATGATATCGGGCATCTCTGGTGGGCAAATTCTGAAGGTAGACGAGGCCTGGCTTGATGCCGACGACGTCGAGGATATCGAAGAGAAAGGCCGGTTTGTAACACTGCATTGGAAACAAAAAAAAAATCAGAGGAAAAATGGCGGGAAAAATGATACACAAAATATTCAGTTTCACACCTCGGCCAAATTTTGCCCCGGTATCCGACCCGTATGGTGGCGGCGAGAAATATAACGTTTTTCTAAACATTTTTCCCACCGTTTTTCGTCAGATTTTATTTGTTCCCAACGCAGTGTAAAGAACATCGCAGAAGAGGAATATTACTCTGTATGCAAATAATGATAGGGACTTCATCAAATATATAACTTACATGTACTTTACTTCTTGCTAACATCTAAAAATCATTGCACACTAAAAGCCCAACTGCTCGACAAAACTCTGCCACGTCGCGTCTAAAATAGGCGCTTGTATCCCCATGCCGGCAGGCGCCACTGCCGGCGCTTGACCTTGACCTTGTCCAGGACTTTGAGCATTATGTCCGATATCCCAGGACGAAAACCCCCAATTCGAAGTCGTCGAAGGCGGTGAAGGAGCTGTAAAGGTTGATACCCCGAAACTCGTCGAAGCCCCTGCAAAAGTAGAAGTCCCAACTCCCAAAGACCCAGGTGACCCGAATATCCCAGGTCCAAAGGAAGGAGGCGGTGTCGAAGATAATCTGCCAAAGGACTGAGCTGTGGCAAAAGGAGCTGAAGAAAAGCCAGCTCCGGTCCATCCCATATCGACATCGACGTCGAGATCCTCGGGTCGAACGAGATTACTCGATTCGTCGCCTTGAATTCCGCTATCCGTAGGAATGTCCCACAGTCGCCCAAAGTCATAGCTGCCGCCTTCGAAGGTATGAAGGTCGTGAGCAAGAGTCGAATGAAGAGAAGCAGGCGGGCTCCCGATAGATATTCGATTCCCCTGGTCTCCACGAGCATTTGAAGTCGGAATCGGGATACTCTTGGACTGTCCATTTGTAGAGAAAGCAGACCGGGGTGAAACAGAACCGGAACCGGAGTTGGTCATACTTTCCCGATGGATTGAGGAATCGGATGGATCCCGCTAAAGAGACTGGTTAGTTGAGGAAGAAACTGACAAAAAGTCGATCTACATCATCTCCAATGAGACTGGTTCGACCCCCAAGTCTGTCCAGCTCGGATATGCTCATTCTCTCGATACCGGTATGATCCGGATGTTGGGCAAGAGGGCTCATTTCAGCTTTACGTTTTAGATTTCGTATGGTCTCCTAGAAAAGAGTCAGTAAAGATGATAAAGATAAACAAAGCGACTGACCAAACACTTGGCAGCGCTTTTGACGCCCTGAGAAGCTGCATCCTCGAACAGATCAACAACCTTGTCGAGCTCATCCATAGATCCTCGTGCCATAGGACTATGAGGAGCGCGAGTCACCAGGATTGTCATCACAATCTGCAAGAAAAGAGTAAGCTTTGAACAACAAGGTCAAAGATAAGAAAGCTCACAGCTCCACTCAGCGCCCAGCCCCAAATTCCACCCATACGACCCAGAATCCCAGGGAAAGTATACCAAGCAAGCCGGATGGACGTAATGAGCCGCCAAGCAGAGCGATATGTCGACATGACCGACGGAAGGTATCTATAAACAAAAAGTCAAAACCAATTCAAGGGAAAGCAAGCGACTTCGACTTACGCATGACCAGCCAAATTCTCAGGACTTTCGCTCAAAGCTTGTGCGAAATAGGCGCGATGGAGGTGTAGCAGAGCTTCAGAAATGACGTTAGAAATGAAGAAGATAGAACTGCCAATTCAACCAACTCGATTCCTTGTATCCAATGATCAGAAACCGTTGCAGCATCTGCGCCAAGCTCGGAGGTTCGTCCTCTGGTTCGACAACACAACTTCGAGAGATTGGGTCGTTAGGCCCCATGACCTTGGCCCGTTGTTCTGCTGTACAGGTCCAGCGAAGAGGGAAGGGGACAAGAAAGTCTCGGATCTGACAGAAGCTTGAGCCACAAACCATGATTGAGATAATAAATATATACCTTGCGATCCAGCCCAATGACCTCTGCATATGCAGGCGCAGATGCCCCGAATGCTGTACCGAGGACAGAATGCAGCAGTAGTGTGTATTTCCAGGTCCAGGTATGGACTGAGAAGCAAAGATCTTCAGTTAAGATTTAAACCAAGGAGGGACGACATACATTCGTTCACCAAATCTTCTTCCAGGGCGATACCCACAAACGCTGGGTTAAAGGAAGGCGGTCTCCCATGGTGGAAAGACTATAACAAGGTGATTAACAATAAGAAACTGAAGAAGACGAAACCATACCATCCACGTATCAGCAAAAAACAGATTCCAGAATAACCGGTCCCGCAGATGTCTTTGAACTGGATTGAGGTCCCATCGTGTTGGATTGACATCTGAGGGCCAAAAAGAGACGAAGAAAGAAAGGCAAGGGCAGCCAGTGAGCAAAACGATTGAAACCAGGCAATGACATACGAACGCCCATCTGCGAAGGGGATCAGCAGCATATTCGAAAAGAAAAGGCATTCCAAAACCAGAGAAACCGAAAAGTGGGGGATTAAGGAAGAGACTAACCGCAATCCCCAACCTGACTGCGACGCCCAAGGTAACCCAAGCCGAATTCTTGCAATTGAATTCCCAGTCTGACAATTCTTGATATTGGGATATGTGGATCTGAAAAACATCATTACCATGTTGAGGAATCAAAGGTCAGGATCTTACCAAGGTCTGCACTGCAGTCAAAGTCGGATGCTTCGTCGGGGGCGCCAAATTAAGAGCCGCTCGCGCGAGATAGTAGTATTCCTGATGTCTCGTCAGGTTCTAAACGAAGAATTAAAGACCAATCGTCGTACCTGCGCTTCCTCTCCATATCCAGGCTTCTTCTCATCAAACAGAGAAGCCAACGCGAAAACGATGAAGAGAATGGCGAGCTTGTGGGCTGCCAATGGTGTTGTGAATAATCTGAAAGAAAGTCAGTCATGGAACAACAGAGACTGAACGACTTACTCGGCTTTATAGACGTCACGGAGAATGACTTCGGAGAGCTCCGTATAAGGTACTGGGCAATATCTGGTGGAAAATCAGTCTAGCTGTAATAAGGGAAGAAGCAAGTACGACTGACAGAAACTCGCCGCATTCTGAATACACCTCTGCAAGCTTCACCGCTTCATTCCATGGTGGAAGATGGCTTATGACCTCGTCGTGAAGCGCCTCAGGTGGTGTCAAGACTATAAAGGTTTATTGAACTCGTCGATAATGAAAGCATCGATAGGCATACCATCTTCAGAACACGTTTCAATGATTCGCTGCGACAATCTGGTGCTCGGCGCTATCATCGACGGTTTTGCCAGTGCATGAAGAAGATACTGGAGAGAGACGACGTCAATGGGAGTGAAAAGAATAGAGAAAGGGACAGACCTCGCTCCGAGCAGTTCCTCCAAGGAACTTGGTTTCACCTTCCGGCCCAATGCATAATGTCCCGAAAGCGTCGATAAAATTCGCATCGGGATGCTGGTGTCGCCGCTCTAAAGCTGGTTCTCTCGGTGCTTCTGGAACCGTGCTACTGGGCGAGGCGGTAGAAGATTGTCCAGTAGATAACAAACCAGAAGAACTGTTGACAAGCGGATGTCCAGAACCAAGAGCACCTTCCAATTCTCGTATTCGAGACGACAGATGCTCGATACGGTCGTGCAACTCCGCAGTATTTGCCAGCACTAGACTGCAATCACCATAGTCAGAACCCGGCACGTCTGATAAAACGTGAAATCGCACCGATTCCCTTTTCCAGTCGCCAAACTTCCTTCAGGACATATACTGCCACATCCGCGACTCACGCATTTCTCGCAAGGGACCTGGAGAAAGAAAGCACGATGGTGTCAGCAGAGATTTGAAAACCAAAGAAACCACGGACATTCCTATCGCATCTGAGCTTCAGCCTCCTGCATTCAGCACAACTGGTCGGTACGCGACCTGGTTTCCGTCGGACCTTGTCCTTGTCCTTTCCCTTTCCCGAAAGATCTTTTAAACTCGATGTAGTTGGCATTGGCTGTTGTGTCATTACAATGTTCGTCAAATAGGGTCCTGACAGGGTCCATGATTAATGGGGTAAAACATTTGAAGAGCAAGAAAACGCACCTTAGTCGTCACTACGTCTAGTCAGGACGCATTCACTGGGCAATCCCAGGCGAATTACCAGGAGACCAAAGAAATGTCTCTCCGCGAGCCGGAAGATCTAACACTGGTTTTGCTGGCCCTGTCGAATGATTTGCCGGTTTCAGCTAATTGTAGCCGCTCGCGTGCGGGCGCTGTGGTGCGATATCCCGCCAGTTTATCGCGTCGACAAAGCTCGACAAAGATGTAAGAGATCAAGATGGGCGCAATAGGGAGGAATGAGCACAACAAGGGAATACGGATGAGATTCAAGGCTGACTGCGGGCGCAAAACAGCGCCGACGACAAGCAGGAGCCAAAAATACAGTGCTGATTGAAGGGTCAAGAAAAAAAAGTTCCCTTTTGTCAGCTAATGATGTGATTTCGCACCACGTGTAGGACGCGTATAAATTGTTTATTAATCAGCTTTAAAAAACCAATTGCGCTTCGATGTAAAACGGTTTCAGATCCATTAGAAATGCAAGCTCCACCCTACCTTAGTGGATGACTTTACATTGGAAATCATTCGCTCGTGTCCCAGGTTCACCTTTCTTGTGACCTGTTAAAGACCAGCGGTAGATCTACCAAAAATAAGCTAATTTGTAGTGGCTCTGAAAACAGAAGATTCGCTTACTCATGGCCGAGGCGCTGAAAGTTGCTCACCGGAACCATTGTACATCTCGAAAAGGCCAAAGGTACCAGATCGACATGACGCCAACCTGTCCATCGTCTAGATGTTGAACTTGGCAGCTGATTGGGAAAGATGGGAAGGAAAGCACAAGAAGGATGAGCGAGACGACTAGAATAATCACCTGGATCCATGGATGGACAGAATCCCAACAGATTCTGGAAGCCTCGAAAGGCAAAGAATCAAAATGGTGAAAGCTGCCTTCGAGGCCAACGGTCCTCATTGAGCCAGAAGCTCCATGATATCATTATCGACGAGCGGCAAGTTTGACACCTTGGTAGAAGCACTGGACAGACGACCTGGAAGGTCTCATAAGAGTGGAGCAAACGAAGATACGTCGTCGCGGCAACTCATCGCGACAGTATGCCAAAGGTCGGCAAAAACTACAAATTTTGAGGAAACCTGATTTACAATCGATATCGAAAAAGGAAACGACACCTCTGGAGTGCTCTAGGTTGGGACCGTCCCAGCGGCCTTGGCCTTTGCTTCTTGTCGCGCCTTCAGCTTTTCCACTGCCTTGACCTTTCTCTGTCTCGCAGCCCTCCCAGCTCCCCGTTTCGCGCCCTCAATAACAGCCTGCTGAGCCATCTCCGCCCTCTTCTTCTTCTTGACAATCTGCTCAGCCCGCATCTTCTCCCTTTTCTTGTCCCGCTTCCTCAAGGTCGTCATGGATGCCTTGAGCAGCGCACCGTACGCTGCATTGAATTTCGGGAGCTCGGCCGATGTGACCTATAGAAAAACAATCAATGAGCGTATAAAAGGACAGCATTTCGGTATACCTCTGTAGAGAGCTTGACCTCCTTGCCGTCGGTAGCCCGTAGCAGACATTTATATTCACGATCCTGGTCATTCATAAGTGCATCTTCGCCGTCGTGGATCACTGTAGACAATATATTTAATTCAGCGAAGGAACAGCAGCGATAGACGCACGTCGTTTGTGGGTAATCCAAATCGAGCCCTGGGTCGTCACGAATAGCTCTGACAGCTTCTTGAGGAACTATGGTCATGGGAATTGTCGTTTGGGTCCAAAGGCACGATATTGAAAGCAAGGCGAGACGAAAGGCGGTTTGGGGCATTAATCCAGTAAATAGAACGAAAAACCGTCAGATAATGGTAAATAGAGGAGGAAAGCACCGACGTTATCGTTTTCGACCAGCATCGAGCCTCAAATGTGGGGTCCGGGCCAGGAACTGGTCGATATGAGCCGGGATGTTGTTGGCGGAATTTCCAGAGGGATATGGGCACGTGACAAAAATCAAGCCAGAAAATGTTCCAGACATTTTCGAGAGGTCAAAACGGTTTGCACAGGGTCTTTGATCCTTATTATATGGATATATATACCGGGCAATACAGAAATAGCCGCGGTTTTCGGGTCTGCTAGCCCAATCTCCTCTTTTGTCTCGTCGGTGTCTCGTCATTATTCCGCTCATCCCAGTCCTTGGCCCGCCCCCACGATGGTGTCGGTGCTGGAGAAAGATAACCAGCACCAGCACCAGTTGGTGCAAAAAGATGATTCGAGGGTGCAAAGAGTTGTTGATTCTGCGCTGGAGCATGCAGTACCTTGGCAGAATAAAGACCCATGAGCGCATTAATGAAAACCGTCCCAAAGGCAATGGATGACAATCCAAACACCAACGTCTTCCACGATATGGAAACAACAAAAGCATCGAGGACCTGATAATTGTCTTCAGTATGAAGGAAAACGAAAAAAACAAGAGATTCGCACCTCTCCTACGACTTCTCCTACGACTTTAGCTCTTCCGACGCCTGTTACATCTCTGCTTCGACATGTCTCCCATTCAGCACAGACCTCTAGCATAGCCGGAATCGGCTGCTGACAATTATTGGTCGTCCAATGATGGGTACAAAGCGCAATTTCCTGTATAGCCTGTGACTGATACTGGCTGACCCTCGACTGAACATCCCTTTGCACCGTAACAATAAAAAGCAGCAGCAAATATATCGCCACGACCGACAATGCCAAATGGACGCAAAAGCGTACATACCCAAGCAAAATAACGGTTTTATCGGGACCACCGACATTGAGGGTGTAATGATGAGAAATGTCGGATGGTTTGAGGACATTTCCATTGCTCAAGGCGCTTCTGCTGCCTGCTTTCTTGCGACGTCGGGCATTATTGTTTAACCGAGGCGGTGACGGGTCAGCCATGTCGACGTCGTCGCCTGCGTCGCTGCCTAATGTCGATACAGAAATCATGGAAAGCGTGTTCTCCTTCGGTGTAGTAAATGTCGAAACAGCTTTGGTCGGAGAGAAACCAGCAGGCGGTTCCCATTCACCTGGTTTGAAATTAAAGGGGAGGGAGTTTGCTGATGGTGTTCCAAAGACGGACGAGCCGTCAAAGGAAGATCTGGGGGAAGCAGAAGGGAGATTGACGCCAGAGGCGCTCGCGGTTGGGGTGCCGAATACATCGAAAGGATTCTGGGATTTGGATTTCTGCTGTCCGAATACTGGGTTGTGCAATGGCGTCAATGGGGGATTTAGCGATTCATGCGGTCCTAGAGTCTCTTCAGTAGGTCGAAGAGAGAGAGAGAAAGGAGAACACACGTTTCATAGGCGTCTTTATGTCCTTCATATCCTCGTCTTCCTTCCAGTTGGCCTTGGGCCGTGACGTAAATTCAAAATCCATAGGTGCGACCGTCGACCTAGGCGGCGTCGAGGTTGCAGCGTGGTACATTATGGTAATTAGGTAGACTGAAGCCATTGGTCAGGATCTGTGGAAAATGGTCATGACGTAAAGAATGCTCACTATAAGATCCTTAAAAAAGCGGGCTCTGGGACCAGATATTCAAGGTCGTCCAGACGCGGTTGGTTCTACAGTCGTTGAATCAGTCAAGGTTTTGAATGCCGAATGGCTCACCGTCAGAAAGACCAAGGATTTTCGCGTCGGGTGGATTTCCCAAGCAAAGCGGAATGAAGGACGGGCGTGAATGCGAGACTATAAGACGACACGAACGACGTCGTCAGCTCACGTTGGAGTCGATCACCTGACCAAAATATCTGTCTTGAAAATGATATCTTATCTTATCGCATCTGTTGCTTCCACCCCGAATTTACGCGTTCAAACAATTTCCATTTCAGCGTTGAACTGAAGATCTGGTGGTGCCTTTCAGACAAATTGGAGAAGAAAAATACGCTGACACTGCGATAGATTGCCGATGAAGCAGAATCTCCAGAATTTTGTTCATCACAATTTCGTCCAGAAATTTTCCCTCTTCGGAGTCGAGATTGCAAGGTGGTCATACGACTGGTCATAGGATCTTGTTCTCAGCCTTGTGAAGGGATCTAGCGTCTCTTAAAATAGAAAGGCCGTGCTGCCTTTAAATATGGACGTGGTATCAAGTGCTCTCTATAGCCTCCCATGGCTGTCTTCACTGATACTGCGATAACCGCGATTCTGCTCTCATGGGCATTCTTCATCTGGAGGTACTACCACAAGTCCTCTCGCATTCCATCGCCTCCTGGGCCTCCCAGCGATCCCATTTTCGGTCATCTCCGAGTTTTCCCAGCGCGGGATCTCCATAACGTATTCCATGCTTGGTCCAAAATACACGGTAAACATCCACTTATTTTGCTTCCTTGATTGAACACGACATCACAGGGGATGTCATCCAGTTGCGTACTTTCGGCCGTTCGACTATCATCTTGAACAGTGCAAAGGCTGCCAATGACCTTTTCGACGATCGAAGCTCTATCTATAGCTGTAGAGCCAAAACACATCTTTTGGACCTGTAAGTAGAAATCTAGATGGTCAAGTTCAACTTGACTGTTCAACAGGCTGGATGTTCCCCCAGTGTCCACCAATGTCCAGTACGGAAAGGACTTTTTCAAACAACGCAGGATATTGAACAAGTACCTCAATCGTCGCTTGAGCTCATCGTACGAAACCATTCAGCGAAAACAAGCGCATATCCTTCTCCGAGACCTCCTCAGGGATCCATCTGACTACACTGAACATATCTTTCGGTAAGGAGATATTTTCACTATGACCCTAATTAATGGAAATTCCAGCTACGCCACCTCCATCGTAGTCCGAATCGCCTTTGGATATGAAACCTCGTCGGCAGAGGATCCTTTCCTCGGGATTCTGGGAGCCTTCATAAAGAAGAACCAAATCAGTGCCGGACCTGTTGCAAGCACCATCGTTGACCTCCTTCCATTCCGTAAATCCTTCTCGATCTGTTTCCCGAAGATTATCTGATTCGTCTCTACAGTCAAATACATGCCCTCGTGGTTCCCAGGGACATTCTATGTAAATTTGGCAAAGGAACTCCGGCCTCTGGCGAAACAGATGTGGTATTATCCGTATCAAATACTCTTGAAACATATTGCGAGTCTTTTCTTCTCATTCTTGGATTCGAAAGCTCAGATCAGGCTCTTATCAGGAAGAAGGCAATGCCGAAGCGTGTCTACTGGCCTCTGAACTCGAAGAGAACACAGATCCCGAGCACATTCGACAGATTCAGGGCGTGGCGTTGGCTTTTTACTTTGCGGGATCCAGTACGGTAAGACCTGTCTTTGGATCGGTATTAACACTGTCTTACTCGGATGAAGACAGCACATACGTTGCATGTGTTCTTGCTAGCCATGGTTCTCTATCCCGAGATTCGACGAAAGGTTCAAGAAGAACTCGAAGCCGTAACGGGTCCGGATCGGCTTCCCGATTTCAGTGACCGAGACGTGTTCCCGTATCTTGAGTGCGTACTGAAAGAGACTTTACGGTTAGTTGTATTTTTTATCCGAAGGTGGACGACACTGAACTGTACAGATGGAACCCAGTTGTACCTCTTGGTGAGACTTGGCAAACTTACGCATGAACTCTTGAACTGATCCACATTCAGGCATCCCACATCGCCTGATAGAACCGGATATGTATCGCGGGATGTACATTCCCAAAGGCTCCATCGTCATTCCGAATATCTAGTGAATACCGGAACTTCTACTCTTCACGAGGTACTGATACTGAGACAGCGGGATGACACGAGACGAAGCTGTTTATCATAATCCCGAAGAATTCAATCCATCGAGGTTCCTCCCAAAACCAGAAGGACTCGAAGAACCTGATCCTCGATCCATAATTTTTGGGTGAGTCAATTATATGTTGAATAGAAAGCATTGATTCCACAGTTCCTCAGGTGGGGACGGCGGTAATCCCTATCCTCTCCCATTTGCCAATACTGATAAAAAAAACTCAAGCATCTGTCCAGGACGATTCCTAGCAGACGGAAACCTCTTCATTGCAATGGCAACAATACTCTCCGCCTTTGATATCTCGAAAGCCATGGATGAAAATGGAAAAGAGATCACACCGGATGTCGAGTTCGATCAGGCATTTACTCGGTGAGACAAGGATTTTCTTGTTTCGCCACGAAAGTTCTCATATTGATTATCAGTTCGGTCAAGAAATTCCAGTTTAAGATGACGCCACGGCCGTCCAAATTGCAAGCATTGTAACATAATATATGCTTGGCAGTGAGATGTGGGACTTGTCAAAGATGATGTGGTTCCCACGCAGCGTCATTTTCGAAGTTCGATTGTGAGGGGAGATCTTTTTTATCGTTTTGTGCTGTTGATCGGAACATAATTTTGCAATTTGAGACCATCACTTGGAACTAGTTAGGATCTCCGACCTGACTTATCAAGTTCCCAGCTCCATGGTCTTTGAAATCGACTGCAGTTGATGATACAGGACGCAGTTTGCGTCGATTTACCTACTCGATCCGCAGGAGGGACTGCTCTCTAATGGTCGCTGAACCGAGGCCAAGTATAAAGGCGCATCAGATTCCTTGTTCCAACGCACAACATTCATATATGATCATCACTCTAAATTTTGTGTTGATCTACAGCTCAGTTTATCCGTAGCCAGCTTGGCAACATGTTTATGTGTGGCTCTTGGGGCTAGAGGAATTTTGTTGTATTGCTACTGTACTAGAAAATCCCAGGACACGGCGTTTAGGATCTGGACCATTTCGAAATGAATTCCCTCCTTCCTTCCGTCTGCAATAGGCCTCTGCTAAATAGTACTGGAAACAATTGCAAATCTACCACGCGACCTGGGCGATCCATGCCCCGCTGGACTGGATGGGGAGAGCTGAACAGAACTGTACGCAACTCGGGGAAGCGTGCCATGTCTCCCAGCAAGCTATCCAGAAGAGCTAGCCCTTCGAAACTGTCTCTTTGCCCAGCTCTGACGACAAGCTTCTCCAATGATGGCCGCAAACCTGATACGACAGCACAAATTGCATCAGATGCTTCCGTGGTGAAGGTAAAAGTCGCGGAGAATTCCAAAGAAGCGAGATGATGGGCTTTCTCAAGGTGCAGAGGTATCAGAGCTGGTTCGAAGGTCAACGAGAGAATCAACTCGAATGAAATCGACCTTACCAAGGTCCATTTCCTCGTAAGGGAGCATGATTTTAAGATTGCGAAGCGTCTTCCAAACCTGGGGCATGAAAGAGGCGACAGTAGTCCAGGTGCAGCCAAGCGTCGTAAGCTCGGAGAAATCCAAAAGACCAGGATGCAGAAGAGACTGGACAAGCCGTGGAACATCTGCAGTGCTCTCGGAAACCTCCAGTCTCTCGATTTGTATCGCCTCAGTGTACGACTTGAGCGCATGTTTGAATCGTTCGGCTGCACCTGCTCTGACGCTACCTCTTTTCGTCGAGCTCCCGCTGAAAACCAACGCCTGAACCCTCTTCTTCCTCGGTCCCCAAACTAAGCGCAAAACCATCCCAAAATCTTCAACATTACAGCTGGCAAAATTGATTTCTGAAGTTGGGCCGAGAGTTGAAATGAATGTCTGCAACACCTCCATCAATGGATCACATTGATCGTCGGACTGGAGGGAATGCAACATGACCTTTGACACATTCTTCAGCTTTTCAAGGACAATTCCAAGGGCGGTGATGTCTCGTTGAGCATAAGAAACCGAAGGCCGGTCATACCGACTTCTCGGTGCAATCATGACGGTGCGAATGCAAGCCGCAATCGAAGGAATGTCGGGCAAAAGGGCAGCATCTGTGAGCAAAGCTGCGAGTCGTCGAGTTCGAGGATCGTCCTCCGCTGTGCTGGGAATAGACAGAACGAGAAATGAGAAGACGCGTGGTCTGCAGATGAAAGCCCAAAGGCGGCAGACCAGCGAACACCTCCTCAATGTGATGGCAGATTCTGCTCCCAGCAGCTCGAAGACGACATGAAGGATTTCGATGAGAAGGCCTGACGACATCGACGAGCTGAATGAAAGGAGTTGAAGGTAGAAGAGCGCTCGAAAGGCTGTAGCGTGGTGTCGTTTGACGGGCGGAATACGGGATGCTGAATCTGGAAAACTTTGTCGATTCTGCACTCCGAATGTGTCGAACTTTTCGTTTTGCTTGCCGCCCAGAGTCACCCATGATCTGGTCTGATGAAGAGGACGTTCGAGGAATGTTGGGTTTTGTTCATGAAAGGGGTGGGTTTTTTGTTCGTGGAAAGGATAGATTCGTTCGGATCAAGGAATGAACATAATGCTGGTATTTCCGAGGATGAGACCCGGTTCAATATAAAGGTCGCGCTGTTCGAATTTCTCAATGCGGTCCTCCTTCAGCTCGCCAGCCAGTCGTGCCCAGCGGTGGTTGATCGATAACAAAGGGAAGCTGACCAAGCCTCTCGATAATCAACAGTCAGAGGTCTGACATTCGGCCCCCACCAACAGGGATGTCAACGTCCTCGAATCTGGATGACGTCTGGGAGTCCATTGAATGAGTAAACATTGCGGGAAACCATAAATGAAGGCATACCGAAAACCGGGACCTCATCCAGAGCCTGCTCTTCATGAATTTCGTGCTCGCCGCCGCCTCTCATGCTTGTTCTTCCGATTGGAAAGGTCCGCCTTTTGCTTTTTCTGAATCCTGGACCTGGAAAGCAGGCAACAGCTGGGATCTGTCGCAGCTGCATGATGAATCAAGAGCTATGGAGAGATAGCTCATAAGCATTGACAAGATGGTCGACTTTTCGTGCTAGCCTATGGCTATAAGCTCGAGCTTGGGCTGCTGCAGGATTCCACCTTCGGAATCGCAGGGGCTGGTCAGGAATCTACGCGTAAAATCGTTAGAAGGGTCTCTCAGACGAGAAACGGAGATAACTGACTTTTTTTGAACCAGTCGGGAACAGATATCCTTGACGACTGGCGTCCGCCGGTCGTTGAGGAAGAGTTTTACTTACTCTGACGGGGTAAACGCTGGTAATGTGCGTTAAGCACTTGACCTCTGACCGCTGAAGGCAGAGCTCATCGCCGCGGCGATTCGATGAAAAAGCCCATAAAGCCTGGAGCTCGGTTTGGGACAAAACCTAACAGGAATTGTTGCATAAGAGAATTTCTTTGAGAGAGGGATAATGTGGAATGGATCCACCTCTTGGTGGTCCAGATTATTACGCCGAGGACAATTGCGACAATGTGGTTGAACCTGGGTTGAAAATTAAGCGGCGAAGGGGGTCGTGATTGTGACACGACGTGACATTCCCACTTGACCAAGTTCCACGAGGTTCGTCAGTTGTTCGTCAAATTGCCCGTCGATGCCCAGGCTCCTAAGACCATCCCCATAATGGTGACGGAAAGAGGGACGTAGGTTCAAAGAAATAAAGAATAATCAGAATTTCCCAAAAAGGGAATATCTCACATGTGTCCAGCCAATCAAATCAATACGAACGAAGACTCTCCATCCTGCTGGCCTGAAAGAAAGAAATAAAAGAGTGACGCGGCTCTAACGAATGACTACGAAGTTTTGATGAAATTCCATATGCCAAATTAAAACTTAGTTTTACCAGGCTCCTGACTCTACGGGGTTCCGCCTCCTTCAAGAGACGGTGACAAGGCTATCAATGGCACATGTTCGATCCCGGCTCTGCACATATAATTCAAACTGAAAATACAATATATATCTCTATTTCAATGAATATTGGTGAATATACACTGACTCTAGCGATAATAACAATACAGAACATAATTTCTAGACAAATGTGATCTAAAAGTTCAAAATACAGTGTCTTGTAGACCTCTGTGCCCCCAGAGGTATAACAGCTTTGGAGGTCACCACTGTACAACATAGTTTCCAACAACACCAAAGGTGTTGTCCTGAACGTCAAAATGCATGGTTCCTCCGATTCTCGGTACCTGACCGGAACCCCTCTCTGAGGTTTCCTTATGACGTTCATTTTGTCCTTTGTTCAGTCAGTTCCGGAGAACAAGATACATTCCAGGGAACCCACCATTACTTGTACCTTCAGCGGCAAGCATTGGAGAACTAGTGCTGCAAGTTCATATCAATGTCTCAAGCTCAATTGGGTCACTGAGGCAGCCTACCTTGGTATCAGAAGAGAGGATTTGAGCTGCGAGATCTTCATCGAAATATCTCGTTGTTGCTCAGCTAGCTCTTTCGTCGATACTTTTTTCGGCACACGGCGCCTCAGACGATTAAATACACTTCCTCCCTTTCGTCCTCGAGGAGCCTTCAGCTTCATGACTATGTCACCCAGTTGAGAATCCAGGTTCTGCAAAATGTTGCTGTCTTGACGGCGACCCAATAGTTCAATCTTTGTTTCCAGCGACTTTAGTTCACCATGAAGTTGGAGCTGTTCAGGGCTGGATTGAGTGGCTGAGACTGCAGAAAGGATCTTGTGCAAGGAAGTCAAGGATGTTGAGACGTAGTCCACCGTCGCCATTAGGATGCTCGAGTTCACAATGAGAGCAGAAAGTACAATGTTGAGAGCTGCGTACATTCAGCATCCTCATGAACACAATGTGGCAAGCATCCGTCGTCCATCATGTAAGATCACATGCGCCAGAATCGGCAACCGGGAGTCACTCATGAGTACTTACACAGGAGAATGCATAGCCACCATGAGAGCGGGACGCATCCGCGGATCATTCGGCCGCCATCATCAGCGCCCATCGTCGTCATCCCGAACTCCGCTCTTTGTCGTCATTGCGATACCGTCGTACTGACGACAGAGCTCCAGTGACAAAAGGTTATCTAAAATATCGAATTCAGAACTATGTACAACATGTTAATGGGTGGGTATGTGCATGGAATCATCGTGTTATTGGTACGGATCCATAATCAACGAGTGGAGTGGGTGTGATATCAACTTCTATTATGGGACATTGTGAAAATCAGAAACCGTCCAAACATTCGAAACGCGGCTCCTCGTGGCGAATTGCCGCTGGAGCTCCAGTCTTCCGTGACTTCTTGGATTTGAGACAGCCCTTGTTGGACTCGGGGGCATGTGGAAGGAATTGGAGGGCAATGTCGAATTCTTTCTGAGAAGAAGCGCGACGAAAAGGTGTTGGAGAGTATTCGACGGGGAATTGGGCTGGAGAATCTAGGGTAGAATCATCCGATTCGCCGGAGCTGCCTAGATCGTGAATGAGAGCTGGACAGTCCTCTGAAGCTGGAGGAGATGTAAGAGGCTCGGGCTCGAAGGCTTCGAATGCTCTCGGGTGAAAATAACTGCGCTTTGGAGTCTGGGGTCTGGCAGAAGAGTCATGATAGACTCTGCCGCCCCGCTCTGGCAATGCACAGATATTTGGAGAGACTTCGATGGGAGCGCGATCGTAAGAGGCGGAAGAATGTGTATTTTCTGACGAAGTCAGAACAGGGGTCGGCGGGAAATGGACATGAGGGGAGAGATAGCCATTGTCGAAGTCTCGCTTGCAGCGGGCAAAGGGAAGCAAGTCGCAATCGACAAGTTTGGGTTTGAGAATGCTAGGCGTCATAGAGGAAGAGGTCTGGACGTGTATGGAGACTCTAGGTTCCAGAGACACCTCTGAGTCTGAGGGAGCTATCGGTGTAAATGATATGGGGCGTGTAAAAACTTGAATGGGAAGAGTAGCGCGCTGCTTTTGAGCCCGTCAGGAAAAAAGCTCCGTCATAGGTCTGGACTCACACGCACTGGCAGTCGTTTCGGACCGGCGAAAGACGGCCTGCAGCGGCCTGCCTCACTAAACAGATGTGGACGATGATCGAATAAGATAGGGGGGAAAGGAAAAAATCATGCAGCAGCTTGTTGTCGTCATAACTATATCTGTGGAGCGTTTCAAAAATCTGATTCCGTTTGCCAACGAGTACGGCAACGAGACAGTAATCAACTCCAATCGATCGATAGCTCCAACGGAACAATGTAACATACCCACAGAAAACATCACAGCTGATAACGAAACGATAGGACTACAATAGTACTACGATAGGCCGCAGAGAAAGCTCGCGCTGTCGGGCAGACTTTGATGTTTTATCATTTCCAGACCCAGTTGTTTACGGTCAACATAACCTTTCTCTGCTGTAACATTGTTTTGTACCAGAAGATTATTTGAACTCCGCCGAAAGCGCGAGTTTCCTAATGCGGCCTATCATTTCTTTGTCAGCTGCGATCCACGAAAGTATTTGGGATTTCATGCGATATGATAACACAAACTTGGCGACGTTACTACACCGTACCGCTATACTTACTAAACTACTCGTACTTTTAATCCCAACTCCTCATTAGAAAATCTACAAAGCAGCCGGTTGTGGCACCGTGACCTCATCTCCTCCCATCAACAGAACAGCCGAGAATGAAGGGAATGCGGCGAACGGATCAGTAACAGCCGGCGACAGAAGAGCTTTGCCATCGGGGACTTGACCGAAGGTGGTGCGAGACATAGGGCTGAGCATCCCGTCCATGTTTCTCGGAAGACCCGGGGACCACAGAGATCCATCCCGAGTACCGAAAACGAACTGTGGAACAGCCGAGGTAGGTGTTTCGGACAAGGTGACCGATTTCCAAAAGGCCTGGCTCAATCGCGTCTCGGGTGACTCTTCGACGGGACTGAGGACCTTGCGAGCTTCAGCACCGGGCGCCATGGTGTTAACTCGACCAAGGACAGGGCGCTGAGCTTCCTGACGAATTGCTTCGGTCATAGGAGACATTGGTGCTGTGGGGTAAGGCGACCTGGGGAATCGAGGAAGACTCTCTTCGACTGCATCTCTGGGAAGAGGAGCAGCTGGACGAGCTTTGATCTTTTCCTGGAATCGGATGGCGGCGCGAGACTGAGATTTCGCCGCGATAGGCTTCGCAATAGATTCCATGCCAAAATCTGTGACGGTGACAGATGGCGAATTGACAGTGGCGGCGACAGCATCGTCCAATGAGCGCTCTGCTGCTGATTTGAATACACCGCTGGTTGGTGAGAAAATGCGGTCGCTGTGAGCTGGTAGAGCAAGCGGGTTGGGCGAAACGACGATGGAAGCCCTGTCATAGGTCGTCGGCGAAAATGTCGAGAATGTCGAGGTCAGCGACGCCGAGTTGGGGAAATGGACATGAGGAGATCCAGGTGATTGAGAAACGAGGATACTGAAGCTCGCTTGGTAAGGGAAAGCGCCCGGGGACAATGGGAGAGCAGCGGGTCGTTTAAGAATGGACCTGGGGGCTCCTGCAGGTCGGAGCAGCGAAGGAGAAGGCAGCGATCTCATGAATTTGGTAGACATGATCAACGGTTGTAAGAGGTCGTAAGTTTTGTTGCAAAAAAAATCCAAAAATCAATTCCTCGCCAGCAAGGAACTAGGGGATATCAGCAGGAAAAAAACTGAGCGGTAAACGGACGTACTTAAGGTCGTGAAAAGTCGTTAAAGTCGTTAAGAAGATTTGACAAGGTTTACCAAGAGGTAGACGTCTGCGGGAAATCGACCAGCGCCCAGTTGATCTTTATAATAATCCAGTGTTTGGTCAGGTTGTCATAGTGAGGTCAAACCGGAGATCGCGTCGGACAGCCACCCTGCAACGAGTAACCAACACCTTGAGACGCTGTAGGATCATCGTTTCTTCCATAGTAGCATATTGAAAGATATTCGTTCGTCTCGAAGCGCCCAAAGACGCCGAAGAGAAACTGGCAGTAAATTGCACGGAAGAGAGGCTGTGGGAAAAAAGCGCTGTTTGAGGCTGTGCAACACGTGGGCCCGCGCGCCGCCCTGCGTGCAGATGAAACAGACGCATCGCCGCATCGGGCTCTTATAAAGCACTAATAGCTCTAGTAGATCTCCCGCCGCTTTTGAGAATAGATATTCCTCGGGAAACAACCATGAGCCAGGGCCGATATCTATCTTCCTTGCGCCCAGTGACAGAACCTGATTCCTGTTATGCCATGGCGACTATGATATACAGATTCAGGGTTGATGAAGTCAAAGTTCCTCTAGTTAGCGAACATTCGCTTCGTCCTGAAACTGTTGAAAGATAGACAGGAAGACATGTATTATGATGTATAGCATAGCTATGTATAGCCATAGCTTCCTGGGTCTTCCGTACCTTCATTAACCAGCTTGACAATGATTGTTCCTCACAAGAGAATATCACGGTGCTGATTCAATATGTATTCAATATTGTCAATATTGTTGGCGGTTGCTGATTCAAAGAAGCGTCTGAAGAAGCTCGGCCGATCGGCATTATTCGGTCTCCGATCAAATAGCCGCCCGACGCCGGCCAGTTTGTCAGACCACCATCTGGACTGGGCTCCGACATGGCTTCGACGTTGGCTGGGTCTTCCGGCAACAACATTTTCGACGACGACGATGAAGACGGATGGCAGGACATGCCTGTCGTCCGAGAAGACGAATTCATGGGCGGCTTAGATGAAGAAGACCAGAAACGATATCATTATGTCCCCTCTGCAAAAGGCGCTAGCGCAGCCAATGCTACCGGAAACCTCATCGATGTCGACGAATTGGGCACAGAGTGGCGCTCAAAGCTTGAGCAGAACGAGAGCGAATACACTCGCTTACGCGGAATCGAGGAGGACGACACCGACGACGTCCATTTGCGGACGAGATACCTTTTCGACGAGGACAAGGCTATGACTCCTCTCAGTCAGATGCAAGCAACCAAGAATCTCCTTACCGAGGCTCAGAGGATCGCCTATGTCGGTCTCTGTGCCCTAATCAGCAGAGAGTTGTCGGACAGTCTCAAATCGGTCAAGCGAAAGGAACTAAAGGCATCGATATCGAATATGGAGCTGTGGGCGATGAAGATTATGGGCAGGCTTTATTATCATATGGAATTGGAGACCAGAGGTGCGTATTTGGATTCTGCCCTAAAGGCAAATTGACCTGACTTTGTTACAGAGCAAAAAATGATAGAGAGCTTGGCGGAGCACGGCGTCCAGGCTGCGGATCTTGTTCCCGCCTTGATGACCACTCGCACTGTCGCCAATCCCGAATACGATCCAGAGGAAGCTCTCCGGGTCGCTGCAGAGAAGGAGGTCGAGGTCGAGCCAGCTTTGGATGCCGGTGCTCTCAGTGAGCCTATACGACCGGAGCCAGCGCCGAAACCAATTCAGACAACCGCCAAGGTCCTCGAGAGCACATCATTAACCACAATTCCAGGTGTTTCCACTACTCTTTCTTCGTCCGACGAAAACGTCACCCTCGACATTCGATGGACAGTCCTCTGCGACCTTTTTCTCATTCTCATCGCCGACAGCGTCTACGATGCTCGCTCGCGGGTATTGCTCGAGAATGTCGCTCTAAAGCTCGGTCTTGGCTGGATAGACGTTGTCAAATTTGAGAGCAGGGTGACAGAGGCGCTCGAGATTCAGGAAGATGTGGAAAAGACGGAGAACCAGGAGGCCATTGACGGTGTCCAACGAGCGAACCGCAAAAAGCGATACATGATGCTCGGGCTTGCGACCCTCGGTACGTTTCGTCCTCAAATCCAAATATCAGCTAGCTTACCTCGTTATAATAGGTGGCGGTTTAGTCATTGGTCTATCGGCTGGATTATTGGCGCCTGTTATCGGCGTTGGGCTCGGTGCGGCTTTCAGCACCATTGGAATTACGGGTACAACGACATTTCTTGCTGGAGCTGGTGGCGCCGCTGTTATCACGACGGGAGGTGTCTTGACGGGATCGTCAATCGCTGTCAGAGGCATGATCAAACGAACTCAACAAGTCAGAACATTTGACCTTTTACCGCTGCACAACAATAAACGGGTGAATTGCATTATCACGGTCCCTGGGTAATAATACCTTTAATCAGCCTTCATGATGGATGTTTACCCACTATTTCAGATTCTTGAACGGGAAGCACGACGATCCCAGGTTGCCATTTAGTGTTCTGGACCCGGTCGTTGGGGACTTGTTCAGTGTCTTATGGGAACCGGAGATGATTCAGGAGACTGGAAGCGCGCTGAAGATCCTGACCGGTGAAGTTCTTTCCCAAATCGGCCAGACGGTGCTTCAAGCGACAGTCATGACGGCTCTCATGAGCGCTCTGCAATGGCCCCTCAGTATGTTTTCTTGTTTCAAACATCTCAGCTTTCTGACAGACTTGTTCAGTTCTAACGAAGCTCGGTTACCTTATTGACAATCCGTGGAATAATGCCCTGGATAGAGCGCGCGCTGCTGGCAGTGTCCTTGCTGATGTTTTGATCCAGCGACATCTCGGGGTGCGACCAATTACGCTCATTGGATTCTCCCTTGGCTCCCGAGTTATCTTTTATGCCCTTTTGGAGCTCGCGAAACAAAAAGCATTTGGGATCGTACAGGACGTTTTCCTTTTGGGCACTACGTTGAGCACGTCGACGACGAATTGGCTCAAGGCGAGATCTGTTGTTTCAGGTCGATTCGTCAATGCCTTTGCCAGAAATGATTGGGTGCTGAACTACTTGTTCCGAGCGACAAGTGGAGGAGTTGGAAATGTTGCTGGTCTGAGACCAATATTGGACGTACCGGGGCTGGAGAATGTCGATGTGACGGACAAGATCGCGGGACATATGAGCTATCGCACCTTTATGCCGCTCATTCTGGATCAGCTTGGGTTTCCCGTGTTTGCAGATTACTTTGACGAGCCTGTGGTATGTCTTTTTGTTCTCCATTTCCCTTCTTGCGCTCACCGATGTTGACAGGAACCTGATTTCGAGGAAGAGAGAATTGTGGTGAAAGAAGCGGACGAGCCAAAGAAGAGGAAGTGGTTCGGAAAGAATACGGATTCTTCTCCAAGCGCATCAAGGGTTTCTCGGCCACCATCCATATCTTCATATCCCAATCTGAAGAATGGTTTACCTCGCTCCAGTATGGATGACCCCGATCTTCCACCTCGACTTGGGACACCAGCACCAGCTTCATCGGCGCCTCCATCACGCTCTGGTACTCCGGCGCCAGCAGAGAAAGAGAAGGAGAAGGAGAAAGAACCGGCAATCCCAGTGCATGCCGGGTTCGACTTTGGGGCTATCAAAGAGATGCTTGGCAAGGCCGAGCTCGACCCCGAAGAGCTCAAAATCCCAGAACCTAACGAATTCGTCGCCCCTCCTATTCCTCCACCGACGAACCGCAGCGAATCTACGCCTCCAAGCGTCGAAGTACCGCCTCAGACGCCCGTATATTCGAGATCTTTGTCCTTGGATGTTTCACCGCCCGACGATTCTGATGAAGAATCAGTCCCAGGTCCGACCCCGATCAGCTCTGCGACGTGGGGACATTCTTCTCAATCAAATTCGACACTGGGTGCGATTCCAGCATTCGGTGCATCGGCGGCTACATTGAATCCTTTTGCTTCACCGCCCAATAGCGCTTTCTCATTTGGGGACTTTGCGTCTCCGAATCCCGGGCTTTCGTTTGGTGGATTGGACGGCTCGATTACGCCAGTGGCGACACCGGTGGATCCATGGAGTTTGGAGAAGAAAAAGTCACCACTGCTTTCATCGAATCCTTGGGGTTAATCAGGCGACCTCTCGGTTAATTGGTTGAATCCTGGGATTGGTTGATCGTTTGAATCCGTTCTTGGGTTCATCGGATCCTTGGGTCGTTTGGATCAATCGATTGGTTGAATCCTTTGTCGTTGGGTCAGGTCGAGTTTGCTTTTCGCTTGTCGCATTTCTGTATCACTAGAGAACAACACATTTATAGGACTAATTACATATTATTATTATTGTACAGCATGTTCGCAATACTTCCGTTTACTGCAAGCTTTGAGAATCGTTTACTGTGAGCTTGTGAGATGAAAAAACATGAAAGAAACAGGAAGAAATGCTGAGAAACGGAGGGAGGTTTAGGTGAATGGAGGACTACATGACCAAATCGCGGCGACCAGTCCCTTGAAGGCACTGGTATATACCTTGTGATCGTAGACAATATACCGGCGAATGGACTGGGCGAAAGCTGGGCAAAATTGCTGGACGCGATTACGTAATCGTTCCGAGGAGGCAGAGGTTCGTTTTGTTCCATCCTGGACAACCGAGGGAGCGAGACGCAGACAAGTCAGCGCCCCGGAAGTACGGATAAATCACCTATGTCTTCATGCAGGTTAGCCGACTGCAGGTGAATCCTGGGCGCCAATCGTCTTGGATGGCGAAAACGACATTTCGGGTGTTTTTGGCAGAATTGGAGGGTACAGATAGGAAGGATAGCTTTGGAAAACGTTAAGCATCCTGTAAATGTAGACCAGAAGAGAGAGGAACCCGTACTGGGCATGAATTGCACGTACCAAAAATGTTACATCGTGCAACCGTGAAAGAAAGCATTTTCTGCTCAAATTGCCACTCCGAGAGAGCTCTATATAGGATGTCTATCACATTCAGTATGAATTATTGCTGCATTGAATGGGTAGTGTACCAGAAATCAATGCAAAGGCCCTCGAGACGGCAACTGCCATGGTTTTGGTGTCATTTCGCTTTTGGTGCCAGTTCTTGAAGCCAGAGGCCGATTGAATCCGTATAAAAGCCTACTTATTCCATCGCTGAGGTTGCTTGCTTGAGCGAGAATGGAGAACAAGAATGACGCGGTGACGATCACGAGCAAAAAGTTGAGCGGCCTTTGAAAATTTGCCTCCGAGTCTTGTTCCGACACCACCACCAGCAGGAAATCCACGCGTGACATCTGGAAATTCTTCCATGAGGCGCTGTGGGATTCCTCGCAAAAGGAAATCAAGGCAATGAAAAGTTGTCGTGACTGCCGCACAAAGGATTTTCGTTCGTCTTTTTCTGCTCAGGATCTTTCGTGAGGTTGATTACTTACTGTATTTCGTTTTTTATGCTAGGAAGATGACCCTGCTCCAGCATCGTGTCTGCTCAACCCAAGTCCTTTCCTGGGTGCGACGTTTTGGCGGATTCTTCAAGTTCGGACATGTAGGGTGGGTCGGCCCAAACCTCCTATCTCCTGCTCCGGTCCTCGGTCCAGAACAACAATGGCGGAATTCCTTAGATTCAGAATCATCTTCTGCTATGAACCTCTGACTGCTCGATAATGTTGGCAATCGTTGGCGCCTGTGTCAAATTTCGATCACAAGTTCGTCAAGCTGCGCAAAAGGTACTGCTTTTGTGGTTCCTTTGATTCATCGTCAGCTCCTGGCCCGCTATCCGACAGCCTTCTTCTACAGCCTTCAGCGCTTCTGAACGGACATTGTAAATTTCGGTCACAAGCTCGTGGAGCTGCCGTGAAGCTTCTGCTGTCATGTTTCCTGCAATTCATGATCAGTGGCTCCTGGCCCGCTCCGAGTATGTTTTTTAGACATCCTTCTTTTACAGCTTTCAGCGCTCCAGATTGGACTTTGTCCACGAAACGTGGTCAGCTCCAAGTCAGCTCCGATGGGACCGAAAATCGACTAAGAATTGGGTTTCAAGCAGAGACATGGTCCAACCAGGAGCCAGCCCGCAGTAAATAGGCTGTTAAGTGGGCCACATGTCGGCGGGATACAATACCCTGATCGGGATCCAAGGTCAGTATTCAGCGCTTCATCTATAATGAAATAACGAGTATCTGATTTCGCCCGGTTATCATAGCAATGGCCATTGAATGTCCGTTTATGGCGGTGAAATCTGGCTATATAAGACTCGGGAAAATCGGGGTGGCGAGTTTATCGTGGAACCGATGCTGCTGTTCATCCTGTATGTTCGACTTGGTCTTTTGTCGCCCCGACTAACGACCAACCTAGCGCCAATGCTTTCTGTATCCATCTAGTTCACGCTGTTATCCTTCTTTCGGCGCCATCAACAGCAGCACTTGGTCAGCCCTTGCTGGTTTCATGGACGCGTACCAGTGTCGACCCCAACGAGTTCATTCTGCTCTCAGTCAACTGTAAGATTCAAGTAATTTCCAGCTTACATTGTTACTGACGCGTCGAAAGCTTCCATAACTCAAGACCCAAAGAATCTCGTCTATGAGTATGCGGTCCCTGTCGTTTACGTCGAGACAGGTTCAGCTATGGCTGGCCATAAAAACATCACAATGACGACCCCTGGGTACGAGAATTCGTTGTTCAAGCTCGTCCTTATCTCTGATGATATTATAGACGACATGTCCTTGCTGCCTTGGACCCCGCATCGAGGAATCTGCTGGGGAATACCGATATAATTCAAACCACGATTCAGAAATCGCCCGAAAGGTCTACCAGAACGAATATGACAGCCATAATCATCGGTAGCAGTCTCGCAGGAGCAGTTCTGTTCTTCTTGGTCCTTGGCCTCGTCATTTACTGGCATCGCCGTCATCCCTCGACTGCATTTTCCTTCCCTAGGCGCTTAATGACCGCGAAAAAGGGAATGCCCGGCTGGGCTGTGTTACCAGAGATGACAACAAAGGAACCCGCTGTCAAGACTTGAAATATTTTGCTCATCGCAGCTTTGTCTATACCGTTTGTGTATTTTGTAATACTGTAATTATGTCAAGTGTCTGAAAGCTGTTGAACGCGAGAAAAAGATCAAGATATAAAGCCTTGGGTTGAAGGTTTAGCCATTATTAGACTTTACCTTGGTAAGACAAGCTTCAGAGGCCCTGAGCAAGTTCTGCTTGTGACCGATCATGTTTTGATATTTCGCAGAACGTACAATTACAGTTTGAACAAAGAGTACTTACTTAGTTCTACAGGGAACAGCAGACATCCCAGTTTGTGCAGTATTCTCATTCTCGACTTTCGAGATTTCTCAGCCCGAACTCCTCAAGAGGCAGTCCACTCGGTCAATGGTTGCTCAGGGCAGTTCAACCAATCCAGCATTTAGGAAAAGGAGGAGATTCAGAGGCGAATAAGGCACGGTAAAATATGGATGTCGATGGAGTTGGAAAGCTTCAAGGAAGTACTTAATATAAGAGTAATATCTCAGAATCACTCCAGGGCAGGAGGGAAAGTCTGAGGTGGCATCAAATCAAGATACAACCTATATACTGGGAATCCATCGCAGGGAAACATGTGAACAAAAGATGGAAGATAGAAAGAAGTATCGGTCGGAAAGGCTTGCACCGACGCGGTCGTCATATGACCGATCCGGCTTCAATACTTAATGTGGCACCCGACACGAACCAGCATAAAAACGAAGACTGAAGAAAGTCCCTTGCTAAAAGGGGTTATAGCTCCTAGCGCTGTTGGAAATGGTATAAATCCCTAGTATCGTTCGGTCTCCTGGAACATTTCTAACATGAACCACAACAACAACTTTGCTCCCAACATGAACAATGGTTACTATTACGAGGTAACTGCGCCACATATCGACATCCTGCATATCCGCTGACCTCAAGTCTCCCTGGAATGGATCGAATGCGATGCCCTGTCAAAAACAACCCTATGATAACCAAAACTACTCGCAGCAGGGGACAATCGCCATGCCAGTCCCGGAGCCATATCATGGCCACAATTACCAGGTAACTCAAAATTTAAGCTTCCCTATGCGAGTTGATCCTGATGTCGAGCCACAGATACAGACTGATTACCCGCTGTCCGTGCAAAGAACTGAGCCTCAATTCCATCCTGGTCAGAACTACCAGGTACGCCACATAGTGACTCTCCTTGTCACGACTAACTAATCACCCCTTGCTTCAGAGCAGGCCAAATTATAATCAGTATTCTAATGTTCCGGAACAGCGTTGTCCTCCCATCGGCCAGGTCTGCTACATTTGGCACTTCCCTTGCCACTGCTGACTGCAAATTTCACAGAATGGACGGAATTCCATTTCATATCAACATCGGCCACAACCTCATCCTGGCTATCAGGTACTTCATAACTGTGAAGTATCTACCGATGCTAATGCGAGTCTACAGAATGGATCAAGCCCGCAGATGAACCAACCTCCTTATCACGACCCAAATTACCAAGTAAGTCAGCGACTATCTTTCCCTTTGCTCCGAGCTCATCACAGTTCTCTTTGTAGAACGGATCGAATGTTCGTCCAGCGTCGAATATGAATCCCAGTCCCAGGCCACAGATTTATTCATATGTGGCGCACCCCCAAAATCAATATGTCAGGCCTAATAACTCTAATAACAAGTGAGTTGTTCATTATGTCCTGCATCTTTAATTATTAAAATTTCGCCAAGCGCTCGTGTGGAGAACCAGATTGATTGTCTGATGGACCTGGTGATGCTGGACTGTATGCTGGATTTATGAAAAGAGATAGCTGAATGATAATTTTTATATTTCTGAATACCGGAGTACAATGTTGAGAATAACTACCGACAACAAACTGATCATTGACGGGCGCGAAATACCAACTCGGCGGTCGTATCTGGAAGAACAGCAAAACCATATAACACAGGATCAGGCGGTATCTTGCGATCATCTGCGAATTTGACATCGTAAGTCGTCAACAACTGGGCGAACATGATGGCCATGGTATTTGCCGCGAAGAACCTTCCTGGGCTGGAAAGATAATCAGTCAGAGAGACACAGGCCTTTCAACAAGTCATTTGGTAGAGCTGACCAAGCATGTTTACCGTGTCCAAACAGCATAAATTCAGGACCAGTGGTCACGAAGTGATGTTTGAGACCTTCTCCTTGAATGTTCCGCATGTCTGAGTAGCGGAAACCCTGGAATTGGAGGGCGTTGGGATAGAGTGACTATCGAGTCGACATTTAAATTAGGAGTTTGTAAGCCAAGAAGGGTGTGGACCGACTTCGTCTGTATGGATGCTAAATGATGCCACGGCCACCAAGTTTCCGGCCGGCACCATGGTGCCATCAGAGAAGGTGAAATCCTTGAGAACCTCGCGGCCCATGGAAACTGTTTGGTATCACTAAAGTGAAGGAAACCTCGATCACGGCGACATGGCGTACTGGCTCCGACCCCAGTCATGCGCTGCGACTCTTTCAGGAAGCTATCCAGTTTCACCATCTTTCCCATAGCGGATTTTGTCCATCCGTACTCATCGACGATGGTTTCGATTTCCTCCCGAAGTGGAGCAACATATTCCGGATAGGCAGCCAAGTAATATAGAGCATATGTGAAACTCTTTGGACTTGAAATCGTATCAGTAATACGGTGCCAGAAAGTTCAAACAGACCACAGAAGTCGTATGAATAGCGGCGTTGTTCACGAAGAGCACACGAATTGCAAGCTCGTAGATGGTCCTTCTCTCCGGAGGAGCCTCATCAATCAGCCAAGTTATCAAATCATTCTTTGGAAGCTAGATCAACGCCACAAAGAAGTTGAAAGCATTGGAGCACATACCGGCGAGGAATTTCCACTGTTATAATCATCAAGTCGGCTTTGCAGAAGTGGCCTGAGCATTTCAATTCCCCTCAGCACCGTAAGGCGAGATTTCCCCACCAAAGCCGCAACAAGACTAAAGAAAGTAAATATTTAGCTGATTCAATCATAGTTAACTGATACTGACGGTTGCAGAAATAGTGGACATAACCTGAGAATTTCAGAGTCCTGTGATATCTCAAGACTCAGCGTGATGTTGAGATCTCGATAATTTGGGTCTCGACCTGGCGAAGAGCCTTCAAGAAGCGCTTTATCGCCAGCTGGGAAAATACTCACATAGAGGAAGCCCGACAAATAAGCGATTACTGGACCGTGCGATAATCCTTCTCACAGAGTCTCTCAGCCCTACTTCGACCCAATCTGAATCCAAAGATGATTAAACTGACTTCCAAGCGTCTGGCCATAGAACGAACCGTTGGTCACCGGTATCTCATCTTCGAATCCAGCCAGTATCTCGTCCCTCGTCTCCAAAAATCTGCCTCCAAATTGTTTTGTAAGAGTGCCACGAACGACGTCGATATGGAAGTGATTCGTCGTAAGCTCCTTGCCCAGTGTATACCTGGCTGCGAGGCCCTGGTGATCGACCCGATAAGCTTGTCGAGTTTCAAGTGTCAAGGGTTGTACCAACGAACATCATCAGTAGCGATTTTAGCAGAAAGCTGGTCATCTGGTGCCCTTCGTATCTCCTCAATCATTCTAGATCCACTGACGAGAACGAGCCAGCGGTCTGGCAATGCAAGTTTGAAGGCAGAGTCGCGGTGCTAAGGAGAATGAATATGAGCTGGAGATAATCCAGATTGAATCCTGCTCTATCTGACCTTTCGATACCCTTCCTCGAGATACACACGGCCATGCGATATGAACCTATTCAAGAAGAAAAGAGAAACTAGGATCGAGGAAGGGCCGATGGTAGGGATTGCTCTCAGACGAGGGTCGACATATATGTATTTGTAGAAGATGTAAGCCGAAACAGCAAGCAGAAGGATGGGCAGAAGGTGGAGGTCGGCCATGGGAATCGAGAGGGACAGCTGATGGAGAGTTATATGGCTTACAACAGTGACAGATTTGGCCTTGATTGGAATTCTGGGATAGAACGGTGGTAAAGAAAGGATACATGAGAATGCGGAACCTCACGGGTATGCCATCGGAACAGAGTTACCTGAGACCGAAGAAATCCCAAATACCCTTCGGTAACCGTCCTCCGTTCTGCCTCGAGATCAATTCGAGATATGATCATTGCAAGATCATTGATGTCCGAGTATGGCAAGTATAGGTATGACCGGGCGGGACCCGCGGGAAATAGTTGCACTGTTCCGCTTTCCGCTTTGCCTAAGTAGTACTAGTAGGATCATAAGCTGTTTGACTGCAAACATTATTGTGGCATAATTCTGGCCTGAGGATGCTTTGGGCCACGGGAGAGGATCTTCTCTGTGTACTGGCTGTCTATCTGAATGGTCGAGGAAGGAAGACATCTACTTGATCGACGTCCTGAACAACTGCCTGAACGTCAGCGAAGATAGCATGAAGTCGTCAATCAAACCGGGTTCTTGAGTGGCAGCTTTGAAATTGAAGCCGAGCCGGACCGGAGAACCACGTGATCCAATGCTCGTTGATTCCGCACAAAGACCCTTTGTCTCTGGCTTCCTCCTTGCCTTCTAGGCCGCGAATCTGCACCATCTTTCCGAAATCGCGTTCTTATCGACTAAGAATACTGGTTCGTCATCGGCCACGACGCCTCTGGTGGCTTAATCTCCGGTAGCTGGAAAGTTCCGTTCCACGATGGAGCGACGCGGTCTAAAGAAAGAATATGTGACGATTTCAACGACAAAACTCCGCATATCCAACCATGGAGAGTCGATGGATCCCATTGCCGAGGAGAAGCACCCTTCGTTTCGTGCTGCGCGTATGGTCGACGATGCGACACGCTTCCTGATCGTATCAGCGGTTATCGAGAAGAACACTAATGTCCTTCCGATAATTCAGAAACTGATTCGGGAAGGGTTTACGGCGCCGAATGGGGTCAAGTGGGTCCGAGTTCTATTCAGTTGGCCCTTGTAATGACCTGTGACGTTGCAGATATACCTGGCTCGGATACAGCGAATCACAGCTCAAAGCCAATCAGTTCACCCTGTTCCGTGAAGGCCGCACTCGCGAAATGACCGTGAAGAGGCTTTTGGATAGGATTGGGGAGCTCGAGGCTGTTTACCTCAAATCTGGATACGGAAAATATGCCGCACGGCTTGGATTGTCGTTTTCGTCCACTGCAGTCGGGCTTCAGGTGAGTAGTTCCACTTTGCATCTGGTCCAAGGCTCACGGGTTACCCTAGATACCTTTGGGTGAAACGATCCTTATACCGGAACTGTTTGCGAAAGACGGCTCCGTTGCGTCAGACGGTATTGGATTGATTCGGAATTCGAAGGCAGATGAGCTGTGTGTCTTCCTCGGTATCGAAGTCAATACCTCAGGTTCTTCCTTTCTTCCTTTCGCTCCTCGAGCTCGCTGACTTTATGTTTAGCCTTCCAAATACGACTTGGCGGCATAAAAGGTATCGTGGCACGATGTCCGGATGTGCGCTTCGACCAAATCGTTGGACGTTCGGGCAAAGTCATTGCTTACCGACCCAGCATGAAGAAGTTCTCGAGTACACTGACGGATCTGGAGATATGCGGGGTGTCGCGTCGACGGGGTTATGCACGTCTGAACGTCCAGTTCATCCTTTTGTTCCTTTCTCTTGGAATACCGCTTTCAGTGCGTCTTACACTGTTGCCTCTTTTCATTGCTCATTCCATGAATAGACCTTCAAAGAGCTTTTACAAGAACAGCTCGACGACATTGCGCTGTTCATGCAAGACCGCAGGAAAGCCAAGGAGATCCTTGATTCGACGGATGTGGAACTTGATGCAGATGGACAAGGGTATTATCAAGATTGTATGTCGCATTCGTCATTATCCTTTCCTTGTCTTACCAGTGTCGTAGTATGGGAAATGATCCTTGCGGGCCACGATTTGGAGGAGCCATTTCTTCATGCCCAGATGGAGCGATTCCAGAACCAGCGCTATAGGCACCTTCATGAGAAGCTCAACATGGACGTCAAGGCAAGTCTCACATAAGATCAAGGTTCTGAAATAACCTCTTCGACAGAAATCGTGTCGCTTGTATGGGGTCGTCGACGAACATGATGTTCTGAAGGACGATGAGGTCTATATCAACATCCCAGAGCGAACCGGGGTGCAAATTGGTCCTGTGGCTGTCTCAAGGTATGCTCAAGACCTTGAAAAAGTGCTACAGTTTCTGACTGGGCCTCAGGAATCCTGCATATGCGACCGGCGGTAAGAGAGCTCAGCTGGTTTCTTCGTGATCTAAAACATCTCTAGATATCCGTGTTCTGCAGGCGGTCAGTAAGCCTGAATTGTGTCATTTGGTCAATTGCATAGGTGGATTTCTTCCCGAGCTCTGCTATCAATCTTACCATGTCCATCAGTATTCCCAGCAAACTGTGCTCGTTCGATACCCGATACCATGGGAGGAGGGTATGTCAAGCTGATTCTTGCACCACATTGAATCCTGAAGCTCTTCAGGGATCTGGATGGCGACGAATACTGGATCACCTGGGACCCACGACTGGTCCCTGTCAGGGCTGACCCACCTCAATCCAGAGTCACTGATAACACTTCAGTCGCTTCCTCGTCGCGAAAGCGGACGGATATGACCTTTGACGCTGCTACGGCATTCGCCGACTTGCGGTCTGGAGCAAATGGTCTGCTTGGCCAGATGTCAAAGGAATGGGAGCGCGCGACTGAACAGAGTAGGGATTACGCGCGCTCGGTCTATTCTCGCGCTCTGGTCCCGCTGATCGAGCAAGCCATGGTAAGCAGTTCACATTCAAAGCGAATCCTGCTGACATTTCGACAGGACATTTGCAAGCAAGGTAACGACCCTGTTGCGCTTCGAAGGAAGTTCGATGCCCTGCTAAAGAGGTCGGCTTCAACCCGCGCCTCGAACAGTCCATTAGAAGCCCTCAGGAAGATCATTCCCGAACCAGGATCTAACAAAATGAAGCATCATAAACCGGATCCCGAGCTGAACATTCGCGAGGATGACCCGGAGGTCTGGGACAAGTGCTACAAGGAAGCCGCATCGCATTGCGGGGTATTCGGGCAAGCCGTCTCGATAGCAATTGACAAGGACGACCAAACCGACGATATGAGCCAGAATGGTCGTCAAGAGTCTCGAGACAAATACAAAAATGAGGTGCGAATGGCTTGGATAGCCCGACATTTCTCAGGTATGGTCCTTTCTTCCGAAAAAGCTGGCTCTAATAACACTCTAGCTCGGACCACAACACAGAAAGCCTATGAGCGAATTCGAGCTTCAGCATGGCAAGTCTTGGGGAAGGAGGGTATCATATACATTGTCTGACTCTCTCAAAGGTACTATTATGGATACGCCAACAAAAAGCCAATGTTCGCCTGGTTAGGCGCTCGCTGGCTCAATCACATAAAAGCAGGTATGACACTTGAAAATACTCTTTTACCTTGATTACTGAAGCTTGCTTTTAGAAGCAACAAATGAAGGCCGCGCCGTTCTGTCAGTAGGAAGGCTGGACCGACCTCTGAACCCTTCGCTTGTCGAAAGTCTTTCAGCCGCCACCAATTCTTCAAGGACCAGCACCACTATCTTCATCTCAAATGCGACACCTCCTCATGCATCTTCCGTAGCTTCCAGCGATACCACTGTTGTTTCTCGCCCGAGACGCCAGGTCGTCAATGAGTCGATATCTCGCGCAGCGCCACCATCTTCTTCTATCTCTACCGCAGCTCCACCTTCATCTGCAACCAATGACATCTCGTCTCGGACGCCGCTTCCGCGAACTAGCACCGTGACACGCGCAGCCTTGCCTCAAGTACCTGTCTCCACCACGACCCCAGAATGTCAATTTGGTCGACCGCATGACTGGATATGCAAATGGGCTAATGGGACCACGAGGCATTATATCTGCAAGCTCTGTCCTATCTTTGTCAAGGAGAAGCTGAGCGACAGATCCTGGCGGTCTGATACGATGATTACAAACATCAACAGGACATAATGCTCTTTTTCGTTCAATGTTCAACATTTTTAGACGGTTTTTCGTTACATTTATTCACTTTCTAGATGTACCAAGACATGTACATGTATTTATTTATTTATTCTTTTCTTGTAGCTAGTATGTGGATTGTACTATGTTGGTTCTGTAATGGTCATCGGTTCGGGTTCCATGTACGAAGGAGCGAGCTCGTTCAGAGCCTAGTCGGGAGGCGACTGGCCCAAATTTCCCAAATCGCAGGTTAGAGGGACCGAGAGCCTCTATGCCTGATGTTTCTTCATGCAGCATGCCATAAATTGCCTGTTTGTTCAAAGGGGGTCGGCGGAAGGACCAAGGTCAGTGTCGGTATGGCGCCCAAAAACAAGGGTGGACCTTGACCGTAGCGCTTGATTCGGTCAAATGATCAAGATATCTATCGTTGGAAAGCTCGTACAGTGTCTAGAGTGAGCTTCACCAGCTAGGCGTCGTAAAAAAAAATTGGCAAGGCTCGAGAGAACAAAATGACGACCTGAGCCACCAAAACTGCTCCAAAAATGTTGCGGTTGGAAGGGATGAATCCTGCATGCGAATAAAAATGGCAGAAATGCACTAGTGATTTTTTGGCGCGGTTTCCGAACCTCGAAGTCGCGGTCATTCATTGTCAGGAGACAGTGCACGTGACATAAAGGACTTTGAATTTTTCCTTCATGTCGCGACCACAACTTTTTGCCCCAGAGCTCCTTGACGCCATTATCGACTGGCTCAGCGATGACCCAAAATCGCTCCTGGCATGCAGTTTAGCTGGAAGAGCGCTGCTACCCCGCAGTCGTCACCATCTTTTCTCCACCATCGCCATTCCCCGTCGCTCTAAATTAAATCAGCCAATTGGCTACAAAGCCTCGGACCACAGGAGTCTGACAAGCTTCCTGGCAATTCTCGATTCCCCTCAGAGCACCATAGGGCCCACCGTCAAGCACCTAGAGCTGTCGGCCCTTTTTTGGTATGACCAAAATCTCCCAGACGACTTTTCCCGAATCAAGGCACGTTTGTGCAACGTTTCAACGATAAGGTGGAGCCATGACAAATGGTATTTTGCTCCCGAATCCTTCACTGACCTTTTGTGGTCATTTCCGCTTGTTTCTATCGAGCTGCACCGGTCTGCATTCAGAGACAATGCAGATTTCGTGGAATTTCTCTGTACGATGCCAGAGACGGTACAGAGGCTTGGGTTGGCTGCCCTCAGCCACCCCTGGGACGCCAAGATGCTTCCTGACCCAGAGGACCTCGCCGCTGAGGGTATGGAGATACAAAGCTCAGCTCTCCATTTTACCATCCTCGACGATTCGACAGTAATTGGTCTTAAAAGCGCCTTTCGCTGGCTTCTCTCTCAGCCGGTTGAATTGTCCGCCGCTGCATTTGGGTTTTCTGGTGGACGAGAGACCCTAGAGACAGTCCAGTGGCTGGGTGACATCGTGCAACGGCTGCATCCAAAGAAGATTGTTTACACCATACCAGAAAAAGGTAGCCTCTTCACCGAAACCAGCTCAAGTTCTGCTAATGATCCCGCAGCTCTGGAACCCGACTACACCATACATCGTCTTTCGCATTGTCACGATCTCACGCAGCTCGCAATCCACAATATCAACCTCGGTGCTTCACATGTTATTCACGTTCCCCACTGGTACAGCCAAGACATGTACACTGCTACGGTCTTACAAACGATTGTGGACGAAATTCTGCTGTCCGTCCCGCCTTCTTCCCTGGTCCACGAGCTCGAAATCGGCATTAATATAGACGCCAAAACCCGGGATGGTGATCGCTTGACTTCTCTATCGCGCTTCGGCTGGAACACCATCTCTTCACGACTGGCTATCTCATTGCCAATGCTTCGTCGACTGCGTCTTGTGATATCAGGATTATTGAAAGATCATGGGGAAGAAGAGATATCAAAGGTTTTGGTCAAAAGCGGGCTCTTTGGATTGCATCCAGATGCTGTTCTCGAGATTGTCAACAAGTCAAAAGAATAGATAAATTTCATTTATGTTAATCTTCTGCTTATACCAGCCACGATTCGAATATAACCCCGTATTCTTTTGGCATCTAGCGAGCTGGAAAACTATGTCTCGAACTCAGACCCCCAATGCCCGAAATGAGTGAAATGTAAAAGGAAAGAGTTATGTGAGTCGAGACAAAGAATAGCAAGAGTCATCGCACCATACGTAACAAAATGATATGTATGGAAGTAAAAGTCCTCGATTGAAGGTTTCGATGGATCTGAGCCTGTCTCGCCAAGGTGATCCAATACTTCTCCACTGTCATGGTATATATAGTCAAACGAAGCATAGCGACGCTGACCATATAAACCTCTCTCTTCTGGTTGCTTTGCGTGATACCTCGTTTGAAGCGGAT
The DNA here is from genome assembly GCA_029320655.1 of Mycena floridula. Lineage (NCBI taxonomy): Eukaryota > Fungi > Basidiomycota > Agaricomycetes > Agaricales > Mycenaceae > Mycena > Mycena floridula. The sequence goes on from JARIHS010000010.1 coordinate 2,235,053, forward strand.
CACTGGTGCTCCCGAAACGACCTGTTTTCGGAATTCGGATAACAGCGGAATGAAGGTTTTGTCGATCCCGGCATTGGATTCTAGTCGATTGGAATTGGATTCCACTCGGGTGATCAGTCGGACGAGATAGAGAAGCGACAGGACTGGCGGCTTTACAGCTGCAATTGTCCTTGCTTTTGACAAAGCAGTGCTACCGTTGCATTAGACAACCAGTATCCAGACAGAAAAGCGCTCACCATTTGGTTTTGAACAAGTCTGAGAGAAAGACTTGCATTTCAAGCGGGTTGCGACTTCGAATGGCCTCACTGAGGTCGTGCAGATTACCGCTGTCAATTTGCGACCAGATGACTTTCTGAATTCGTTGATGGCCAGAGAAAGCCAAAAGATCGCAGTAAAGCCGATGATGATGGTTGGCTTTGGAAGCGTTTCCTGAAGGTGACTGACACTGCAGATCATCGATTATACTGTAACTGATTGCATCCTCGATGGTATTCATCAGTGTTGTGCTTGAACTGCGGAAACAACTTTGTTGTCCAGGATCCGAGATGAAGCGCAACACCGAGGCTTGGAATTGGAAGACAATTGTCGAATAAGATCGATTCCCTTCCGCTAGATACAAGATGCAATGGGGGAGAGACTGAAGCAGACTGATAAGACCTGCTTCCAGTATCGCTCTGCATTTGGATCTGTTGACTTGGGCGACCTCGCAGAAGAAATGGATCAGCCGTACGACACTCGTCATGCCAAGGTTTGACAGCGGCTTTCTGGCATTAATGTTTCGAGATAGAACTTCCCTGTTCTGCGGTGAGTTATGGTACTCGGAAAACGACAACATGCACTGACCGAACATCTTGAAACAAAGAAGCAAACAGAAGCTGTGTTTCGATGTCATGCCATCGACCAACAGCGTCTGCCAGGTGATGGACCTCTCGAGCGTTGATTTGGGTCCAGAGAATGTTGACCATTTTGTTCCGAATGCCGGACTTGTACATTCCAGGTCTAATAGGAATGTTAATGAGGATCATCGTGAAGGGATTTACAGACTTGCCTGGCCAGTTCTAATAGGTCGTCGTATAAAGCTCGAATCTCGGAGCTGTCAATCAACGGGTTACCTGGCATCAGCGGGATGTTTCTCTGGATTTCGGTGATCCTGCTAGCCCGTCGCAGAGCCCCGAAACTATCTAGAACCACTGCGCCCAACCGATAGACAGCTCGTCCAGCAAGAGATCCTTGGCCAATGAACCTATGGGAGCCATTGGATGTGGGACGAGACGATGTGTCTTCGAGAGATTCCAAAGAGGAGAGGCTGGAACTTTGCCCATTATCGGACATTGGCAAATGGAAGGAAGGAAGGGAAGGATCTTGGAAGCGTGACGAGACTAATATGGCACAGGAGCATTTGAGTGACTGCCACCCAAACGGCGAGTAGGAAACAACTATGTGGAGCGCATCATGATGTCTGCCGAACTGATCGTCAATGTGGTCAACGATGGATAGAGGTCTCGGGACTTGGTAGATGCCGCTGCGACATGATATGTTGGCCAGACGTGCCTGAAAACCGATTTGAAACGCACAATGCTTTCCCGAAGTCATACCCGCTCGTGCAGAGCTCGACTAGGTCCATTAATTACTTGAATAGCCATGCAGACAAAGCTTGCGCCAATTGACATCAGGAAAACCATAGGATCCTTGTGGCGAGCGGGAAGGATTAATGACACCTTTGAAAGACTTATAAGCAGAGAGCGACAGAAAGAGGCGACGAAATACCATTATTCCTTCCTTTTTCTTTCTTATTTATAACGGAAGTCGGTCTATGACACCCGAATCCAGCGGGATGGCTCAGACGATGACTTTTGTTCTGTCGATGTGGAATCCGAGAATTTGGCGTCGAATGCCATGAGGAGAGGAGACTGCAATAAGAAATCAGCCAGGGTTTACCAAACAATGACTGAAAACGTACCATGCCAGCATCAGTCTGTCAGACGATCGAGCTCTTTTTCCAGTGCGTCTCGAGCATCAGGATCGAGTCCAAACCGCAAGATTCGACCAAAAAGTCATGGGAAAAGAATAATAGAGCAGGAAGACGCTGAATACCATTTGGTGTCGTGTATCCTGAGGGGAAAAGGGCCCATGGCTTGTCCTCGGAAATTGGAATGCTGGACCTAAATTTGCGAAATCCCAACGGTACCATTGATAGGATCTTAGAAATCTGCGATAAGAGGTCAAACAGCCATCCCAAATACCCAGACAACGAATGAGAAACGTGCGTTGAAAGCAGCTGAACCATTTTGCATCATCATGACACCGTTGAATGGGCTGACCATTGCTTTTCTCCCACTGTCCCCAGAATATCCATATAAAGAGAGGACGATACACTGGAATTCGGAAGTAGATATCAACCGGGAGCGACGATTCCTGTAACGAGCCATGAAGGGAAAGCAGCGAAAATTTCAAAAAAGGATTGATTTCCATTCAGATTCCATGGTTCTAGCACGCATATTTCGAGGTTCTAGTGCATTGGGCGACGGGTAAAGACGACATGATGCGTGGATTTGCGGTGATGGTGATGGTAAGAGACAAGGGGAAAAAATTGGAATTCCGCTTGTGCGGCTCGCTCATGACTGCCATTGCTCGTTCTGCAATGAATTGGGCGAAGCAAGCTGGAGACCATTTCTTCTTCTGCTGATTGCTCTCCTTGATTACCTGAGCACAGGATTTACAAGAAAAGCCCTCGAAAAAGCAGAGCAGCGGAACAGAAACTTCAGCAGTCACGGCTCACAGACGCCGGATGTCGGAGTCACACCGGGCACCGGCCCTGTGGTCTGGCCGAACCCTCAGACCTTTGTCAGGATTGTCCTTTTGTGCCGAAATGCATTTTCGCCGAAAATAACTGAATGAAACTGGCTGGCAGTATGTCGGGCTGTTTCAAAGATTCATTTTGGTTAGCTAAAAGTTTGTCTCTCATTGTTAACATCATTCTTGTCATTGACGGGATTTTCAGCGGCCAATTAATGCAATTTACGATTCCAGGAGTCTGTGGTGGCTTCAATCAAATCAGACAAAGCGGTACCGTATCGTGTCTGGCGGCGGGATTTGACAGATATTGGCAGATAACACGGAACCTGCCAGTTCCAGATATGGCCTGAACATCGATACAATTACACATTATGGAGACATATTCTATGGAGTGTTAGAAACCGCATTATCATCAAGGTAGCCTGTTATCCCATGGCATTCCCGTCGGCTCTCGGCGAGCATAAGGGCTTCTGTAAGCCTTCATCCACTCCATATCACCCGAGTCGCGCTTCACCGTCTGAAACACGTTCACTTCAAGCTTTAGTATGGAAGTTAGCTTTGAGGTTTAGTAATATCAAAATCAGGTACCTTGGGACGGTGATAAACGCTCTGTGGCGTATTCAGCAAGTATTCGCGGGAAGAGAGAATTCGGACTAACCGAGAACAACTGGTTCTCCCGAGATAATCGACGACTCGGGAAAAAGTCACCTCCGGTGAGAATCGGATATGCAGGATGATGTTGATTCCATTGATCCACATGTCCACCCATTTCGCGAAGTTCCTTTCGCGTATTAAGGGACGCGAGACAGGAATTTGCGTACAGCTTCCCAAGAAGGAAATGTATAGCCATGGTTATGAAAGTCTGGTCGAGCTTGAGCCACTATTTCACCGGGATCAGTACCTGTTATGCAATATTTTGAGGCACGCACTGCGACTAGCGCTGTTGTAGCGGCGAGACTGTGACACCCATCAGCCCAGGAAACATTACCCTAAGTCCAAGTAGAACGCACAATGTCAGGAGTCCATTCTCCAGAGTATAAATTGTGAGGCTATCAACGACGCGTAACATACTATTGAGGTCTCAGCTCAGTCCTGGTTAATAGATGTAACAGGAAACATACCGCGATTCTGACGGCCCGAGTCGTTTTCGCACTTTTCTAAGAGAATAGCACAGGCAGCTAGTCATAATGGCGTCGACGCCAGCAGACAAGGCGAGTCCCACTGTCATTATCCACTGTAGCCGGTCAGTTATCGATCAAACGGACCTGAGAATACTGACGTGTCTATTTGCCAAATGACCCCATTCTTTGCAAATTAACCTAAGCCCGATGTCAGTATGGAACATTTATGGAAAGCCGCGATACGTACAGTGTTACAGTTGAAACTGCAGAGATATTTGTTAGTACTAGGCGTTTCAAAATTTAACATAAGCAAGTACCTCCGGCGGCGGCTGTAAACACCGCTCAGTTGATATCAAAGGAAATTTCGAGAGAGATACGCACCAAGTCGACAGAAGATGAGAAAGAGCTGTGACACATCAGATAACTAGGACGAGGAGAAATTATCACGCACAATTGGACCTGTGATAAGCCAAGATTTCTGGTTGGCCCGATGCATTTTGCTGGCGAAAAAGCTTTCAGGGAGGTTAGATATGAGATCTCCGCGACCAATAAGATCGATCACCATTGGGTTATCACAGTTTGAAGGGCCTGAAACAGTGTGAAACCTTGATTCATTCAGGTGGGTCCAAAACTCACTGTGACGAAAATCGTTACGGCAAGAGAACTGAGATATTCAGTCCGCGTTGCCAGGAATGCGGATGTAACGACCTACGGAAGAATAATGTTGATCCTGGATTCGACTCCGAAGAATGTGACGAAATAATCAATGAGAGAAGCGGCGATCAAGCCAGAATGTGCGATATCAAGAAGCCTGCAATGAACTGAGTTCGATGCTGATATCAGTTGATTGCAGATGACCCACCAAATCGCGGCTACCTGGGGCAAGAAGTTAGCAGGACGCGCAAAAGATGCTGCAAAGAGGCGTACCATTAGCTTCCTGAACCCATTATCGTCTGGATAAAGCTTGTAATATACAATTGCCTGTGCTCCTACCACCCCACTGAGGCTAATTCCGAATTAGGTGATCAGCAAGCAGCTAGAACTCCAACGACGAACCCATAAGCTAACAAGCCACCGGCCAGCAGCGCCCCGTATGTCAATCCATGGTCGGCCATAAAGTCAAGAGCAGGAGCACGAAGGAAGGAGGTGGGCAACAGGTGGGCCAAGGCTCAAAACCTGGGCTTGATATAGCTTGAGGGAGTTTACGGAAGGCTCTGCGACGCCACTCTAACCATTTTCAGAAGAAGGTAGATCACATAGTGATGTGATGGACAGACATTGTCTTCATTTATCTCGGTTCATGATAAGCGGGCCGCGCTTTGGCGTTATATGGAGATGTTCCTATCTCTGTGGTATCCAGCAAAGTTCAGTTCTGCGGTGGGTCGCGCGAGTAAGTACTCTCGACTGAAAAATCTGGCCCGAAACTAGCGTGAGTATCGACTTGGTCGAGTTCTTTAATAGGAATTCCACCGATAATCTATTGATGGACCTTGTCAAAACATGCGGCGGCGTGAAAGAATCTTGTGGTCTTGAAGAAGGCTGTCAGGGTAGGGTAGCAACCCTGTCGCTGTTGTTCCCGAGGTCGGATTGTGTTTGATGTGAGAATCATCGGTCCCCGAGTCGGGTCGTGCTTGACAACGATGCGAATTAAAACCTGGACGGGCCCGAGGAGGCCCGAGGCAATTCACCGGGATCCCAGTGACCGAGAGGTTCCTGAAATGGCGTCAGCTTTGTGAGAGATTGAGTTGAGTTAACCTTTGCGAGTTAGCATCGGCTTCGACTGGATCTCTGCTAGTGCCCAATCTTCTGGCCGTCGGCAATTACCGGGTATCGGGGATGCAGGCGTTTGTTGCAGAGGGTCAATCGAAGAGCGTCAGTCACCTGGAGCAATGCGATACCCGGAGGCAAATTGGAGGCACGGATGCAAACCTGTCAAGGATGCAGTTGTATGGGTTGAGATAAGGGAACGATGTGTGACGGTCACGGCTTGGCAATAGATAACAGCACATGACTCAAATGCTTATCTTATCGCACGTGTCTTTGCCCTCCTTAGTTTTTCACCATCAACTGATTCAACAGCCATGGAATACTGGTCCTCAATCCATCACCGCGTCCTCAAACCCTACCGCGAACCGCTCTACCAGCACTACGATTCCCTCAACCCTAGCTCAGTCCCTCATCCACCCGGACTCTGTTAGAATACACCAAGTCCCGCAAAGGCAAACATCCCGGTTAGAAGACAAACGGTTAAGTCAAATTGCTAGAGGGCAAAAGGGTAAGGTACGACATGCGTAAATACGGCTTTATGTATGAGAAACCGTGTGAATAAGTACCTCGGATCCTGTAATGACATGCTCGATAAAACACGAGGCTTGAGCTCGCTCTGAAACAAGGTACGAACAAATGTTCGTCCTGACACCCTCCTTCGAGCGAGAGCATCCAGACAACCCAAATCTAGCTCCAGAGTTCAACCAGAGAAGATCCAACCCTCCTTCAAACCGACGCCTGAAAATGCGCCACAATGATATCACCGTAGTGATGGTGAAAATGTGAACCGGTCATGATGCTCGGGGTGCACGTAAAATTCCGACCAAAATGACAGATTCACTGGAATTGGAAATGAATGATATCGGTGAAATTGAGAAGATGTCGACATCAAGAAGGAATGTAGAAATTTGCCAAGTGGGGAAGGACCACTGCGCAAGAAGGAATGGAGGTTCAGTCGAGACAGATGCCGAAATCAATGTCTGACTGGATGTGAGAGAATCGGGTTCCAGTGCTGGGAATGATTCTGAAGAATGAGGTGACATCTGTGAAAATGGAAAGGAAAAGATGTCGTCTGCGAGATGGTTCCATGAAATGCTGCTGGAGGAACAATGCAGCGGTCATGGAAAGGGATGATGAGTGTGCCAAATGGACTGGAGAGTCATCGACACGAGGAGAGTTTCAGTCGAGACAGATGCTGGAATCAATGTCTGGCTGAAGAAGTGGCGAGCAAGGCAGAATGAACTGTCTGCGGAGTCAACTAGGAGGGAAAGCAGCTGAACGAGATGATTATGTCCAGCTGCCCGGAAGAGAGTCATATTATCGGTTGACTCGGAAAGGTAGAATTCGGATAGAAGAACCTCACTGAAGAGGATGGTGAATTCCAGACACTGGAATGATGCCGCTTGAAAATGCACACCGTGCAAATGGACCGCTAGAAGACGCATAAGGTTGCGAATGGACCTGCGAGGACAATACAGTCGCATCGCCACAGAAAACGCATGAGGTTGCGAATGGACCTGTCCCGGTTAAGAGACGTGAAGGATGTCTGCCGGTTAAGGTTAACAGACGGAAACGGCACCACCTGGAAATGGCCGCCGCAAGGGAGGGGATGGCGCTCGTGAAGAGCGAGTCGATATCGATAACCACCCGGCTAGGTACACAACCAGCTAGAGGACCCTTTTGTGTTAGAATACACCAAGTCCCGCAAAGGCAAACATCCCGGTTAGAAGACAAACGGTTAAGTCAAATTGCTAGAGGGCAAAAGGGTAAGGTACGACATGCGTAAATACGGCTTTATGTATGAGAAACCGTGTGAATAAGTACCTCGGATCCTGTAATGACATGCTCGATAAAACACGAGGCTTGAGCTCGCTCTGAAACAAGGTACGAACAAATGTTCGTCCTGACAGACTCATCTGGAAAAAAGTCGCCATAGAATGCATATTGTCTGACATATTCTTCGTAGAGACCGCCAGAACCAACCATGACGAGGAAGTAGCCCGAGCGAGACGTCGCGACGAAATCCTAAAAACAGATAGAGATGCGACACGAACTATCCTAGATTCAGAAGAATCAGAACAACAGCCTCAGCGATTCACGCCTCATTTATCTCCAAAAAAACCTTTGCCATTATCCATCCCTGAACGATTCATCCCTCAGCGAGAGCGTCGCTTCGTCCGCATGACCGAGCTAGGCTTGGGCGGGCTCATCACGTTCGAAATACCTTACGGAACTGCAGAAAAAGACGATGAATGGACCCTCAATGGCGTATTCGGAGACCCTGACGACCCAGAGTTACCTGGGATGGAAATCGACGAGCTATTGCATAAAATCAACGCAAAGCTGACCTATCTGCCGCTCTGTGCCTGCACCTCTTTTGCTGTATGTCTCTTCTCCTTGGTCTCGGTTATAGAAAAGGCTGACGAGGCCATGGAAGACTGGCCAGGCTATGAATGCGATGTTTTACAAGACGGGCGATATTCATCCTGCATCGAATGGCTTTTCCGTCGATTCTACTTCTCCTCTTCTTACCGAATCTCGCCCACCGATGGACTTTTCGAAGCATCTTAGACCGACGGTTGGATGCGCCTCGCGATTTGCTGTGGATGTCCCAATGAAGCAGTTGGAGGAAGAAGAAGAGGAAGATTATTTCGAAGAAGATACTCCTAGTCTATGTCTCGACACCTCTCTGACGACCACCTCTTCATTCGACTCTGTCGACGAATCTTTGGTGTCCATATTGTCGCCGGAGCACAGGAAGCGGAAATTGCCATTTGACGACGCGGAGAAGGAGAACTGGATTCCAGCATGAACGGACATCACATTATTCCTACATTCGTCTCGTTATTCTCTACATTATTCTCTTAGATTTCCTTATAAATTCGCTTGTACATTTGGATTTGTAGCACAAAACTTTTTCATCGATTATCTTATCTTATCTCATTCTTCGCTTCTCACCTCGATGACCGTGAAAAACAAGGTCTGCTTAATGCACGCCTAGTTCGCTGTTCTTCTGCTGGACCGCTAATTTTGTCGTCAATAGCGTCCATGATGGTTGGGGCGTCGCCACAGAGCCTGGGCTTGAAGGCAATGCCATCGAGGCTGGCACCACCAGGAATATGGATTCGATCGCCAAGGATCACAGCTACCGACAGCTCTCTGCTCATGGGGTCTCCGTAGGCCTCAGCGAAGGGCTCATGGGAAATTCTGAAGTCGGGTTCGTTTGTCGCTCTTTCTTGTTGTTGCCTCGTCTTATTCCGGTTACATACAGACACCTCAACATCGGCGCTGGCCGCATCGTCTGGCAGGATATTGTCCGTATAGATGTCTCGATAAAGAAGCGAGAATTTCATAAAAACAAGACGATTGTGAAATCCATGAACAAGGCCAAGGATGGAAATGGACGGCTGCATTTGCTCGGTCTGGTGCGTTTCTTTTTTCGTCTCTTTTAGGGTTCTCATTTACCATCTATTCAGATCTCTGACGGTGGAGTCCATTCCCATATCAACCACCTTTATGCGCTTCTCGAAACCGCTAAGGAAATCGGGGTGCCCCATACCTATGTCCATTTCTTCGGTGACGGTAGGGATACCGCTCCTCGATCTGGTGCAGGATATTGTCAAGATCTTCTCGATTTCATGAAGAAAGAAGAATATGGCGAGCTTGCTACTATTATCGGTCGCTACTATGCGATGGATCGTGACAAGCGCTGGGAGCGGATCAAGATCGCTGTAGACGGTCTCGTAGGTGGAGCTGGAGAAAAAGCGGACAATGCTGTCGATGCTATCAAAGGCAATTATGAAAAGGATGTCACCGACGAGTTTCTCAAGCCCATTATCGTCAATGGAGATGAAGGAAGGATAAAGGGCAAGTCACCTTTAGCTCTCTTTGACACGTTTTTCATTAACATCTCCACAGACGACGATACCATATTCTTCTTCAATTACAGGTCAGACCGTATGAGGGAGATTGCCACTGTTCTAGGCTTGCCAGATAAGCCTATGGAGGTCGAGGTTCCTAAGAACCTGGTGTGTTGTCTTCATTTCTCTTATCGCTGTTAATAAGACCTAAATAGAGCATCACTACAATGTCGCGCTACAATTCCGAATACCCTTTCCCAGTAGCTTTTCCACCACAAGCCATGACCAATGTCCTCGCAGAAACGCTTGCTTCAGCCGGCATCAAACAGGCGCATATCGCTGAAACCGAGAAATACGCTCATGTGACCTTTTTCTTCAACGGCGGCGTCGAAAAGCAGTACCAGAACGAAGAAAGACATATGATTCCGTCGCCCAAAGTGGCCACGTACGACAAGCAGCCCGAAATGAGCGTGAAAGCTGTGGCGGAAAAAGTCGCCGAGGTGGTGAAGAAAGGCGAAAACGAATTTGTAATGTGCAACTTTGCACCCCCAGATATGGTTCGTCTATGCCAAGTCCTTTTGAATTCTCTGACAGTCTATAGGTTGGTCATACTGGGATCTATGATGCTGCTGTTGAAGCCATAACGCATACAGACGAAGCCGTGGGTATTGTCTATAAGGCCTGTCAGGAAGCCGGGTACATCTTGCTGGTGACAGCAGACCATGGTAATGCAGAGCAAATGAAGAATCTCGAGACGGGGGCACCTCATACGGCTCACACTACGAACCCGGTCCCCTTCATTATGACCGGCGATTCCAAGAAATACCGGTTCGTCGAGGACAAGGAAGGCGAGGATGAAGGTGCTCTCTGTGATGTCGCACCGACTGTTTTGGACCTTTTGGTTAGTCAGGTCGCTCTGTTCAATCCTTGTCCCTGACCGGCTCATAGGGTATTGCGAAACCAGAAGGTTTGTCTTTGTCGGTCCTTTTGGTTTTCCGAACGCGATTGGCTGACACCATTGGGTAGAAATGACAGGACGCTCGCTGCTGGCGAAAGATTGACAGTAAATTAGTGTTTTCAGGATCTTGCCTGAGGTATTCCTACCCTGAAAAGTTTCGGCCGACACTTACTCATGATATTAGGCATTCCGACGGTGATATAGATCAGAGACTGATCTGGTTGACCGGTATTTCCACGGAATACTTGCCAAAAGTTGTGAGTGAACGTATCCTTGTTGTACAAATTGTATCTTTTGGCTATAACGATAATATAGTGCTTCATTGTTTCTCCGGGCAGGTTGAGATAAATGCATATTCGAACCGGATCATTTCCCGCCCCGACCTTGTCGGCCTGGCCTGGATACGAGCAAATTGATCCTTTGGGACTAGGCGCGTCAATTTTTGGGTTCGCGGCTCCCATAGGTCGGGTTTGGTGGCTCCACTTATTGCAATTATTTGCCAACTTCTGTCTTTCATTCCTCGTCCTCCTTATCCCAGCGCAACTTTAATGCGGTGGTCGAGACCGTTTAATCAATCAGATAGCCGAATTGACGACTCGGAGGCGCTGAAGAACAGCGGCTCTCCGAGATCCCATGTAAGTGACAGGAATCGCAGTGCATCTGATCTCGTGATTGTTGTGCCTTTTTCGATTTCGAATTTGTTGGACATTTTTTTTTGATATTTTTTTATGTAGGGAATGTTCTTTGCAGAGATAAGCCATGCTATGATCCTGTGATTGCAGCCTGGCATCGAAGCAAAATTATAACGCACCACATCGGGTCCAGTAGGCTTGCTTCTTGAAGAGATCTTTTTCGCATCAATCGTGTCACGGCCGCGATATCTCCGCATGTCTGCATCACCGGCAAATGAAAATGACAGTTAAAAAGGACAGGTTACTTCCTTCTTCCACGCCCTTCCCTGAACGACACCATCCATACCTCGACCATTGACATGACCGATGTAGTGAAAAGCTATGCAGCCCTGCTTATTGGTGGATTAACGGCTTTTGGGTGAGCTTCGCGTCTCGATAATATTTTGTCGACTAAGAGCTTGCAGGTTGAGCGGGATCGTAGCAGTACAAGCTGTGGTCTATTACAAGCTCTACCCGGAAGATTATCTTCCCAAGAAGCTCATGGTGCGTTTATCTTGCTCTTTGGATTTCGGAAAACGCTCAATGTGTTCTAGGTGGCTGGTGTCTGGTATGTATGCTTCAGCTCGATGCACCTAGTCTCGTATTAAACTCGGTTCTCAGGGGCCTCGATATGCTACATTCCGCATTCATTTGCGTATCGCTCATTGATTATTTTGTTACATTCTTTGGCGACCGGACCAGAATAGACCACATTCCTTGGTGAGTCTTTTTCTGCTGGGGCTTCGCGATGTTTCTCATTCTTTAATTTAGGTCTATCGCGGTAGGTTCTCGACAATGTTTGCTATGCCTCAGCTCAACCACCTGTAGTTCTCGGTTGTCATCACAGCCATTCAGACCCTCATTGCGCATTGGTAAGTCTTGGTTACCATGCATGTCTCAGATGGCTAACTTTATCTTCAGTTTCTTTGCGCGCAAGATATTTAAATGTAAGCGACAATCTAGGATTGCTTTACAATGCTGAGATATCATCAGCCAGCGACAAGAACTGGTTTATAACAGCACCTATTGTGAGTCAGACGGTCTTGGTCATACTCATGTCTCAATCATTCTAGCTTGTTCTTGCCGTTTCGCGGCTCTGTAAGTCATTGCCTCCATATACCGCTCGGCTTGTGCTAACTGGCGCCCCCAGTGGCAGCTTCAGGTACTGGTCCCTGATTATCAGCTCTTTGACATAAGTTGACGCCGAGAGCAGTTTCGACAGTTGAGATGTGAGGGTCATCGATGAAACAAACATTCAGTGACTGACATCATCAACAGGAAGCTCCTGCATCGCTATTCGGCTTTCAATGAACATTTTCCCGGTGTAAGCATCCTGTGGTGACTCATGGATCTCGGACTGACGCCCGATGTAGTGGATATTTACGACTGGTTTATCGCTGTCTGCCGGTGTGGACATCATCATTACTGGATGTCTCTTCTATTTCCTCCGCAAGTTCCGTCGGAGGTTGACTGCCTCGGAGTCGATGTATGTATCGTCGCTTTTCGTGAAGATAGTTGACCCTGACAGTTAATGTAGGATGATCCATGTCGTGGATACTCTGACATTGTATACTGTTGAGAATGGTCTACTGACATGGTGAGCTAGACATTTCCTTTTTCCATCAACCAACGCCGATTACTCCTCCAGTATGACCACGACCGCCTCCCTGATCTGTGTATGTCGCTATTTCTCTCTCTGTCGACCGTCTCAACTTGCTTCTAGTGGCTGACAATGCCTACCAATCTCGTTTTTCTTGGTCTTCACTTTGTGATAGGCAAACGTAGGCATCGGCTTTGACAAGGTCGCATCATTTTCACTGACATTGGTTTAGTCTATGCAAATTCCTTGTTGGCTTCTCTCAATACGCGGAAAGAGCTTCGTGACATGCGGTCCCATATGCAACCATGGCCGCGAGATCCGAATTATCCCATTCTCACTGGAGACGACTTTCCGCGTTATCCTGATCAACAATACAGTGTAAGCTTTCTTCAGTTATACTGGTTGGCTGCATGTATGCTGACCTCTCAAAGGGGAGCTCCTTCAGCTACTACAGCGGTCCACCAAGAAATCCCAAGGTGACATCTCATCTCATTTCATTCTTCCCCAATCTCATCTGTCGTCGCAGGTCGAAGTCAGCGTCTTCCAAACAGTTACACGCAGATCAGACGAATTCGACGAGCTGAGAGCCTATCGAAATCAGCGCCATCCGATGCGTCGAGCTCCAACTCTTCTGCAGTATTCACCCCGACTCCCTTAACAACTGTCTAATTTCATAGTACATATCATTTAACGGGCGAGACCCCACATTATTCACAAGCCGGACCCTGCCTTATTCCCAAGCAGACCCTGCATTATTCACAGGCAAGACCCTGCATAAATTATACATTTATGGGCTGCGTTATCAATTTTGCCGCCCTGTAATCTCGACACGAGAGCAATCATGTATCCCGTGTCGCAGAGTAATTGTACATCATCATGTAATGCAATTTACGCGACTGCATAGCGCAGGTTAGCGCCGGAACTGAAACGCGTCAGGATGTTTGTATGGTCTTGATGGGTACGCGTTCGGATCACGGGACTCCAGTAATGCTGGAACAAATTCACTCTCTGGAGTCTGCTTGCCTTTACTGAGACATATCTGATACATTACTTATAAGGATTCTTTTATGGAAAAACTACATCTGGGATTATTATTCAGGAATATTTAGTCACTAACTGTACAATATGATATCAGCTTATATACTATATAGCATTTTCAAACAAAGCAATCTTGTCCAGACACAACCAGACTTGGCCATGTTTAAGAGAGCACTCAAACAAAGGAATAGCTTGTACAAGATATTCCTGCTCCACTTCATTCTGCCTTATCAGTATATCAGCCAATCAAAACATGCAATCTCCTCTCGAAGCATATGTCTTCAGCTGTGTATGCGTCAAGAAGCATCTTCCACAGTTCTTTGATCTCCATCTCTGAGAAGATAAATATTTCCCAGGCAACGTAGACTGTCAATGATGACTTGTGACCTCGATGTCGAATATGCTAAGACTACATGAAAGTGTTGCTCTGGTATTGAGAGAGAGCCTTTTAGACTTGCTACATCTTCTATTCGAGCTAAGAAAGGTAGCCCCCAAACGTGGTGACTTAAATAGATGCTTCTTGAATGCGTGACAGTGCGTCCGATGACAGCGTACATACAGCATGGCAGGGTACTAGATCATATGACGTCCAGTACATCCACCTTGACTGCTGTCACCCCCCCCCCCCCCCCCCCCCCCCCGGGTGTTCGCCACCCTCATTCCTGAGCCATGTTGCGCTTGAAAAAGGTCTTTTCTAAGCGAGACAAAAAGTCCCAACCAACCAGCTCAGAAACTTCCTCGCTGTCGGCTCAACGAGGCAGCGCGGTAGATGGTACGGGTGATATCCGCCTACAGATCATTCCTTCTCGTATTAACTATCTTCCTTCTTCCCAACTTTGCCATAGGAACAACCACTGATGCTGTCTCTCATACTGGAGCGTCATATCCTGAAGAAACCAAAGTTCCCGAACTGACGTCATTCTCGATTGATATGGAGTTTCTACGCGAGCTCCGCCAATGGCATGAAAACAACAAGGATCGACGTCTTCCTGCAATCTTGAAGGGCATCTCTAAAACCCTAGAGTCTCCTCTTTCTAAGACGGCACTGGAAGCGATTCCAAATGAACCGTTCCCTGCGGGGTCAATAGTGAGAGGGCTTGTCTCCCTTATACTTCTCGGAATCGTGAGTCTTTACCGCTGGTTCCTCCATCAGTGCTGATTATCTCTAGAAAATCCCAGAACGCAAGAAAGTAGCTTATAACTTTGCCATTCAAATCGCCGAGGACTTGAGTGCAGTCGCCGAGGCTTGCGAATCACCGCCAGGGGACATCATGTTGATACAGTGTTTGGAGGATTTGACACCATTTTGGTGAGTCTCTTCATTTAAGGTCCAGCTGATATTCATGAATTGCAACAGCAACATTGCGAATGAGATCTGCCAATGGGCAGTACAAAAATTAGTATGCTCTTGTTTTCTTCACTACACTCGAATGGTTCTTTCTACTGAGGATCAGTTAAAGGAGTTCAAAGATAAGCTAGACAGTGTCAACAAATCGTTTCTGGTATGTTGTTGTTGTCACATTCAACCTGCCTTTACAGGGTACCTAGAGACTTTCCACTATCCGCACCTTACGCATCCTTGGAAAGATAGATCGAGACGTTGCTGGGTTGTTACAGCTTGTACGTTATTTCGTTCGCTGCGTTTTTATCGCACTCGACTCAGCAATTTTCTGCAGGAAAAACGTCGAGCTCAAATTGACAGTATCAAGGCAGCGTTGGGCAGTCGAATTGCGGAGAACTACCTCTTTGATGAACAAGGGAAGCAAGAATGTCACCCTAGGACCCGAGACGAGGTGCTGAAGATGCTGGATGGATGGCTGCAGATTCGAACTAACGAGCACTTTTTTTTGGATGACTGGAATTGCCGGCGTAGGCAAAACAGCGATTGCTATTACCATGATCCAATGCCTTCTCGATCGGAGAAGAGTGGCTCCCGATCACATTCCCGACGACTACTACCCCAAGGAAAAAGCGCCAATACTAATGGCACACTACTTCTTCAATCATAAATATCCTCACTCTTCGGAACTGAGTCGATTGTTCCCGACTCTCGCGTTACAGCTTGCTCATGTATCACCCATAGCCGCATATGCCATCAATAGTGCGCTCCACGATATGCCCAGCATTGTCAGTCAGTTTGGCCTCAAGCAGGCTCAATTGCTGGTCTTGAACCCACTGCTCAAGCTAGCAAAGCTAGAATCGGACAAGAACATTGTGGTCATCGTCGATGGTCTCGATGAGTTGGCGCCGCTTGGTGGGAAGACACAGCAAGAGTGTTATTCAGAGGTTGCTGATATCCTCGGTCAAGTAGCGAAATCCCTTCCAGACAATGTTCGGCTGGTAGTCCTTTCGCGGCCTCAAACAGAGTTCCTTGAATCCATCCCAGCTCATATCTGTCGATTCCACCTTGACACCAAGGACTCTCATCGTTTGGTCAGGAGGTTTTTCAAAGACCAACTTCCGAAAGTCTGGAAGGGATCCCCGGGCGCAAGGTTTCCCACCCAAATGCAGCTGGAAGTCCTCTGCAATGCAGCAGATGGACACCTGGGGTGGGCAAAGCAATAGTCTCTCATAGCCAGACTCTAGTACAGGTGACGGATATAGTACCTGTATAGAGTCTGTTTTCTGTCGCGGGGTTGGAACCGGGTGATCCGAGTATTATATAAACATCGGACTTTGAAACAATTCCCATATGCCAAATTTTGTGCATGTGACGTGGCCAAAATCTCCTCATTTTCGCTGGGTTGCTCAGTCTCGGCGTTCTGCAAGCCATGGTCCCTGGCTCTCCTCAGAAGTCGTCTTGGATGACCATTCTAGCCTCAAGTACCAGGTTTCGAACCAGAATACCTCCTAGGCGTCACTGTACAACCTTGCCATTTTCCTGGACCAAGTCGGCCTCAAAGTTCGTTATTTTGTGTCCTCCTTGCACCAGCGAGCTTGTTTGACCTTCTAGACATCAACAAGTGCCTATAGGAAGCGCTGGAAGAAGGATTTGGGAGCTTTGGTGGTCGCTCAAGCAGGAACTGGGACATTGGTGAGCATTGTATATTATTTTTGCCCATTTTCCGCTCTTAATCTCGTCTAGGATCATCATTAGCCATATTTCCCTGCTCAGCGACAAATTCCCCGACCGCAATCTCGTCATGAATGCTGTCTGCATCATCAATCCCATTATCCTCAATTTCTGGTCGTTTTGCCCCATAATTTGTCGTGTTATGTCTCTAAATAATATCAATATATCCAATTTTTGGTCCACCTCCACCACTAAGCTCTCCAGTCGCGTCGAAATCGCTGTAACGCGTCTAAGGTATTTTCAAATTCCGACGTTTACATAATACCCCGATCACCCTGTTCCACCCCCGAAAGAAAAAATAGACTAGCAAAGCAAGCAGTCATTTGGTTGGCTGGTCGATTCCGCAGGAAGAGCGGTGCGAACATTGACAAAGACATTCAGGAGCTCAGCAAATTGGTAAAGGGTGACCTGAATGCTCTGTACAACCATCTTCTCACATCGCTCCTCCCGTCTCCGGATATCGCGTCCAAAGATGATCGACATGCCTACATAGCTGGTATCCAGAAACTCCTTGGCATCCTCATTGTTGCACATGAACCCCAAACTCTTGACATAATCTCCAACCTTGTGATAGTGGATACACAAGATGACTTCAATGCACGGCAGTGCTTGATGGATCTCAGTGGTATCTATGCTGACGGTACGCAGCAAGTGGACGACAACACAATACTTCAACCCCACAAGTCCTTCTATGACTTCCTTACATCTAAAGAAGCTCATGCTGACTTCCGCGTAGAGAGTTCAGCTGCTCACCAAGACCTTGCCGCTGCCTGCTTCCATATCATGCAGTCAAAAGACCTACATTTCAACATGGGCGGGTTTGATACCCAACGTAGGCCATCAAAGGCAGAGACAAAGGCAGTGATATCTCGAATCCAGGGGCACGTGAAATATGCATGTACTTCATTTGTGCATCATGTCATAAACGTGCACCTGTTTGAGGCTGAAATTAGGCGGTGGGCGGACAGCGAGAGATTCCTCTTCTGGCTTGAAGTGATGTTACTGTTGACAAGCTTAGAGAGTGCGTTCCGTGAAGGAATTCACATTCAAGTGCTCACGGCCTTGCAGCATAAACTTGAATGTAATCCTGTGAGTGGCAGTTCATGCTTCTTCTGGTTTCTTTCTTCTCATTAAACTTAGAATCTAAATGATCTCAAGTTGCTCATTGAACGCAACATTGAACTTATCAACAATTTCAAATCTTCTGTACCAGATGGTCCCACCTCCGTCTATACCGCTGTTCTGCCATTCAGCCCTTCATCTGTCCGACCTACCTGTTCTCTTCCCCATATCACCATACAGTCTAGGCAGGATGGGTGGAGCAGCAAGTACAGCAAATCATTCCCACAATGTGCGATCTCTCCCAATGGCGACTGTGTTGCCATCCTCAAGAAAGATAGGGTCTCTTTCTTCTCAACCGCAACTGGGACACCACTGCCGCGTGAATGTGCGGTGGAGAACCATTCTGCATGCCTTGACTTTTCCAATGATGGTTCAACCCTCATTCTTGGTATGGTTGTCAAGGAGCGAGCAACATTTGACATCCTTCTCTTTGATCCAATGTCAGACTCAAATGAGAAGGGAGGCTTAACTGTGTTTTCCACTACTCCATCTCCCTTGTCAACCGTCAACCAGATGATCCTCTCACCACAAGGAACATTTGTCCTTGTCCTTGGCAATGCAAACAATAATTTGCACAAACATGTATTTGCCTATCAAACTGCGGATGGTTGCCTCCTTTGGAGTCGGAGAATCCTTGCTGCTGGATGGTTGAGTGAAGACCATATTATATCCCAAACTACCGGCCACGAGATACACATTATGAACAGTCGGACTGGAGAGTCGATTATTCAATACGGGTATTCGGAATTGCGCCATATTCGAGAACTGCCCAATTCCACAGATTCTGGTGTTCCGTACACCATTGAAGCGTTTTCCGTCTCACCATCAGGAATGGCCGTTGCCCATTTCGAGCCCAGAAATGACATTTTGATTTTGAAAGGAGTTGAGAGAAGTAATATTCACAACAAAGGGTTGCTGCAGTTTGAGTTCCTGGTGGTGACCACTCAGAACAAGTACGTGGCATCGACTTGTTTTTCACCGGATGGAAAACTTCTTGCTGTTGGTCTCTCTGATGGGTCCATAGGGCTTTGGTCTTGCTCTGAACCTGCCTGGACTTGCATTGCAACACTGTATGGACATTTTGGCTGGGTCAAATCCCTCTCCTTCCGTTCCCATGGGAAGCAGCTTGTGTCTTCAAGTAACTGCCAAGACGTGGATCGCATGATCCGGATTTGGAACATCTCGGCGATCGTCAAAGGTACAGACTTCGAGGTGCATGTGAAGGAAGGAGCATTAGTGGTAGGGAGTTGGTTCAAGTACGGCATCACTCTGGGGGGTTGGTTTATTGGAAATGAGGATCTTGAGCCTTTTGTGTTCAAATACCCCTTCAAACTTCCAGCTACTGTCAAACCCTTGCGCTGGAAGATCAGATAGCCTTCCAACTGTGTCTCACTTTTTGTGTTAAATAGCTCCTGAATAAAATAAAAGGTTATTGAATGATATGAGAGACATACTAAGACTAACACCAGTCAAACATGGAGCTTCCTTCAGAAAGCTACCCAGATTGACCATTTTCCCAATTGCGGACCTCGTTCAGCTGTGCTCATCAAGTGCTCATTCACAACAGTTTTAATTTCTTCCCGAAGGAGACCAGATCAGCGAAGGAAACCGTGAAAAAGTAACTCGAGTTGGTCTGTAGCAAAAGTCAGTCAAGGTGAGACAAGCAGCGGGGAGATGAGGTCTGACCTGCTTCCAGGATCTGAAAAGGCTTATATTGATGCAGAGCCAGTCTACAGGTCGTTTTAGTCGTTGCGCAATGCGGCGCTGTTGAAGAATATTCTGAGCCAGAGGAATGTCGGTGTAAACAGGCCAGCCGCCAGCGAATCTGAAAATGGTCAAATCTCGTGAGCCTGGCGTCACAACTGAATACAAAGATAGTTACCATTATTGAGCAATGCAACAGCCTTCAACGACGACATAGACTATGTCTGAAGCTCGTCGTCGGAAATTTTTGAGGCTGCCATTATCTATCGATGATTTTTTTTGTTTTGCTTTTTTCCGTCCGAAAGCCTGTTTCCTGGAAGACCTGTCCCGGATCTCCCAAAGGGGATCCGCTAAAATGCGGGAACGAGTCTTTAGCGTGCCCGCCCGAGACTCCCGTGGCTCGGAGGACCCTCGAGGGTACCGAGGGAGGGAGCGGGAGCGAGTGGCAGGGACTCTTCCCGCGACCTTGAAAACTCATGCATTTGGCAGCTCATGTGTTAATTGACTAAAAAATCCAAGCACGTATTAACTAATAAAAGAAAATTCTAGAGGCTTCAGTATAACTTTGAAATTGTTTGCTAGCAAAATCCTTAGTTTTTACACTTAGTTGACACCGGAGAGCGACTCACTGCAGTTAGGTCCCAGGACGGGGGGCGGGGGGGAGCGCACGTGAGGTCATGTCCGGGGGTTGGTTGCAGTTGCACAAGGGACGTTCATGACTGCCATGATGGATCGTGGGAGCCTGCAGTCGGCAATCGGAGTCAGTGCCGGGTGGGATTGATTGAAGTTCCACTGATTCCTTGTTTGCCGAGAATGTCAGACCGGCGTTCCTTGGTCGTTGTATCATCGAATATTGGAACTATAAAGGATTGGAGTATTCACAATTGTCTCTATCAGATGAATACACCTATTCGTACTCCATCCAGCCATGCGATGATCCGGATTTCGGCAATTTCAGCGACTTGTGCGCGACACTCTCGGAAGTTTGATCAAGGCAGTTGTGAGCAGAAATCAGACGGAAGGGACGCGTTTTTGAATAGATGTGCGCGTCTCCTCTGTCTTATGATGCCGTATGAGAGTAAAGGTTGGTCTGGAGCGAATTCTTCCGCATCAATGTCAACCAGGACTATGGTCGACTCAACTTGAAGCTCCTTTCACTATTTACGGGCAGGTAAATGACGTGCCAGAATCTCTAGAACACAGATTGAGACTCTGAGCTGTAGTCCCACTGGTTTAGATGCAACACAAAGCTGTCAGCATCGTTTGTGACAATACTTGTATACAACCAAAGGAAACTGCCATAATGCCCGTTGCTTCAACGAGCCGTTTGACTGTCAAATATCCGCGGACTCCACCAGATCATGACTCAAGCCTGAATACCTTCGCCACATGATTGCAATTAAACGGCCGTGGAGGATTTCTGGCACAAGTCTCCGATGACAAGACACGAGGATGTAAGACTGCTTTGTGTTTGTTGTTCAAGGCAGTCAGATTATATTGTCTCTATCGCAAAGTAGATAAACCCCTAGACTATCGTAGAACTCATACGCATCATACCAGCTCACCCTACCACCACCCTTAGGGGAATCGGAGGGTTCACAGTCCGATGTTCCTTGCTGTGGTTAAACATGATGTATGTAATAACACACTCAAGCAGCCCGCCTCCGCCAACACCATCATCCGCCCAGACCCATCGTGTCCGAGGTTCGTCAATGCCCTCAGTGGATGGATCCCGAAAGTCCACGATGTTCTTTCGATCTTCTGTCCTCTCTAAACTGACCTGGGTAGGTTCGCCAATGTCATGAACATGGCAAAGTCCCAAGACCCGCTCGATGTCATATCTCTGAGTGATAAGGCTCTGAAAGTCTTCAAACAAATCATCGGGAGATGATCGAGGACTTGTCCAGCAGCAGTCCAGTGAACGGGATGGCAGTCGACACCGCGCTCAGGTTGGGTCACATTTCCGGTCTCGACCATAAGCTTTAGCGACTGACAGCATCAACAGGAAGCTCCTGCATCGCTATTCGGCTTTCAATGAACTTCATTTTCCCGGTGTAAGCATCCTGTGGTGACCCATGGATCTCGAACTGACGCCCGATGTAGTGGGTATTCACGACTGGTTTATCGCTGTCTGCCGGTATGGACATTATCATTACTGGATGTCTCTTCTATTTCCTCCGCAAGTTCCGTCGAAGGTTCACTTGTGATCATAACGAGTCTGTCTAGGAGGGACTAGCCTCAGAGTCGATGTACGTATCGTCGCTTTTCGTGAAGATAGTTGACCCTGACAGTTAATGTAGGATGATCCATGTCGTGGATACCCTGACATTGTATACTCTTGAGAATGGTCTACTGACACGGTGAGCTAGAGATTTCTTTTTTCCATCAACCAACGCCGATTATTCTTCCAGTATGACCACGACCGCCTCCCTGATCTGTGTATGTCGCTATTTCTCTCTCTGTCGACCGTCTCAACTCGCTTCTAGTGGCTAAAGATGCCTACCAATCTCGTTTTTCTTGGTCTTCACTTTGTGATAGGCAAACGTAGGCATCGGCTTTGACAAGCTCGCATCATTTTCACTGACATTGGTTTAGTCTATGCAAATTCCTTGTTGGCTTCCCTCAATACACGGAAAGCGCTTCGTGACATGCGGTCCCATATGCAACCATGGCCGCGAGATCCGAATTATCCCATTCTCACTGGAGACGACTTTCCGCGTTATCCTGATCAACAATACAGTGTAAGCTTTCTTCAGTTATACTGGTTGGCTGCGTGCATGCTGACCTCTCAAAGGGGAGCTCCTTCAACTACTACAGCGGTCCACCAAGAAGTCCCAAGGTAACATCTCGTCTCATTTCATTTCATCCCTAATCTCATCTGTCGTCGCAGGTCGAAGTCAGCGTCTTCCAAACAGTTACACGCAGATCGGAAAAATTCGACGAGTTGAGAGCCTATCGAAATCAGCGCCATCCGATGCGTCGAGCTCCAACTCTCTGTAGTATTCACCTCGATTCCCTTAACAACTGTCTAATTTCATAGCACATATCATTTAACGGGCAAGACCCTGCATAATTTATAAATTATACATTTATGGGCTGCGTTATCAATTTTGCCGCCCTGTAATCTCGACACTGGAGCCATCATGTATCCTGTGTCGAAGAGTAATTGTACATCATCATGTAATGCAATTTACGCGACTGCATAGCACAGGTTAGCGCCGGAACCGAAACGCGTCAGGATGTTTGTTTGGTCTTGATGGGTACGCGTTCGGATCACGGGACTCGTTCACTCTCTGCTTGCCTTTACTGAGACATAGGTATCTGATACATTACTTGGAGAGACTCCTCTATGGAAAAACTACATCTGGGTTTATTATTCAGCGATAGTTGGTCACTGACTGTACAATATGATATCAGCTTGCAAGCAAAGCAATCTTGTCCTGAAACCTTGTCTATTTCTGTCGGATCATTCGTGGACAGCTCTGGAGATAGATGGCCATTCGAGTTAAGAAAGGTAGCCCCCCAACGTGGTGACTTAAATAGATGCTTCTTGAATGCGTGACAGTGCGTCCGATGACAGCGCACATACAGCATTGGCAGGGTCCTAGATCATATGACGTCCAGTACATCCACCTTGACTGCTGTCAGCCCCCCGGGTCTTCGCCACCCTCATTCCTGAACCATGTTGCTCTTGAAAAAGTTCCTTCCTAAGCGAGACAAAAAGTCCCAACCAACCAGCTCAGAAACTTCCTCGCTGTCGGCTCAACGAGGCAGCGCGGTAGACAGTACAGGTGATATCCTCCTATAGATCATTCCTTCTTGCATTGACTATTTTCCTTCTTTCCAACTTTGCCACTGGTGTTGTCTCTCATACTGGGGCTGCGCGGCATTCCGAAAAAACGGAAGTTCCCGAAATGAGCCCACTCTCAATTGATATGAAGCTTCTACGTGAGCTCCGTGAGTGGCATCAACACAACAAGGATAGACATCTTCCTGCAATCCTGAAGGGTCTCTCTAAAACCCTAGAGTCCGATCTTTTCAAGACGGCACTGAAAGTGGTTCCAAATCAACCGTTCCCTGCGGGGTCAATAGTTCAAGGGCTTGCCTCTGTTATACTTCTCGGAATTGTGAGTCTTTACTGCTGGCTCCTCCATCAGTGCTGACTATCTTTAGCGAATCCCGGAACGCAAAGAAGCAGCTTGTAACTTTGCCATCCAAGTCGCCGAAGACTTAAGTGCAGTCGCCGAGGCTTGCGAATCACCGCCCGGGGACATCATGTTGATACAGTGTTTGGAGGATTTGACACCATTTTGGTGAGTCTCTTCATCTAAGGTCCAGCCGGTATTCATGAATTGTAACAGCAATATTGCGAATGAGATCTGCCAATGGGCAGTACAAAAATTAGTATGCCCTTGTTTTCTTCACTACACTCGATTGACCACAGTCTAGCGGACTCGAATGGTTCTTTCTACCGAGGATCAGTTAAAGGAGTTCAAAGACAAGCTAGACAGTGTCAACATATCGTTTCTGGTATGTTATTGTTGTCACATTCAACCTGCCTTTACAGGGTACCTAGAGACTTTCCACTATCCGCACCTTACGCATCCTTGGAAAGATAGATCGAGACGTTGCTGGGTTGTTACAGCTTGTACGTTATTTCGTTCGCTGTGTTTTTATCGCATTCGACTCGGCAATTTTCTGCAGGAAAAACGTCGAGCTCAAATTGACAGTATCAAGGCAGCGTTGGGCAGTCGAATTGCGGAGAACTACCTCTTTGATGAACAAGGGAAGCAAGAATGTCACCCTAGGACCCGAGACGAGGTGCTGAAGATGCTGGATGGATGGCTGCAGATTCGAACTCACGAGCACTTTTTTTGGATGACTGGAATTGCCGGTGTAGGCAAAACAGCGATTGCTATTACCATGATCCAATGCCTTCTCGATCGGAGAAGAGTAGCTCCCGATCACATTCCCGACGACAACTACCCGAAGGAAAAAGCGCCAATACTAGTGGCACACTACTTCTTCAATCATAAATATCCCCACTCTTCTGAACTGAGTCGACTGTTCCCGACTCTCGCGTTACAGCTTGCTCACGTATCACCCATAGCCGCATATGCCATCAATAGTGCGCTCCACGATATGCCCAGCATTGCCAGTCGGTTTGGCCTCAAGCAGGCTCAATTGCTGGTCTTGAACCCACTGCTCAAGCTAGCAAAGCTAGAATTTGACAAGAACATTGTGGTCATCGTTGATGGTCTCGATGAGTTGGCGCCGCTTGGTGGGAAGACACAGCAAGAGTGTTATTCAGAGGTTGCTGATATCCTCGGTCAAGTAGCGAAATCCCTTCCGGACAACGTTCGGCTGGTGGTCCTTTCACGGCCTCAAACCGAGTTCCTTAGATCCATCCCAGGTCATATCCGTCGAATCCACCTTGACACTGAGGACTCTCGTCGTTCGGTCAGGACATTTTTCGAAGACCAACTTCCGAAAGTCTGGAAGGGATCTCCAGGCACGAGTTTTCCCTCCCAAATGCAGCTGGAAGTCCTCTGCAATGCAGCAGATGGACACTTGGGGTGGGCAAAGCAAGCAGTCATTTGGTTGGCTGGTCGATGCCGCAGGAAGAGTGTTGCAAACATTGACAAGGACATTCAGGAGCTCAGCAAGTTGGTAAAAGGTGACCTGAATGCTCTCTACAACCATCTTCTCACATCACTCCTCCCATCTCCGGATATCACGTCCGAAGATGATCGACATGCCTACATGGCTGGTCTCCAGAAACTCCTTGGTGTCCTCGTTGTTGCACATGAACCCCAAACTCTTGACATAATCTCCAACCTTGTGATACTGGATACACAAGATGACTTCAATGCACAGCAGTGCTTGATGGATCTCAGTGGTATCTATGCTGACGGTACACAGCAAGTGGACGACAACACAATACTTCGACCCCACAAGTCCTTCTATGACTTCCTTACGTCTAAAGAAGCTCACGCCGACTTCCGCGTAGAGAGTTCAGCTGCTCACCAAGAGCTTGCCGCTGCCTGCTTCCATATCATGCAGTCAAAAGACCTACATTTCAACATGGGTGGGTTTGATACCCAACGTAGGCCATCAAAGGCAGTGACAAAGGCAGTGATATCTCGAATCCAGGGGCACGTGAAATATGCATGTACTTCATTTGTGCATCATGTCATAAACGTGCACCTGCTTGAGATTGAAATTAAGCAGTGGGCGGACAGCGAGAAGTTCCTCTTCTGGCTTGAAGTGATGTTACTGTTGGGAAGCTTAAAGAGCAATTTTCTTGAAGAGCTTCCCATTGAAGTGCTCATGGTCTTGCAACATAAACTTGAGCGTAGTCCTGTGAGTAGCACTTCATGTTTCTTCTGGTTTCTTTCCTCTCATCCAATTTAGGATCTAAATGATCTTAAGTTGCTCATTGAACGCAACATTGAACTCATCAGCAATTTCAAATCTTCTGTACGAGATTGTCCCACCTCCGTCTATACCACTGTTCTGCCACTCAGCGCTTCATCTATCCGACCTGCATGTTCTCTTACCCATATCACCATACAGTCCAGACAGGATGGGTGGAGCAAACACAGTGAACCGTCCCTACAATGTGCGATATCTCCCAATGGTGATCGTGTTGCCATCCTCAAGAAGGATAGAGTCTCTTTCCTCTCAACCGCAACTGGGACAACACTGCGGCGTGAATGGGCAGTGGAGAACCATTCTGCATGCCTTGATTTTTCCAATGATGGTTCAACCCTCATTCTTGGTATGCTTATTAACGAGAAAAAAACATTCGACATCCTTCTCTTTGATCCAACATCAGAAAATGAGAAGGGAGGCTTAACCGTGTTTTCCACTACTCCGTCTCCCATGTCAACTGTCAGCCAGATGATCCTCTCACCACAAGGAATGCTTGTCCTTGTCCTTGGCGGGGACAATAGGCGGGACGGACACATATTTGCCTATCGGACTGCGGATGGTCACCTCCTTTGGAGTCAGACAAGCCTTGCTGCTGGATGGTTGAGTGAAGACCATATTATATCCCAGACTACCGACTATGGGATACACATTATGAACAGTCGGAACGGAGAGTTGACTATTCAATACCCGTATTCAGAATTGCGCCGTATTGAAGAATTGCATGGTATCAAAGCTTCTGATGTTCCGCACCCTATCAAAGCTTGGGCTGTCTCACCATCAGGAGTGGCTGTTGCCCATTTCCTGCTCACCAATTACATTCTAATTTTGAGAGGATTTGAGAGAAGTAATATTCACAACAAGGAGTTGCTGCAGCTCAAGTTCCTGGTGGTGACCACTCAGAACACGTTCGTGGCATCGACTTGTTTTTCACCGGACGGGAAACTTCTTGCTGTTGGTCTCTCTGATGGGTCCATAGGGCTTTGGTCTTGCTCCGACCCTGCCTGGACTTGCATTGCAACAATGTATGGACATTTTGGCTGGGTTGTGTCCCTCTCCTTCTGTTCCCATGGGAAGCAGCTTGTGTCTTTATTTAATGCCCCAGACCTGGATCCCATGATCCGAATTTGGGACATCTCTGCCATCGTCGAAGGCACAGACTTTGAGGTGCATGTGAAGGAAGGAGCATTAGCAGTAGGGAGTTGGTTCAAGTACGGCATCACTCTGGGGGGTTGGTTTATTGGGGAGGAGGATCTTGAGCCTTTTGTATTCAAATACCCATTCAAACTTCCAGCTGGTGTCAAACCCTTGGACTGGAAGATTGAATGTTAGGTTACTTGTATGCTTTGGACTTGACTGATAGACAGTCATAAACTTTCTTCAATCACCTCCTTCTAGCCTTCCAAATGTGTCTCGCTTGTTCCGGTTGAATAGCTTCTAAATAAAGGTTCATTGAATGATATGAGAGACATACCAGACTAGCACCAGTGAAACACTGAGCTTGCTTCAGAAAGCTATCCAATTTGATCATTTCCCAATCACAGACCTCATTCAGCCGTGCTCATTCACAATAGTTTTGACAAGGAAGGTAACAGATAGGTCAAACAGACCTAGGCAGTTGTACAGAGAGCCACATTGTTAATGAAGAGCACACGGATGCCG
Organism: Mycena floridula; assembly: GCA_029320655.1. NCBI lineage: Eukaryota > Fungi > Basidiomycota > Agaricomycetes > Agaricales > Mycenaceae > Mycena > Mycena floridula. The sequence continues at coordinate 2,262,857 of JARIHS010000010.1, forward strand.
AGCTCATAGACAGTCCTTTTTCCCGGAGCAGCTTCGACAATAAGCCAGGATATCAAATTGTTCTGTTGGCGGCATGAGTCACAAGCAAGTTAAACCAGTGTGATGCATACCACAGATTCATCTCCATTGCTAAACTCATCAAGTTGGCTTTGCAGCAGTGGTTGCAGCAATATAAATCCTCTGGTGGGTCGAGAAACCCCCACCAATGGAGCAGCGAGACTGACAAGTGCTTGAGTTGAATCCGATGATGCAGAAGAGAAAGGAGACGGACGGTTTCAAAAACTCCGGACACATACTAAAACGATCAAAGTCTCGGGCTAACTGAATGCTCAGGGTTATGTTGAGGTCTTGGTACCCTAGTTCTCGACCTGGAGAATGTTAGGCAAGGTTCCTCTTCATCTGGAAAAGGACGTACAAAAAATTGATTATTGGTCCGGGATATCTCCCCCGAACGACAGGCGCGAGATGGACTTGCCTCCAATCTGAAGCAGATATCTCGACCCTCAGGCCTGATCTGCTTTGTTTCCTTCTCAACACAGACTCGCCAACGGATATCGTGATGGCATGGTTCTGGATAGGCGCCTGGGCGCATCTATAATGCACATCGGTGGCAGCGTATGGAATAGGCCGAGATGAAGCTGGTTTAGCATCAGGAAGGGCTCGTAATTGGCACAGAAAAACATACCTGGAATAGCCCTAGCATTGTATTTGACAATCGGCTCGAGCTCATTCAATCTCCTCCACGCCGTTTTGGAGTCAATTCCGCTCAGGATAGTATGACTGTACCACGATAGTCGTCTCGCTGAACAATACTTAATGCGATGTGGGAGCTCCGGGGAGACATCCGATGGGCTCAAGGGAGCGCTAGAACGTGTCCGTATATACTTAGAGCACACCTGAGGTCAAACAAGGGAATGCAAGATTGCGAGAAATCGGGACATACCAGGGATTCAATGATAAGAACAATAACATTATCAGAATCCACCTTTGACGAATAACGACGACAATCAGCCCCAAAAAGTAACTCGAGTTGGTCTGTAGCAAAAGTCAGTCAAGACTCAAGGCGAGACAAGCACTGACGGGGAGACGAGGTCTGACCTGCTTTCAGGGATCTGAAAAGGTTTGTACTGACGCAGAGCCAGTCTACAAGTCGTTTTACTCGTTGCGCAACAGTGCGGCGCCGTGGAAGAATATTCTGAGCCCGAGGAATGTCAGCGAATCTGAAAATAGTCAAATCTCGTGAGCCTGGCATCACGAGTGAAAACACAGATGGTTATTATTGAGCAATGCAACAGCCTTCAACGACGACATAGAATGCGTCTGAAGCTTGCCGTCTTCGGAAAATTTTCGAGGCTGTTGTCTATCGATGATCAGCACAGCTCAAAAAAAGCAAGAACGAGCAGCTTACCGGGATTCCTATAGGCTATCCATGATATGAGGGCGTTTCTGACCGTATTTTGAGACCAGGACAGCCAGAGCAAAAAGCAGCAAAGGACAATGTTGAATGAACGCGACGATGGGGCGCTTGATCGTGGGAGCCTGCAGTCGGCAATCGGAGCCAATGCCGTGCGACATTGATTGAAGCTTTCAGGGTGGTCTATGGACAAAAACCGACTTTTTTCATTTTTTGCAATGAAAGAGAAGAGCTAGAGGCTCTATTTGTCTCCAAATGGCTCCAACTACATCCAGCGAGTCCTAGATGTCTCCATTTATATATTTTTTGCTCCATTGATCTCCAATGAGCACATTCATCTATCACAATCAGAGAGTCTTGGAGCCTCCAACGATCTCCAACGAGGAAAAAAAGATAGGGTGCTGGAGATGATTGGAGACGGAGCGATAAACCTCTGACAGGCACTGCCACTGATGCGCCATACCCTTTTGGGAGTGTTCGGGGTCCTTCGGCAGACCATATAGCCACATCAAACCTTATCAAACCCACCATGTGCTGCACGCTTGGCGCAAATACTGGAGCACAGTGGCTGTCCCTGCAGTAGGGGATGATCTACACATCATGAGCCTAAATCCCAAAGCATCTCTTTCACTCACCTCGGCTGTAAAGACACCAATATGTTTTATCTGGAAAAAATCCGTTGCCGGTGGCCATCAGATTGGCTGATGCCAAGTCATGCGGTGCTTTACAGCATCCGGGTGAGCGTCCATCCGATGTCGCTATGTTTCACTGACATCATAGACCGGTTTGGGACCGGTTTGTCGGACTTGTTCATTTTCTGCCATGGATCCCATTGACAATTTACGCATTGCTCACCAAGCACTTAAGGACAAGGTCACTAGGGCCTTGCATATCCAGCTCGGAGACGCGCCACAACTGCAGCTCCAGCGAGATGAGGTCCTTCGCTTTCTGGAAGCAGCAACTCTGGTATGTCGGTTCAGTTCTCAATATGTAGACCAATCTAATTCAGATACTTATCCAGCATCGTCAAGGTTTCCCAGCTGCCGAGTTTTCAATATTGCAACAAAGTGTTACTGACATGGTTGAGGCGCTCGATGAATCTTGTTCCATCTCTTTGGATCCACCAGATCATCCAGTTCCCCTTGTCTCCGTTCGCAGCTCCAATGGTCGACCCGGTCGCCCTAAAGTCCATATTGAGCCAGCTTTTCTTCAACAAGCTCTCGAACATCGAAATCCGGGAGCACTCCAGGACATTTTCAATTGCTCTGCACGCAGCATCCGCCGACGAGCTGTTGAACATGGGATTCGTCAACCAGGAAACCCTGTATATATTCCAGAGGTCGATGCCCAAGGAGAGGTCCAACATGATGAAGATGGAAACATTCAGCGCCAGTACGTTTCCTCCCGTCCAACCATCAGCGAGAATATCTGTGATGAGGAACTTGACCAAATGCTCTCCTCCATTCTCGAGGTCTTCCCTGCTTTCGGTCGCCGAATGATCAAAGGGCGATTACTGGCAGCAGGCCACAGAGTCCCTGAAAGTCGCATTCGTGCCTCATACCTTCGAGTCCATGGAGCCCCAGCTGCTTATGGTGATAGGGGAATCCATCGCAAGAGGTATAATGTTCCTGGTGCCAATTCGCTTTGGCACCATGATGGTCAACATGGTTCGTCCTTATTCATTTCAAGATGCAGCGACTGATATGTTCCAGGCCTCATCCGCTTCAAAATTGTTATACATTGTTTCATCGATGGGAAATCACGTCTCGTCACAGGTATTCGGGTCAGCAACAACAACCGTGCCACCACTGTTCTTGAACTCTTTCTCGATGCAACCGCTGTACATGGTGTTCCAAGCCGTGCACGAGGAGACCACGGTACCGAAAACCTCCTTGTTGCCCAATGGATGCTGGACCATCGTGGTCATGGTCGTGGTTCGTATATATTTGGCCGGTATGTGCTATTTCTGGCATGAATCTGAACTCAATTTCCCCAGGAGTGTCCATAATACCAGAATCGAACGTCTCTGGTATGATGTAACTCATGGTTTTGGAATGAAGTGGAAAAACTTCTTTCTGGAGCTAGAGCTTCACCACGGGCTTGATCCACTTCGTCCAGCTGATATCTGGCTCCTTCACCATCTCTTTCTCAAAGATATCAATGACGATGCTCAAGAATGGGCAGACAGCTGGAACTCCCATCGTATGCAGTTTCGTCGCTCTCGTCCTCAGACACCTAGGGAAATGTTCCTCTTCAGCATGATTCAAGATGGTCCACGGGGTCTTGATCGTCTCTACGTGGAAAACCCTGTGGACGATGTAGTTGAAGATCCAGCAGCTTATGGTATCGATTGGGAGGTAGCGGACCATCCGCAGCTCATGAATCACCTTCTAGAGCATAATCCGCAGGACTGGGACGAACAGAACCCTTTTGCTCATGGGCCAGCCACCCAGTCCCATGTTGAGTGTGAACCACCAACCTGTCCTTTGACACCAGCAGAAGTTGCGCTCCTGGACTTGGCTCTGGTTCACCGCATACACGATTTAGTATCTCGGGATATGCGGATACGGCGTTTGGTTTGGTCAGAGGCATTTACTATCTGCAACCATCTTGTACATATTCGACAGTAGATCATTCAAACTTGAATTGTATCATTCTTCCTTATCAGAATCCGTCTCAGGGAATTCATATTAGTGTGGACCATAGGTTTATGTAAGTGTAACACAGGTAACTATAGAAAATGCCGAGGAGTTTCGGAACCCAAATATCGGCACCCATCATCACATTTTGTCACGCTGCTCTGGCTGGTATAATAATGGATCCGAGTGGTCTCGGGTCTAGCCAACTAGGGGAATCGGAGAATTGCTAGGATCTCTTTAGCATCACTAGTATTTAATGATAGTGATAGCGATCAGCCTTTTTGCCACTAACCTGGGGAAGACAGAATCAGAATACACCGCTGTTGTTACAACTTGGTCTGGTATCTACAAAGCGAAGATAATCTTGGACTATGACCTTCAACGATACTCATATTTTGTTTCACTAAATGTATGTATTGAAAAGATAATCAAAACTCTAGTGGTATTGGTAAAGCAAGTCCAGCGCTATTGTCAGCTTGTAGATCATAAGTAAAAGCACGAAGGGTATAAGAGATATCCAAAAGTGAGCTCAATCGTTCAGGTGCTGGAGGTACTGGTAGAGCAGCCAAGTTTTTGCCTTTCCGGCCTGACTTGGTCTTTGTCTCTGCCTTGACCGGTATAAGTGCATTCCACCACTTGACAATCTTGCACAAGAGATGCTCAAAAATGATATGTGAGAAGGACTGCCAAAGAATCAGATCTTTACTAGTCAGTCGAAGGTGTTGGTCGATATGATTGTAGAGCTGAATGTAGGCTTCCCGAATGCTAGTAACTGGTGCAATGGGTGATGATAATAGTCCAAGACGGACCAATGCTCCCACCGCCCCTTTCTCCCGATGTTCGGCAGTGCACAGGACCTCTATCATATCCTCAGCTGTCGGTGCTGAGACCAATGCAAGAAATGCAAGATTATGAGCAAATTGCATACGTGTCAGGCCTGATGAGAGACCTGAAATTTTCAGCTTTGGCGCCAGTTCATATGCATCCTTCCAAGTCCGTGGACCATTCAAAAAGGTGGACCATAGATTTTGAATGCTGGGATCATTGAATGCTCGAGCGAGACGTCCACGATTTTTCTCGTTGTACTCGAGATGATTCGTTGGTTGACCCCAGATGTTCTGGTTGGAATTGGGAGCAATGCCAGAGGTTTCAAAACAGTGAAGGACCTCATTGAAGGTGGTAAACCAAGGCATATGGCGTACAAAATCAGCTGTAAGATGTCCTTGACCTGTACCCATATAGATGATGAGATTGGCAAGGAAATGAGGATCAGGTTGTGGGCTTTTTCCTGGTACTCGGGTGATATGAGGATTAAAGTGAGCATGGAAGAGCCTAGCATATTGGTTAATTGGGCGAAAGGGATTATAATGATCAATATCGCCCTTCTCCAGTGCTCGGCCACTCTGAAATGGATGCTGAGCATTGAGGATTCTACGCAGTGTTGCATTTGTTGCAGGAAGATCTTGAGCAAAAGCCAAAGATTCCCGAAGAACGCAGGCAACGACATCGAGTCGAACATCTAACATCTGTGGCGTAGCAGTAGGTGCATCTGGAAGACGCAGACGTCGTATCATGGAGCGTGGGTTCACATTATACATCTCTTTTGAAGCCTCTGATACGAGATCCAATAACATCTGCCATTGATTGTCAATCTCAGGGTTGAGGGCTCGCTCGCGTGAAACAAATGTGTTCAACGCGGTTCGGAGAGACTTGGTCGCATTAACTGGATCAGAGCAGAGTCGTTTGGTCAGTCTGAGATCATTGAGTGAACCGGAGTCTTCAGAAAAGCTAAAAGACTGGACCGGGCTCTCCACTAGCTCAGCAATGCCAGGAGATAATAGAACACCAGGTTTGCCATTCATGGCTTGAACCAAGGTATACATGATTGCTCCACGATTGACCGCCAGTGACATCCGATGGGTGGCGGCCTCTGAGCGTCGTTTCGGGGATGTTGCGAGTGCCTTGTCATTCAGGACCAAGCCACTGCCAATGACCACCTCTGACACAATCTGCATAAAGCAGAGAACCTCGGCCTTGTGACTGGCAAGTGCCGTTTTCTGGAGCAAATGAGGAGCGATGTAAGGTGGTGAGATAGAATCTCGAATACTAGGATTGAAGCATGCTAGATGCTCAGATGTGAATGGAGGAAAGGTATGAAGCCGTGTGGTGTATTCGTCCAGGTCAACGCGCGTAGCAGCAGGCTCTGTGCGCCGACGCTTGCGTGCGGACGGCTGGGTTGAGATAAGCTCAGCAGCTTCATAAGCTTCAGAAGCGTGTTGAATATAGTCTTTGCAGTGTTGAATGAACGGTTGATATGCAGGAGGTATAGTTGCTCCTTGCAAGAACAGTGCATGAGCATTGGCTGGGCCTGAAATCACGAACCAATGGTACAATGAGATATGAGCGCAACCATTGTGCCACCGTATAACATATTGACCAATATCAAGACGCTGTTGTTCCAGTTGGCAGTAGTTTATAAGGCGGGCAGATACTGATAGCTCATGAATACTGGATTCAATAGATATTGATGCACTGGTCGATGTGTGGTCTAGAATAGCTCCTTGTCGCTGACACAAATCAGCTATTGGACCTGAAATGGGAGCACCGAGCTCTTTGCGTGAGATCAGTGCTGTGATCGTCTTCTGAAGATCATCCAAAAGTAGCTTTGGTTGTGCCACAGCAGTCTGGATCTTATCGACTATCCTGCGGGGGACATGAAGATCAAGATCTGGTTGCAATGATCCTCCTGGTTGAGAATGATAATATCCCTTGGGATTCAGTCAGAATATGCGGTCAAGATCTAGCTATGAAGCCCACAGTGAGTTCCGGATCCAAGGCCAAGGGACAGTCTTTATCAAACCATGATATACGAGCCGATGAACACTGAGCTCTACCAAGTCAGATGAGTCACTGCAATACCATCCTTAATTCATAATACATACTCAAGTTCTTCACGAGTTACGTCGAACTCATCTGACGAGTGACTGTACATGATTCTATATAGGCGACGTCGCTGCAAAATATAAGCCAATGAGAATGATACTTGCAGCAAACTCATTGTACCTGATCAAGAGATATGATCTCACTAATACGTGGTGTATGAGAGTCAAACTCGTCCAATAAATCTGAAGAGCAACGAGATCTGAAAAGAAAAATCCTGAATATTGGTTAATTGGAATAAAATAAACGACTTACTCTAGAACAGAGCGTTCAACACGATATCTGACATTGGGGGTATCCATATAAACAACAATATAGAGGTCTCGTTCCTTGGAGGGAACATCAGTTGAAGAGGCAACTAGATGAAATGTGACATACCGGCTGATATTGTACAATCTCAGTGATATCAGAAGATGCAGGATCATTCTCTGACTCTTGATCTGATCTGGTATCATGAGTATCGTCAATGTCCGCTGAACCGGTGTCTGGTGCTTCTTTCTGAGTTGATAGCTGAGCAGCGAGGCGTTGTGCATGTCGAAGATCTTCTTTGAAAAACGGGATGTAATATTCAGATGCAATATCCCACAATGTGGCGTAGCGACTGCGCATTCGTGCAATCAAATCAAAGTCGCGAATGGGATGGTAAGGAAGCTCAAGTTTGATATGATTTCCATCCCTGTCTGGTGGGTCGTACTCAGGTCGAATACGAAAGGCCTTTTGAAAAAGATCGAGATCCATCTCCAATGCTTCCGTGGCTTCTGTGGCATTCCACGAAGCACTGGCTAGCTCGCGGAATATATATTGAGCCTGCTGTGCTGGAGGTCCTAAAGCTGGAGATCCATGTTCAGCGAAGTTGGTCATAGACGCCTTATGGGATACCTCATGAGGTTGAGGTCCATAGTAAAGGCGAGGGGCAAAAGAATGATCTATAGTACGTTGAGAGGGTCCCTTGCCACTGTACAGAACATAGCCAACACGGCATTCGGGCCTGACATTGTTGCATATGTTCTGAAGACCATCAGCAAGATCCTGTCTGGCGGTAGCTGGTGGTAAACCAGTGTGAGGATCGTTGCCTTTGAACATGATGAACATAATGAATAGTCCCGAGCCTGGCTCGAGTTCAACAAATTCATGAACAAAAAGACCTGAGCGGCTGAAAAGAAACTTTCCAGGATCGCTACCTGTACAGATAGTTAATATGACTCCTCTATAGATGATTACAAAGAAATCATACCAGGCGGAAGGCGTAATAGCAGAATGAATAATGTGAGACGAGTCAGATCGTCATTCTTATCTGGGTGCCATGAGCCCTGAATGAGGCCTATTGCTTCCTCAAGACTGATGGCATTGAGGAGGGATGAGACATTCATCTGGACAGATGTTGGTCCAGGACATGTACCTCCCATAGTGATTACGTTCAAGTATTCAGACATGAACTTGTTCACATCCCACTCGTCTTTGGCAACGCCACAAGGAACAACCAGATGCCACATGTCATTGAGGATGGCGAGGAGTTCGGCCAGACGTGTAATGGCCTCTGGAGTATTAGGCTGAGTCGCTGGTTTCGCTGTTCCCTGTCCTTGACCTTCGCTAACATTGTTCGCCAAGCTATAGCTGCCATCAGCGACACCTGGTTTGATAACACCTGATCGATCGTTATGCTTCAGTCCAGGTAACAGGAAGATAGGAGCAAGATTATCGTCAGAATCTCCCCATGTAACTTTGAATAACCTCTTACTGAGGTGACGAACTTTAGGGCCAACATCACCATACTTGTCTAAAGTCTCAGGTGTATGAAGACAGGCAATGGTGAGGCGGCGACGGTGGTCACCAGCCATATCAACGACGTAAGAGATGCCTGGAATCATCCGGAGCATGCCAGGGATCTCTGCAGGATGGAATGTTTCAGTGGCGCTGTCGAAGTTGTGCTGATAATGAGCTTGCTCAGGTGTAGCAACCTTCACAATCCTATCTCGTTCGGTTGGATCTCGTAGAAAGTCAGAGACATAACAGAAGCCACGCCGGTAAGCATGATCTTCCTTGCATGTCCATACTGGTGACAGCGGAAGGAAACGTCCTATTGGCGGCAATTCTGGATCTGAAGGGCTCGCTGATAAAGGGGGCGGAGGCTCATTAGAGCGTAATTCTGGTGGATATATGTATTCCTGTTGCAGTTCTGTGAGACTGGTGATGGCCTCAGTCCGCAGGATGTCTGGGCGCAGAATCCGTGGTGTTTTTTGGTCGATCGGAATTCCGAGAAAGCAAGGCACTAGGCGCTGACGGAAGAAAGGTGGCTCAATGGATGACATGGTTTGGAGCTCTATCTCAAAGGTCAGTCACTGGTTTCCAGCTATAAGTGTCCATTGGACATACAACTAGACCTGCCGTGGCAAAGCACAGGACAGCAGGGACGATGGATGAAGGATCAAGGATGTTTCTGAGTCCGTGGAAGCAAATGATCTTAAACTGCACCGATAACAATAATAGATTTTGAGAACAATTACTCGGAGATATAAAACTGGACATATCTGATAATGTTTACTCGAGAAGGGAATCAGTAGACATGAATAGCACATACAGCGGCTGTTACTGACTCAAAGAGCCAGTTTTAACCTTGTCAGCTGCTTTGGTTAATTCAGAATTCTCGGCAGCAATGAAGCAAATGGATCAGCTGACAACCGGGTCGCACGAGGTTACACAGCTGCTAGAGTCTTTGGATAATTCATCTGTGTAGAAAGAGGGATAAATGAGTAATTGCTGTAGAGGAATTGAATATATCGAACCCGACTGAAGATGGTTGTGATATAAAGTTGAGAGCAAGGGAAGAATGCCTGCGTGACTTTATTTTTGCAGCACTGTGAGGTAAGCTGCAAAAATAAAGTCATGCGGTGTACCAAATAGGCTCCGAGGAACCAATTCTGTCAGTCACACGCTTCCTCCTTTCGTCGATATTCATGCCCGCGTGACTTTATTTTTGCAGCATTGTGAGGTAAGCTGCAAAAATAAAGTCACGCGGGCGTACCAAATAGGCTCCGAGGAACCAAGTTATGTCACAGTCAGTCACACACTTCCTCCTTTCGTCCACCTTCATCTTCAAATGTTTGCATTCTCTGTCTGATATCTCTCTTAGCCAGCACTATCTATCAAGCCTCTACCAAATAGGTCTCTTTGGTTTCTCTGCCATATCCTGTCCCACATGCCCTGAAATCTGGCAAGGCGGCTATGGAGTGAGCTCTGTTCTATATTATATGTAGACCATTGTTGACCCTCTCTTAGGTGCAAAGGAGCAGAAAAGAAACACACTGAGACCGCTCTTCTCAATACCTAATGTTTGATATTTCAAGGTGGACTGATATGCTGGGTACCGTAAAGTAAGCTTGAACTTGTCTACCTTCTCTCTGGCTCTTTCAGACTCAGCTACAAGGTCTATAAATGCTGGGAAATACCCCAGTGGGTCAGCTTTTCTGGACATCTTGCAGTGAATATCTAGGCAGGCTGAAATCTAGCTATTGGAGCAGGGTACCGTCAGGTAAGCCAGGCCTTAGATTTATTCTCTCTGGCTCCATCTGACTCTTCTCTAGAGTCGCTAGATTTAGGAGAAGACCGCTTCAGGATAGCCATCTTGGTTGCATTGCAATGGACTTATCAGGAGGGGTCAAAATGCGGACATTGGGGAAGGGTACCATCAGGTCAGCTTGGACCTGTATTTATTCTCTCTGGCTCCATCTGATGCTTCTCCAGAGTCGCTAGATTCATGAGAAGACCGCTTCAGGATAGCCATCTTGGTTGCATTGCAATGGACTTATCAGGAGGGGTCAAAATGCGGACATTGGGGAAGGGTACCATCAGGTCAGCTTGGACCTGTATTTATTCTCTCTGGCTCCATCTGATGCTTCTCCAGAGTCGCTAGATTCATGAGAAGACCGCTTCAGGATAGCCATCTTGGTTGCATTGCAATGGACCTATCAGGAGGGGTCAAAATGCGGACATTGGGGAAGGGTACCATCAGGTCAGCTTGGACCTGTATTTATTCTCTCTGGCTCCATCTGATGCTTCTCCAGAGTCGCTAGATTCATGAGAAGACCGCTTCAGGATAGCCATCTTGGTTGCATTGCAATGGACCTATCAGGAGGGGTCAAAATGCGGACATTGGGGAAGGGTACCATCAGGTCAGCTTGGACCTGTATTTATTCTCTCTGGCTCCATCTGATACTTCTCTAGAGTCACTAGAATACGCAAAAGACTGCGCTGGGACAGCTGTTTTGGTTTCGTTGCAACAGGCTTATCGGGAGGGGTCAAAATGCGGACATTGGGGAAGGGTACCATCAGGTCAGCTTGGACCTTGATTTATTCTCTCTGGCTCCATCTGATGCTTCTCTAGAGTCGCTAGATTCATGAGAAGACCGCTTCAGGATAGCCATCTTGGTTGCATTGCAATGGACTTATCAGGAGGGGTCAAAATGCGGACATTGGGGAAGGGTACCATCAGGTCAGCTTGGACCTGTATTTATTCTCTCTGGCTCCATCTGATGCTTCTCCAGAGTCGCTAGATTCATGAGAAGACCGCTTCAGGATAGCCATCTTGGTTGCATTGCAATGGACTTATCAGGAGGGGTCAAAATGCGGACATTGGGGAAGGGTACCATCAGGTCAGCTTGGACCTTGATTTATTCTCTCTGGCTCCATCTGATGCTTCTCTAGAGTCGCTAGATTCATGAGAAGACCGCTTCAGGATAGCCATCTTGGTTGCATTGCAATGGACTTATCAGGAGGGGTCAAAATGCGGACATTGGGGAAGGGTACCATCAGGTCAGCTTGGACCTGTATTTATTCTCTCTGGCTCCATCTGATACTTCTCTAGAGTCACTAGAATACGCAAAAGACTGCGCTGGGACAGCTGTTTTGGTTTCGTTGCAACAGGCTTATCGGGAGGGGTCAAAATGCGGACATTGGGGAAGGGTACCATCAGGTCAGCTTGGACCTTGATTTATTCTCTCTGGCTCCTTCTGATGCTTCTCTAGAGTCACTAGAATACGCAAAAGACTGCGCTGGGAAAGCTGTTTCGGTTTCGTTACAACAGACTTATCGGGAGGGGTCAAAATGCTATATTGGCAAAGGGTACCATCGAGTAAGTTTGACCTGGGATCTTTTGTGTCTAGCTTGTTCTGACTCGTCCATAGGGACCTTGTATGGAACAAAAGACCGCGCTGGCATAGTCCTTGTCATTTAACTTCAATGGACATATCTAGCTTGGCCAAAATGCGGATACCAGGGAGTAAGCTTGACCCTGAATGGTTTCTTTCTGGCTGGTCCTGATTCTTCCACCGAATGTGTGGATGCGGCAAAAGAAGGTGCTGGGATCTTGCTCGCTGCGAATGTATGTGTTACCTTTTCATCTTGTACACCCTCTTCCAAGTCGCATTCATTTTTTGATACATGCACTGGGGCGAATTGTACTGTTATCGGATAATTTCAGAGTTCTAATATGCTCTTTATGTAGATCTAGATATTAGACGCCTCCAATGAGAATCCCTTGACCCCAACGCCTCAAAATATCCTTTGCAGCCTTCTCAACATTTGACCAGGAAATTGTCGCAGCGGTATATTTAGCAGACTGAAGCCGAGGAGAGCCTGGTGGATAGGACCTCGGTGCAGGCAATGTGGAATCAGTGAGAAGCAGGGTTGTGATGTCCTGAAGACGTTGGTAAGCAACTACATCAAGTTCATCGTCTCGTGGCGTTTCATTGAGCTTCATATGAAGCAACTGATTGGCCTGCTTGACCTTTTTCAGATCACCTCTCCAGGTGGCGAGCGTATGAGCCTTTTTTCCAAGCCACTGAGCGATATCAGTACTTGTGATGGTGATTGTGTTGTTGGGATCCAAAGGCACGGAAACTGAGCCAGCTCCTGCAGCCATATGGATGGTCTCGCAGACTTTGTCGTATTGAATAACCGTAAGGGCATGCAGATATGCTGTTCCATAGCCTTGGTTCTCGTAGGTTCGTAGATGGCTTCTGTGAACTGCCGCCTGACTGTCCAAATAGCTAACAACCTCCGGCCGAACCGCAACATGTGTCGTCGGCTCAGAGTCGTCACCGACAGCAATGTTCGCAGGTGCTTCTTCCAATGGATTGAGCTCCTGCAATTGAATGGTGAGTACCAAGACTCATAGATTGTTTTCAACAAAGACAGACCTGTGGATAAAAGTAGAGACCATAGAGCTTGTCGCCTTCGTGAGAGCGGCCAAAATCAGGGAGCAAAGATGACTGAGCTGAAGACAGGTGTGCTGCATTGCTATGATTCAGACTATTGATAATAATGGATCGATATGTTCCCAGCTCTATAAAACCATAGCGGGCATCCATGAACATGGATTGGACGTCAACGATGACCATGGTATATCCGACAGAGTATTCATCTGGAGAGATGCTGGCTATTGCTCGTCCAACAATGCCGCCATCGTGGATAAGGCCCTGGATAACATCGATAACCTTGGGATAATCGCCGAAATCGCGGCCTCGAACCCGAACACCATGACGGCCAGTTGCGGTGCAAAAGCCGATATAGTAGTCGCTCCTCATGGATTCAGTAGAAGACAAAATCATTTCTTGAAATGGTGAGAACAGTAAACCATTGCTCCACGTAGATTGCTTACCAGGGTTGGCCTCATCGGAGATCCTCATCGTCTCATGTGGTGCGATCTCCTCTATCGAGTGCTCTTGTTCCTCATTGGTGTCGCTTGCTCTCATCTCAACAATAGGCTCCTGAGGTTCCTCAGCATCCATCGCTACATTGCTAAGACCAGTGGTCAGTCGAGAGCGGATCTCTTCCAACCGGGCCAGCATTTCCGCTATATCAAGATTCAACCATATCAGCAATGGCTGAGAGCACCGCACGTTGACTCACCACGACTGCCGAGCTCCAAAGGAGGAATTGCTCCAGAAGGTAAGGTTTCCTGCTGGTTAGATTGTCGACTGAGACGAACTGACAGTGGTTCATCATCACTGGATTCGTCTGCATCGATTCCAGACATTAGGTCATCTCCAGAGTCAGATTCGCTGGCGAGGTTTGGCATGCCATCATTGTCAGAATCAGTGGCGACATCTGATTTGGATTAGATGTTGGAATGTTCAGCTGGTAATAATCGACGCACCATCACTATTAGATATTTCGCTGTGGATCTCCACTGGCTGTTCAGCAGTTTGGTTGGAATGCAGAACATCTGCAAAGGATACTGGTTCGTCATCACGACGTGGAGCTCGGATTGTACGGGTGGGCCGTTGCATGATGGTAGGAAGCAAGCTGGAGATTGATATTTCAATTGATTGGTGATTTGCAGCTACGTATTTGGCAGGCCTTTTAGTCTTGGCATATTACAGTGTTCGATACTGGAACTACATAATGGTAAAGGTATGGCCGATTTCAAACAGCTGTTTATGAATCCACTGTTCAAATTTTCCAACGTCTCCGCTGATTAACATGGTGGTGAGCTCATCGGTTAGAGAAACATCAATTGAGGTCCAACAGGTGTGGAATGCAAGGGCATGGCGCCTGTCCTAGAAAGGGGTCAGCTATACTCATTTGATAATTTGAATGGTCACTGACAGATTTGTTATCGACGACAAAGTCAAACTGCGCCAGGGATCAAGTGTTAGCAATAGAATTCAAGAAGGAGCGACAACTGACCCGAATGCGCTTTTTAGGATCACCGGGTAGCAGTGGTGCTCCAGTGACAGCTTGAAGAAGAAGGGTTGAGCGTAAGACCTCATTGGAAGCATCAGCCTGGACACGGTCAGCATCAACAATGTCCTCTAAGCCTTCAGGGTGCCCAGGACTGTTGAGGTAGATTGTCAAGCATGTCGAGAAAGCATCCATGAGACCAGTGAAAGTCTCTCGAGACATGTTGTTAGGAAGCTGGTGACCGCTCTTTGGCTTGAAGACTAAAAGGTCATGAACGTCTTTGACACATTTAACGCGCCGGTCAAAAAGTTTGAAAACAATCTCCGAGATTCGATATTCGTTGTCGTTGAAAAGCTGTAGAAAAGGTTAGTGAGAATATCAAAAGGCGATGCCAAGACTCACATCCAAAAACTTTTTCGAGTCTGTCATATTCGTGAGTGACATGTTCATTCCTTGTTGCAGCGCACGGAAATCTGAATGGATGAAGGGATCGGTGACGCCGAAGAGTATGTGGCACATCATCTGTTCCTGCAAATCACGCTGTACCTCTATAGTGCGAGGGAATGAAATGCTGGACGTCTGATAGAATAAAAGTTTGGTCATTAGATTTTGAACTGCGATCGTTTACGACTCACTTGTTGGTTCATGCAGCTATTGAACACCATGCAGATCGGATTTCTAGGGTCAGTCGGAAGTGGATCTGATACGCTGAGCTCTGCCCAGGGTTTGATTTTTTCGACCATAGCGGGAGCCATGCGCTTCAAGAAGTCCAATGGAAGTTGAAGAAAGGTGCGTCCCATGAGAAGGGCGAGCACAGCAACTGGACTGTAGAGATATCCTTGTTCCAAGACGAGCAAAGAAATAGCCATAAGACGACCATCAGCAGTGAATCGGGCACTGCGGACAGTGTCGACGATGTTGGGCGACTGGGCTCCGAGTTCGAAGCTATAACCGTGATCAGTCTGAGACCAGTACTTGGTGTCTTCAGTGGAAAGAGTGACGGCAAGTATGATTGCATCTCGTCGAACACCATGTCCACTGGATGTGACTAGATCGTGATTGTCGACGCTGCATAAAGGTCAGTTTCACCACTTTGTCAGAATGATAAATGGACTCACGTTTTGTAATAGCTGTTGCTGCCGATGAAGTGTATATGCGAGAGTCCACGAAAGGCAGCAGAATCAATGGTAACATCAGGATGCTTCCCTTGGTCGAATGTACGTGCTGGGGAATTGCTGAGATGAATGAGAAGATCATGGATGAAAGCACCGATGGCAGCAGCGGTGCGACCTTGGACAGTGATTTGTCCCAAAACACTCGTAAAGCGTCCGCTGTAGTTCAACCATCGTTTAAGAAGGGTGTCTTCACCGATGAGTTCAACAATGGAAGGTGAGCGATGGCGACGAGGTCTGGTTGAAGTCGGTTCTGGGATCAATCGGTGGTTGCGATAAGCACGTCCCCAGGAAATTGAAGGAGTAGATGTGGTGACTACTGGAACCAGCGATGTTGAACCAGATGTAGCAGAGGCTGAAGAGGTTGACAGAATGTCATTGGGTGATGGCAAATCAGGGGAATCAGCCCTGCGAGAAAGGAAGTTGTCATCCATATCGAACAATCGTGCAAGACCCAAAGTATCCTGAGTGATGTTTCAGATGTGGTTCTGCTAATGAATAGGGCATTACCTGGTTAGATGGTGTCTCTTGCGACCCTGAAGCTCCTGACGATGCCAATCGGCGACGTGTTCGGCGGATATTATCTTCTGGCTGGAGGAAATCTATTATTCACACTGAATGAGGAGGAAATCGAACATACTGATTCATCACGTGGATGATTAGCACCATTGGAAGGCATGATAGACGACCCAGCGATTTGACCAAGATTGGCCATTGAGGCGACACTGCAGATGGATGGAAGACATTCAGGTGTAGCCGACCAGGGCGGAATTTTCATGTTGCCTTTCGACTTTTTGTTATGATAGAATGTTGTGCCATGAAGAGCGAATAGACCGTAGCAACCATGTTGACTGTCAGGGAGACAGATATTGTGCGATATGGATGTAAAGTTGGTGAGAGGTCCTAGAAGGTATCCATAACGGGGTACTGAAGTCAATGTCAGCAAGTACTAGATCACGTATAAAGAGGAAAGATCTTACTGATGATGCAGACCTCCTTGCCTTTGAAAGGACTTGGAAATGAACGACAAACGTTCTGAAGGGCATTGATCTCCAATGGCGGGGTGATAGTGACCGCTGGCTTGAATGTATAGAGATTATTGGTGCGACTGGCCTTCATAATGATCCAAGGCTGTTGAAAAAGTCCAGCACTGACTTGCGACGAGGGAAGCGGTGGCAATGAAAGATTTTTGGCAGAAAGGAGTGAAACAATTGCTTCATGGAATGAATCCATGGGACGAGAAGCCTCGACGGTGATGTTTCCAGCGATCCCGACGGACTGAAGATGTGGAAACTCGCGTTGGAGCTGTTCTGGGGTGATCACCAACTGTACATGGTTCCCGGATGGTACCTGGGGCGAAGCGAACTAGATGAACCAATGTTAGCTAGATATAAAAAATGTTCAAGCGTTGGACTTTACTGGAATGGGCCAAAGGAGGAGCGCAAGAGATAGGTTTTTGTGAAGATTCTTTTTATGCTGTGGAAGACTTCTGAGACGGGTTTCATTGCGAAGCTGGCTCGCAGAGGTTGCTGGGCTTGGCCCATTTCTACTAAAGGCGCTGATGACAGGAATAGTGGAAGCTGGCTGATTGCGATTGAGCAAGGCGTTGGAGCTGGGGAAGCTGGCGACCAAGGCAGACATTTCTGAAATGTTGGTGGTCGGAACCGCAGCAGTCGCAGGACCTGCCTGAGGCGCTATCGTCGACACTGGATTGTCACTGAAAATAATTGTTAAAGAAGATACCGAAAAGGCAGGAATAAATGACAAACTCAAGCGGTTGATGAGCTCCATTTTTTTTCCCGCAGGTACACTCTGTCTGAAGTGTCCATACGAGAGCTCTCTGTATAAGGAGTGAACATTTGCTTGCGGTAAAGGAACGTGAAGGTATACCGAGTAAAAGGTAACACAACCAGAAGCAGGGCATCCTCCACGTTGGAATTGGAGGTTACGAGGGTCGATTGAACCAAGGTCGACGCTGAAATGAGCATACCAGGGATGGCCGCAAGAAGCACAACGGTCGGTCCCATTATTGGCATTCTATAGATCGGTTAATAAACAGGAGAGACAGACAGGGGATTCAAGTCGTACACGAGTGAGCTCACCCGCTGCAGATTGCAGAATAAAAGCAGCACATTCACCGGGGGGACAGGAGCCACATCGACCTCGGTAGGGCAAAGTAGCTTGGACGAACTGAGACATGGTGGATGATGAAGAAAGAGCAAATAATCAGATGACTCAAAATTTTCGCAAAGTCCTTTTTGGCTTGGTAGGCGGTTGGTTGCGGATAAACTGTCGCAGATAACGTCATGAATTTGAATTTAGAGTTTATCACATTGATGCGACTCTCGGACTTGGCAAGGACCCCGGAACCGCATACAGCCCAATCGGGACATCACTGTCCAGGTGTCTCCAGGTGTCTCTAGTGGCTTTTGTGTGCTTTCGGTATCTAGCCACATCTATTGGACCTCAGATGGAGCTGGGGAACACACTTTTTGGAGAGATATAGATGTAAATAGATCAGTATGGAGATTGCTGGTGATGTTTAGAGGTCATTGGAGACATCTGGAGACATCTGGAGATCACTGGATGCTAGGAAAAAGTTAAAGTTGGTTTTTGTCCATAAAAACCCTTCATATGAAGCTCCGCTGATTCCTCGTTTGCCGAGAATGTCAGACCGGCGTTCCTTGGGCGTCGTATCCTCGAACATTGGAAATATAAAGGATTATTGTTTCTATCAGATGAATACACCTATTCGTACTCCATCCAGCCATCCGATGATCCGGATTTCGACAATTTCGGCAACCCGTGCGCCACACTCTCGAAAGTTTAATCAAGGCAGTTGCGAGCAGAAATCAGGGGGAAGGGACGCGTCTTTGAATGGATTTGCGCGTCTCCCCTATCTTATAATGTCACACGAGAATAAAGGTTGGTCTGAGCGAATTCTTCCGCGTCATATGTCAACTAGACCATGGCCGACTGAACTTGAAGCTTTTTGCCATCTATGGGCGGGTAAATGATGTGCCGGATTCCTAGAACATAGATTGAGACTCTGAGCTGTAATCTTACTGGTTCAGACACAACAGGACTTGGGAAAGGGCCGGGGAAAACCTGTCGGCATCATTTGTGACAATACTTGTATACAACCAAACGAAACTGCCATAGTGGCCGTTGCTTCAACGAGCCGTTTGACTGACAAGTGACCGCGGACTCCACCAGATCATGACTATGATACTTACGCCTGAAATGCTTCGCCACATGATTGCAATCAAACGGCCATGGGCGATCTCGGCACAAGTCTCCGGTGACAAGATACGAGGGTATAAGACTCTTTTGTGTTTGTTGTTCAAGGCAGCCAGATCATATTGTCTCCATCACAGAATAGATAAAGCCCTAGACTATCGTACAACTTGAATATGCATCATACCAGCTCACCCTACCATCACCTGCGCAGTTAGGGGGCATTTCGGGGGCGTGGCGCACTCATGTGGACGCGATACGTGCCTCACCGCATCGCATACCTTAATACACACGCAGCCGCCACACTGCTTGCCGCTGCCATCACCACTGTCCGTCCAGATCCATTGCGTCTGAAATGATACGCGACCGTCAATGCCCTCAGTGGATGCATCTCGAAATTCCACGATGTTCTTTCGACCTTCTGTCCTCTCTACACCGACCCGGGCAGCATTGCCAATGTCTTCATAGCAAAGTCCCAAGACCCGCTCGAGACCATATGTCTGAGTGACCCTCTGGAGCTCGGCAAACAAACTCTGGGGAGGTGATTCGGTTGGCTCACGGCTGAACTCAAGGACTTGTCCGGCAGCAGTCCAGCTAGTGGGATGGCAGTCAACATCGCGCTCAGGTTGGGTCACATTTCTGGTCTCGACCATAAGTTCCCCCTCTTCCAGTTGGCAATGACGGTGAATGAGAAGCAGACCGAATGTACCATGAGTGGTTTTGTCACTATGTTTGGCGAGAATAGGACCCAATTCTGCGAGAACCTGGTCCCGGTTGATGAAAGCGTCGTTCGCCTCCCCGAGAGAGGGGAGACTATTGTAAAATGAGGTGTAATCATGGCTCAACATCTGGCCGGAGATGATAGGGATGACGATTTAAGCAGGAGCTCATCATTAGTATGAGTGAACGCACCTTGACACAGGATAGAGGGATGTAGTCGATGTAGGGATCGGATTCCAACATCATTTGGACTGATATTATAGGTGTCTCATGTAGTCGATGGGAATCTAATCAAAAGTGAGAGCCGTAAGATGCTTCACACCCAGTGAGAGTCAGTCGATTCCAGTCGATTGTGGTCGATCTCAATGGATTCCGATCGATTTTGGAAGTGAACACCCGATTCCAACCGATTCCCAATCAGCTGTGATCAATTTCCATGGATTGAGCGATCTGGAGAATCATCCTAGAAGTATGACAGTCGATAGATGGAAACATTGCTTATTGCTGGATGGGCTTTGAGGGGAAAATTTGAGATCCGAAGATTCTCATGGTCCCTTGATGCTCGCTGTGACGGTCTTGGTGAGCTGGCTCTTCCTCTTATCGGATACCATGCTCATGACCTTCATTTTCTATGTCAGGCTTGTCTCATGGTTTATTCCAGTCAGTATCCTGCTTTATACCCAGTGAGAAGTCGGTCGATGTTAGTCGATGTTAGTCGATGCGCATCGATTTTCGTCGATTTTTTGGTTGAGGCGTCGATTCGGACGGATTTTAATCGATGGTAGTCGAGTCCCGCGCAACAGTCCCATACGCGTTGATGGACTTGATGAAATTTCGGCTCGGGGGAAATTCCCACACTCCTTGGTTGCTCGCTTCCACCAGCGCCATGACCTGGCTTTTCCCGTCGGTCGTCATGATGCTCAGGCCATTCCCTTTCCACATAAAGCTCCTCTAATGGCTATTTCATGTCAGTATCCCGTGTTATATCTCACTTGGTCCATTTTTACCCCACCAACAGCGCGATCAAGCTTTTGGGCCAATTTCGAAATATCTCGCGCGCTATCGTCGCAAGCGCTTCAATTCAAGGCTCCAGCACCAGTGCAGATCCTCCAGAATGGCCTGAACGCTGTGGATTTGCCCTAGAGACCCAGCAGGTCATCTTCCATCCGAGTGGTGGCTGATTTCATGCGAATACAGCCTTCGTGCTTGTTCCCTGGATATTCGTTGCGCAATGTCTTGCCAGATATGACAAGCCTGGGTTGGCTGCGGAAAGCAAGTATATTTTGCCTTGATTTTCTTGGACGTCGCTCATTTGTTATACCCGTTGCAGGTCGTTTTTCTCCTTCCATTTCTTCATGCCTTCTGCGACATTCTACTGCTGGCTATATCTCGGTAAGCCCAGGTTCTTTCTGAAATCCATTCTCAAAGCCGTTATTGTCCAGTTCACCTCAGCCTTTGACCTCGGCTCGCCATTTCGACTGTTTGTGCCATCAAGCTCGGAGATCTAGCATGTTTTCCAGTCTTTTGGGCATTGTAATCCTCACCTATCCTTTCTCCTTTCCAGCTTTGAAGGAAACAACCTTGTTTATCGAGGCTTTCGAGTCGAACTACTGGTCAGTCTTGTGTTGGTTTTTGTTTCAACCTTTGCTGATGTATCTCTTGCAGGTATTTTTGCTGTCGCTTTGGCGCTTGTTCCTGCTATTTGTCGGTACTGGGACCCTCTGGTACGCTTGAATTTCATAGTCCTCTTGCTCCATGTTAAACCCTTTTCAGCTCGACTTCCAACGACTTGGTTTTATCAGGTATGTCATCTCACCGACCACCTTGACATGTCGCTGATTTTTCATTTATAGTTGAAGGACCTTAGGCGCCGGACAACCTCAACGACTTGTGATACTATATGAGAGGTGGTGGCAGGACAGTGGACTTGGTTGTTTTTTTACTATCTTTGTATTGTATATCTTGCAATAAATCAATTTCTATTGATGTCTATCGATTTATTAAAGAGCCTATCAGATACATCAACTGGCATCGACCCACATCGAGCAGCATCGACATTGACCGCAGATTTCAGATGCCGGTCGATGTAGGTTGATGTTCCTCGATGTAGATCGATGGTAGTGGATTATCTACCAAAATCGGTCAGCATAGATTACCATTGAGGAGCATCGAGGAAAATCTACCGACCTTTCACTGGGCTTTATATATTATAACCCATGCATTGTTACCCTACCAACAGGCTGGTCAACGTTTTCAGCCAATTTCAAAATTTCTCATTAGCTATTGGAGCAATCCTATTTCCTTCGCTCTCTAACACCTTCCTACATCTCCCAGCTTGGACTGAGATGCCTATTTCCATGGTTGAGATCCGGTAAGCCATCAATCACATTCTTGTCCAAGCAATCACTGATTTTGACACGACCACAGCCTCATCGTGCTCCATTCCCTGTTTATTTCAGGCTCTAAAGGGCAAAGATTCTTTAGAGACAAGCCAAGTCGTTACATGGGACTTAAAACAAGGACTGCCACATTTCAATGGATTTGGTAGGCGTAATGAATTTCCATTGATTAATATTGATCAATACGTGAGCCTACTAGACTAATCGACCCTGCTGTCGATGGCAATCCATAGCAATCCATTGGACGCGTGAAATTCAGTTTCCAATGGATTGCAGTCGATTTCTGTCGATTGTCCATGGCTATTGACAGGTATCGGTTGGAATCGACTGGAATTGAGCGACTTCCCACTGGGCTTCACATACGGAGAGTCCTCGCGATGTGCCTAGATAATACTTACACCGAATTAAACAGAGCCAGAATCCGATCTCGTTGACAGATCGGACCTTTTGGAAATGTTTCCAGCAGCTTGGCCAATACATTATACACGAGAAATATTTCAACGATTCTATTTCTGAACGAATCTATCACATATTCGGGACTGGCCTAAATTATCCGATTAAAACTACCAGAACCAGCGACAAAGCCAAGATGCTGCAGGTCTTTGCGCCGATCGAGACCTTATCAGACGAGCTGAATAGTATAGGCGCCGCGAAAGTGTCAAATTGTATGTTTGACTGGGTCGTACTTCCGTTAGGCGCCTGGGAAGCAGAGCCGATATACAGCAGCTCTATGGAGTGCTGATTGCGGAGCTCGAAATCTGGGGGTGTTTCATCAAAGGGAGGAAACTGTACAGAAAGACAGGTTGGAGGATCGAAGTCTTTGTCGGTGCCAGTAGAATATGTATCAATGACGTTGGTAGTGTTGAATCCGTCAACAAGAACAACGAACATGCCGCCCTGAGGCGATGTTACAGTCTTGATCATGATACTGGAGCCTGTGAAGCAATTTTTGAGTCCTCTGGCATGGATTGAAGGAATTTGAGGATACCTGTATAATTATACGATATGCTAGAGTTTATTGTCGAACTTATTCTCAAAGTACTGCTAGAGCTGCAGCTCGGAACCACATTGCTCTGATTCCACGCTTCCAGAGGCAGCAGGATAATATTGGGGTCGTCAACAGCGATGGTGCTTGGAGCCGGGATGAGCCCAGTAGTCCCAGTAGGAAACGAGGTTACAGTGGTTCCATGGGCATCTATGCAGGAAACCACGTCCGTATCGAGGTATCGTGCACAGCTGGTTCCAATAGCTGATTGAATAAAATGAGGCTATGATGCTTTAGACAGCTGAAGACATACGACAACAATGTCCAGGTAGGCGGACCACGTAGGAGCAATCAACTGTGAGTACATTAGCGAGACTATATCAGCAGAAAGTGCTGTGGTCCCCACAGAAGTACGGATCTGTACATGACAATCCCCCAAATCCAGAGACGAATGGTTCACCTGGGATCTCACACGTCGGAATTCCCATGTTGAAACTACAAACATGTCTGCATATGAACCTGATTAGTGCTTGGACTGGATTGTGGTAGAAATGAACTCACCCTGATGGACAGCAAGCTGGGCTCGGCCCGCCACAAGGCGTAGTATCAGCAGCGCAGCTTGAGCTCTATCCATTGCGCATTGAGTGAGACATCAACTGGCAGTTGGGACATACACCTACAGAGTTGAGTATCATCTCCGGTTCAGTGATAACTGATGCATAGACGGAGCGTTTGACAGTCGAGACCGCAAGAGACGATGTGAAGACCAGAAAGTAAAAGAACATTGTACCCAATGCGGAGGAAGCTTGGGGGGATCAGCATGATATAGGGCTTCATTTAAGTCCCTGAAGATGCTGTGGTGAACCACTCTGCATGAGCAGGGATCGAACCCTTTCCTTTCAGTCCAGACTGCCACTGAGGATATGAAAGTATTATGAACTTCAGTCGGTGCATCACACTCGGTCTGGACCTCTGTCAGACGATCCTGACAGGGATATTGCCCCGAGGTGCCTGGCTTTAGCTCCCCATATCCCCAAACAGGGAGAGTTGGTCATGATCAAATACACATGTTGGTAGAGTTGCCCGCTCTTCCGCCTCTGGAATGAAAAAACTCCGAGATCTTGTTGCCTCGGAGATCTAACTGTGGATGGAACCAGCAGAGTACTAGCTTAGGTCTCTTCGGGCCTGTGAGTTCTGTACTTGGCAAAGTGACCGAAAATTTGAGCACGCTGCTTCTTTCCATAGGAACTTGAACCAAACTGAAGCTCACTTGACCGAGTTTCAACTCAATACCAGAGACGTGCACGGGAAGGACATTTTGACATGAGTTAGATTAAATGGGCCCGTGAAAATTTTCTTGACAGGTCGCAACGATTCAATAAGTGCTGTTCAATTCTTAATCACAATTGCAATCGCTACTCGATTCGTTTTGAAGCCGAATTAAACAGCACTATGAATTTTGAAGCCGGGTTGCCGAAACACGTGTCAGGCCTCATGTTGACATACATTGTACATTCCACGCTGTCGGGCGGGAACTCTTCATTTCCCCGAGCTTTCCGGAGCCCGCTCACTGCCCGCTCAAACCCGTCTTTTCCTATTAGGTCAAAGGCGCGGGCGATCAAGTCTTTACTACGAATCGAGTGGCGATTGCGATTAAGAAGTGAACAGCACTTATCATGTTCTCGATGTGACAGGTTTCAATGGGTCGGCGCGGATGACTCTTAACCTTGATTGGCGTGTAAATCATCTCGGGCCTGAGAAAATCTATTCCACTCCACTCGGACTCGGAAGCACCCGAAGGACAGGACAGGCCTGGCCGAGTCGGACTGGAGCCCTTCACAGGCTGTACAGCAATATGAACAAACTGCAAATATTACATTACTCAGAGATTAAATCCCTGTGCCATTCCGGATTTCGATAAGTGGTCCCTTCATTGGACAGGGTCAGCTATATAGAGCGAATCTCCCTCGCAAAACTGCTAGCTGTCTTCTCTGTTGGATTGTCCCCATGTGGCTACATTCTGGCCGAGTATGGGACCTTTTGAGTCGGAAACCCTTCCGAGCTACAACCTTGATATTTGTTGTCATTGGAACTACGCTGTTGATTTTCATGCTTACTGCTTCACATCTGGTCGTGAATCCGTTGGAAACCCAGACCATCGCCGAGCGCTCTACGGTGCGTGTAGTACTTGTCATTATTTACTATTTACCCTTGAATGATTGGCTGGGCAGATTTCGTTAGAGCTGGAGGTCATTGGAATTGATGCAGTGGCCAGAACGATCGAGTTGGATTGGTACCCAGTATTGACCAATGGCTGCCAGACTCCTCTAACAGACACCGTTGCGGAGATATATGTGAACACGTTGAGTTGAAGCGCAACTTATGACTTCAAGAGGCTGATATGTGCTATCCAGGGGCTATCTTGACAGCTCCAGTCCATCTTTTTCCATCGAGGGACCCTACCCACCTTCTTTCCAACTGAACAACACCGCAACATGTCTGGGCATAGTCCCTTTGACACCGACATTCCGGACAGTGTCCAAACTCATAGCTCTGAACACTGGCTTGGAGCCTGAAGGCCACCCAGCAAAGTCTCAAGGAAGCTCTACCTTACAGAATTATCCAAACGACGTGTATGTGAATGCTGGAGGAACTAGCGCGTTTACAGTGTTGTACAGATATTATGCGCCACTCTATGTCTATGTTTTGGATCATGAAACTGGCGGTCACATTTCATTAAACATCACTGCCGGTTTCGGGATTGCAGTGTGCGTTGCCATACACTCGAAAATTAATCCTTGGAAAATCTCAAACTCAAAGCATCCCGCAGAAATTTTGAGGTCAAGACTGAGTTCACCAAAGACATTCCACACAAGGAAAACGTGAACTTGCGTCTTCGAGTGGAGAGGTCTGTGGCCACAAAATTCTTTGTATATGCAGTGGCCGCAACAAATTGTAGGCATACCTCAAAGTCTAGCATCGCACCCGCTCATATGCTCGTTGACAGGGCTTGTGGCTGTCGCATTCTTGGTGGTCTGTGCAGCTACGTCTGTCTACCCAGATAGCGAGATCTACTCGGAAATCTTTGTCCTTCCTATCGGTGCAGTGTTTGCGCTCACATCGATCAGATCCAACCTGCCAGGGGCTCCAACTGGCTTTGGTAAGTTTCTCGATAATCCATGTTTTTCCGCTTCTGATTATAAGAGTAGGAACTCTAATAGGTTCGACATCCAATATCCTTCATCAACTTGACTACTGACCTTTTACAGATTTATATTCGATCCTCCCAGTCCTAGTCATAACATCATTGTGTGTACGTCCAAGGATAGTTCCCCATTAGATTACCTTGACAATTCTTTCTAGGGCTGTTACTTGTTGCTATTTGTGCTTTATCGCCGACTGTTCCACTCACAGCGACGGGGTACACAACTATACGGGTCAGGAAACAGCTCGAATACATATACTCCCCAACTGGATGTTGAACCCTTGAGATCTCATGAACTAAGAACTGCAATGTCATGGGCGTAGATTTCCACTAGCCAAACGAGATACATATTCACATCCACGCTGATTCATCCTGATCGTTGAGCTCGGCTCTGTTTCCATGTGGCACTGGACAATGAATGAACACAAGGACATATAGGCAAAACAGACGAGATAAATAGCGTTGAATTACAGACAAAGAATTAGTCTTGTTTCTTGTTCAGTTCCACTTGTCTCTGACGAGGAATCTCTCCGAGATTTCAGAGGGCCTAGTAAAGGGGATACCAAACACGTGAGGTTTCGTGGAATGACCTTCCCAATATAGTAGGGCGGTGGGGAGAGGGTCCCAGAGGCCCTTAGCAGCAAAAATCAACGTCATGTCTGTAAGAAAAAAAATGTCTACCTCTTGTTATCGCCTCAAATGACACATCTTTTTTAGCATATAATAGGTCAGATACCTTTCTTTCTTTCCTAGGCCATTTGTTAACATGTCCTGACCGATGCGACCTTTTCATGCCCAATGACCGTCCATACCCGTCATATAGCCATATTAGACCCCGTATTGTATCGTCAGAGCTTCCTTGAAACCCGTCGACGGACGAGTGACCGTACGGGTTCACCCGTTTTTACCTGTCGATTTGACGGCCGTACCCGATACGGTACAATCTTCCCAAAAAGCTCATGGTGTGTTTATCTTGCTCTTTGGATTTCGAAAAACACGCTCAACGTGTTCTAGGTGGCTGGTGTCTGGTATGCTTTGGCAGGTCGATGCACCTAGTGTCATACTTAGGGTCCTGTTTACAAAGTTTGAAAGTTTGAAAACCTGTTTGTAAACAGTTTTTTAAAAACTGGTGTTTATAAACGCGGTTTTTTGGTTTTTAACTCCTCTGGGCCAGACTTGGACCTCTGATGCATTGAGTACACAATATTGGCAAATACAATGGTCCTATGTCCAAGGACTGCTGACTTGCTGCATTTCATACCACTCTGCAACATGTTAGGAAGGATTTGGGAAAAGCGGGTCGGACTCGGGACTCTATTTTTGGCAATGCGCTCTCGTCACGAGCTCCCAATGGGCGCGGGAAGCTGCCATCAACATCGAGCGGTCTAGTTTTGGCCTTTGCCAAGCAGGGAGAGACTTCTCGAATAACCTCCAAATGTATCAGCCAAGAAAACTGCATCAGAAAGACTGCCAAAGTCTGCTGAATTGCACCTTACCTCAGGTGTTTATTTTGCAAAGATGAGATCTAAACAGGACCCGAGTCGTCATACTACTTAATCTAGGTCTATCGCGGTAGGTTCTCGACAATGTTTCCTATGTCCCAGCTCAACCACCTGTACAGTAGTTCTCGGTTGTCCACAGCCATTCAGACCCTCATTGCGCATTGGTTACCAGTCATGTCTCAGATGGTTAATTAATCTTCAGTTTCTTCGCGCGCAAGATATTCAAATGTAAGTGACGATCTAGGATTGCTGTAGAATGCTGACATATCATCTAGCCAGCGACAAGAAGTGTTTCGACAGTTGAGATGTGAGTTTCATCAATGAAACAAATATATATATTCAGTGGCTGACAGTATCAACAGGAAGCGCCTGCATCGCTATATATTCGGTTTTCAATCAACAGTAAACATCCTGTGGTGACCCATGGATCTCGAACTGACACCCGATATAGTGGGTATTCACGATTGGTTTATCGCTGTCTGCCGGTGTGAACGTGATCATTCAAGTTACTGGATGTCTCCAAAGGCCTACCGGAGCGCTATCTCCGGACCCGAGGTAGGTAGTTCAGCCGAAGGCTGAAAGTTTTTCCAAACCCCACTCAGAAATCAATTTTTTTTGACATGGAAATAGCCTTTTGAATATGAATTCTCATTTGAACCTGAAGGCAGGGTTGTCCAAGCGCACAACCAGAATTTTTCAGTAACTTTGAGCCAGGTCACATATGTGACCTATGTGACACTTCCAAACTGAGCCAAATAACCGCCTTAGCTCAAGAGTGGAACCAAGGACCCCAAGAGACCATATGTACATGAAATATACATTATCAGTCCTAAAATGTACTCTGGTACACTGTCAGTAGGTATGGATTAAGTCTGTACGCCATATCGAGTACTTTCACGTGCCTAATTGCCTTATTAGGCCTTTGCATAATCAGAAATATGACGTAGAGGGTGGTAGCAACCCGGGGAGTCAAAGTGTTTAGACAACCCCTGGTAAGATTCTTTATCTCCGGTAGGCCCTTAGATGTCTCTTCTATTTCCTCCGCAAGTTCAGTCGGAGATCAACTGCTTCAGAGTCGATGTGGCTATTTGAGTTAAAAAGGTACATAGCCCCCAAACGCAGTGACTTACATGGTTCTTGAATGTGTGGCAGGGCGTCTGATGAAAGCGTGGCAGTGCGTCCGATGGGAGCGTGGCAGTGCGTCCGATGACAGCACGGCAGTGTACTAGATCACATAACGTCGAGTACAATTATTCTGAATACCTTGGCTCCTGCCAGCCCCCTGGGTCTTCGCCGCCTCCATTCCTGAACCATGTTACGCTTGAAAAAGGTCTTTTCTAAGCGAAACAAAAAGTCCCAACCAACCAGCTCAGAAGCTTCCTCGCTGTCGGCTCAACAAGATAGCCTGGTAGATGGTAATATCCTCTTCTCGATTGATATGGAGTCTCTACGCGAGCTCCGCGAGTGGCATAAAAACAACAAGGATCAACGTCTTCCTGCAATCCTGAAGGGCATCTCTAAAACCCTAGAGTCTCCTCTTTTCAAGACGGCACTGGATGCGATTCCAAATCAACCATTCCCTGCGGGGTCAATAGTTAAAGGGCTTGCCTCCGTTATACTTCTCGGAATTGTAAGTCTTCACCACTGATTTCTCCATCAGTGCTGATTAATATTATCTTTAGAAAATCCCAGAACGCAAGGAAGCAGCTTATAAGTTTGCCATTCAAGTCGCCGAAGACTTAAGTGCACTCGCCGAGGCCTGCGACTCGCCGCCTGGGGACATCATGTTGGAACAGTGTTTGGATGATTTGACACCATTCTGGCGAGTCTCTTCATTTAAGGTCCAGCTGATATTCATGAATTGCAACAGCAATATTGCGAATGAGATCTGCCAATGGGCGGTACAAAAATTAGTATGCCCTTGTTTTCTTCACTACACTCGACTGACCACATGTGGTCTAGCGGACTCGAATGGTTCTTTCCACCGAGGATCAGTTAAAGGAGTTCAAAGATAAGCTAGACAGTGTCAACACATCGTTTCTGGTATGTTGTTGTTGTCACATTCAACCTGCCTTTACAGGGTACCTAGAGACTTTCCACTATCCGCACCTTACGCACCCTTGGAAAGATAGATCGAGACGTCGCCGGGTTGTTGCAGATTGTACGTTATGTTGTTCGCTGCGTTTTTATCGCATTTATTTCAGCAATTTTGTGCAGGAAAAACGTCGAACTCAACTTGACAGTATCAAGGCAGCGTTGGGCAGTCGAATTGCAGAGAACTACCTCTTTGATGAACAAGGGAAGCAAGAATGCCATCCTAAGACCCGAGACGAGGTGCTGGATATGCTGGATGGGTGGCTGCGGACTCGAACTAACGAGCACTTTTGGATCACCGGAATTGCTGGCGTAGGCAAAACTGCGATTGCTATTACCATGATCCAGTGCCTTCTCGATCGAAGAAGAGTGGCTCCCGATCATATTCCCGACGACTACTACCCCAAGGAAGAAGCACCAATACTGGCGGCACAGTACTTCTTCAATCATAAATATCCTCACTCTTCCGAACTGAGTCGACTGTTCCCGACTCTCGCGTTACAGCTTGCTCACGTATCACCCATAGCCGCATATGCCATGGGTAGTGCGCTCCGCGATACGCCCAGCATCGTCAGCCAGTTTGGTTTCAAGCAGGCTGAATTGCTGGTTTTGAAGCCACTGCTGGAGCTGGCAAAGCTAGAATCTGACAAGAACATTGTGGTCATCATCGATGGTGTCGATGAGTTGGCGCCGCTTGGTGGAAAGACACAGCAAGAGTGTTATGCAGAGGTTGCTGTTATCCTCGGTCAAGTAGCAAAATCCCTTCCAGACAATGTTCGGCTGGTAGTCCTTTCACGGCCTCAAACAGAGTTCCTTGAATCCATCCCAGCTCATATCCGTCGAATCCACCTTGACACCAGGGACTCTCATCATTCAGTCAGGAGATTTTTTGAAGACCAACTTCCGAAAGTCTGGAAGGGATCCCTAGACACAGTGTTTCCGTCCCAGAGGCAGCTGGAAGTTCTCTGCACTGCAGCAGATGGACACCTGGGGTGGGCAAAGCAAGCAACCATTTGGTTGGCTGATCGATGTCGCAGGAAGAGTGGTGCAAACATTGACAAGGACATTCAGGAGCTCAGCAAGTTGGTAAAGGGTGACCTGAATGCTCTGTACAACTATCTTCTCACATCGCTCCTCCCATCTCTGGATATCGTGTCGGAGGATGATCGACATGCCTACATGGCTGGTATGCAGACAGTCCTTGGCATCCTTGTTGTTGCACATGAACCCCAAACTATTGACACAATCTCCAACCTTGTGATAGTGGATACACAAGACGACTTCAATGCACGACAGTGCTTGATGGATCTCAGTGGTGTCTATGCTGACGGTACGCAGCAAGTGGACGACAACACAATAGTTCAACCCCACAAGTCCTTCTACGACTTCCTTACGTCTAAAGAAGCTCACGCCGACTTCCGCGTAGACAGTTCAGCTGCTCACCAAGGCCTTGCCACTGCCTGCGTCTATATCATGCAGTCAAAAGACCTACATTTCAACATGGGCGGGTTTGATACTACTACCCAGGCAGAGACAAGGATATCTCGAATCCAGGGGCACCTGAGATACGCATGTACTTCATTTATGCGTCATGTCATAAACGTACACCCATTGGAGGTTGAAATTAGGCAGTGGGCGGACAGCGAGAAGTTCTTCTTCTGGCTTGAACTGATGTTACTGTTGGGGAGCTCAGAGAACGGGTTTTCTGAAAAACTTCCCATTGAAGTGCTTACGGCCTTGCAGCGTAAACTTGAACATAGTCCTGTGAGTGGTACTTCATGCTTCTTCTGGTTTCTTTCTTCTCATTAAATTTAGGATCAAAATGATCTCAAGTTGCTCATTGAACGCAACATTGAACTCATCAACAATTTCAAGTCTTTTGTACAAGACAGTGGTCCCGCCTCCATCTATACCACTGTTCTGCCACTCAGCCCTTCGTCTATCCGACCTACCTGTTCTCTTCCCCATATCACCATACAGTCCAGGCAGGATGGGTGGAGCAAGCGCAGCACATTGTTTCGACGATGTGTGATCTCTCCCAATGGTGACTGGGTTGCCATCCTCAAGAAAGATATGCTCTCTCTCCTCTCAACTGCAACTGGGACACCACTGCGGCGTGAATATGCAGTGCAGAACCATTTTGGATGCCTTGACTTTTCCAATGACGGTTCGACTGTCATTCTTGGTATGGTTGTTAAGGAGCGTAAGGAGCGAGCAGCGTTCAACATTCTTCTCTTTGATCCGACGTCAGAAAATGAGAAGGCAGGTTTAACTGTGTTTTCCTCTACTCCGTCTCCCATGTCAACTGTCGACCGGATAATCCTCTCACCACAAGGAACATTTGTCCTTGTCTTTGGCAGAGACAGCAGTCGGGGCGGACCCGCCGTATTTGCCTATCAAACTGCGGATGGTTGCCTCCTTTGGAGTCAGAGAAGCTTGGCTGCTGGATGGTTGAGTGAAGACCATATTATATCCCAGGCTACCCACCATGAGATACACATCATGAACAGTCAGAACGGAGAGTTGATTATTCAATATCAGTCTTCGGAATTGGGCCATATTGCGGATTTGCACGGTATCAAAGATCTTGGTCACCTTATTGGGGCTTTTTCTGTCTCACCATCAGGAGTGGCCGTTGCCCATTACCTGCTCACCAATTACATTCTAATTTTGAAAGGATTCGAGAGAAGTAATATTCACGACAAGGAGTTGCTGCAGCTCGAGTTCCTGGTGGTGACCAAGGAGGACAAGTTTGTGACATCAACTTGTTTTTCACCCGACGGCAAACTTCTTGCTGTTGGTCACACTGATGGGTCCATAGGGCTTTGGTCTTGTTCTGACCCTGCCTGGACTTGCATTGCAATGCTGTATGGACATTCTGGCTGGGTCATGTCCCTCTCCTTTCATTCCCATGGGAAGCAGCTTGTCGCCTCAAGTAATTCCCAAGACATGTCGGGGCACATGATCCGGATTTGGAACATCTCGGCCATCGTTGAAGGCACAGACTTCAAGGTCCATGTGAAGGAAGGAGCATTAGCAGTAGGGAGTTGGTTCAAGTATGGCATCACTCTGGGCGGTTGGTTTATTGGGGAGGAGGATCTTGAGCCTTTCATGTTCAAATACCCATTCAAGCTTCCAACTGGTGTGAAACCTTTGGAATGGAAGATCGAATGTTAGGTTACTTGTATGCTTTGGACTTAACTGATAGACAGTCATACACTTTCTTCAATCACCTCCTTCTAGCCTTCCGAATGTGTCTCGCTTGTTTCAGTTGAATAGCTTTTAAATAAGGGTTCATTGAATGATATGAGAGACATACCAGACTAACACCAGTCAAACACTGAGCTTGCTTCAGAAAGCTATCCAATTTGACCATTTTCCCAATCACAGACCTCATTCAGCCGTGCTCATTCGCAATAGTTTTGACAAGGAAGGTAAGAGATAGGTCTAACAGGCCTAGGCAGTTGTACAGAGAGCCACATTTTTAATGAAGAGCACACGGATACCGAGCTCATAGACAGTCCTTTTTTCCGGAGCAGCTTCGACAATAAGCCAGGATATCAAATCGTTCTGTTGGCGACATGAGTCACAAGCAAGTTAAACCAGTGTGATGCATACCGCAGATTCATCTCCATTGCTCAACTCATCAAGTTGGCTTTGCAGCAGTGGTTGCAGCAATTCAAATCCTCTGGTGGGTGGAGAAACCCCACCAATGGAGCAGCGAGACTGACAAGTGCTTGACTTGAATCCGATGATGCAGAAGAGAAAGGAGACGGACGGTTTCAAAAGCTCCGGACACATACCAAAACGATCAAAGTCTTGGGCTAACTGAATGCATAGGGTCAAGTTGAGATCTTGGTACCCTAGCTCTCGACCTGGAGAATGTTCGGCAAGGTTCCTCCCCCTCTGGAAAAGGACCTACGAACAGGAATTCCGACAAACAATCGATTATTGGTCCGACATATCATCCCCCAAACGACAGACGCGAGCTCTTCACCAAGGTATACTTGATCTAAATGCCCTAGGAAGATAGATAAGCGAGAATGCTTGCGCTACTGTGAAACGATGAACATCTCCGGAATTGATTTTCGCAGAAAGTTGGCCATCTGTAGCACAGCTCATGTCCTCAACCGATCTGGCATCCGTGACGAAGACAATCCGACGGTCAAACAAGGCAATCTTGAAAGCGGAACAATGGTGCTGACCAAACGCTGCGCTGGCAAGCAAGGTGGCTTATAGGAGCAACTGAGATAAGAGCATATCACGGATGCCTCGAGCTAAATGGAACTCTAGCGGTTTGACTGACATCAAGGGACCGAAGAAACGACGATGACGGATCTGCGGTGAACCAGTGAACCTCGAATTCCCTTGCGAAGCTAGTTTGTAATTTGCTGGTCTAGAAAGGTGTAATGAGACCAAGCCCGTCCAGACAACGATACGTATCGAGAAAAACCTACCTCGGGGACGATAATAGTTGGAGTTCGTATTGACAGGTCTCATGATTTAAAACCGAGGATTGGCTGCGGGACCACGGCCCCAGTGAGAGACAAGCAGCGATGCTCGAGGGGAACCGGTGCAGAAACAGTGGCAATTTCGTTTGCGGAAAGGAAACGGGATTGGAGCACAAGGCTACGTAGCATAGCGATTCAGGCTCGCACCCAGCTTTGCCAACGGCCGGAAATCTATGGTTTTTCATGATCAGTCCAGAGTTCACCGAAACAGAATTTGACCAGACCTCGACCGACGACCGTGAAAACAGCGAACCAAGCTGAGGTTGGGCTCGTCCGTCAGGTTTCCTTGTTTCGCGCGGGCGCTCGCCAAGCGAGGTCCAAGAGACTGCTGAAGACGGAAAATTCTGTCACGGACATCGTCTTTCGAGCTAATTGTCCTCAGGCTCCAGGGATTATTAGCCACAATTTATCCATCAGGCGGCCATGCTTCGCCATCAGGATAAACTGCTATTATGCAGGAATGGACTATTTCGAGCACCATTTTGGCGACAAAAAAAACGGTTGCTTGTCACCGTGGAATCGTGGATGATTCCGGTTCAATTTCTCTCCAGCATAAGTATTGCTTAAGCAGCCGACGACATCTCGTTTGAAAAAAGCCTGGATATTGCGCGTGCATTGATATCGCTGTCGTGACCATGGTGGACGTGGTGGAGGAACAAGAGAAAATTGAAATTCCGCTAGGCGATGCGGTTGCGTGACCATCACCTTCTGAATTTCCTGTTGATTTCCTGATTCCTCCACCAAAACATGGTCATCCTCGCAGCGTCGACCTCCACAGAATAGCGGCTATATTCAGCGGTTGACTAGAACGCTTTGCGCAACAATTTCTCCTGATTCCGTTTTGAACAGCGCGAGCGAACTTGCGCGAGCCTAGGACCCCGATTCCAATCCAGTGCGACAGCCCCATTGACGCTGCGACAGTGGCACAGCTTGGCTCTATTGACATTCAAGAGCTGCAAGAGGTCTCTACCCGAACCATCGGCGTCGTCATGCCTCCACATTTGCAACTTTTTGTTTGTTTGCTGAAAGTTCCTAGTGAGCAAGATAAATACCGGTATCTCCATGTTCTCCCAGCCAATTACTAAATCTAGCACAGTCTTCTGCAATTTCTGTGTCTCTATGCCACTAATTCGGTGCCCAAATGTTCAGTATCTTCGTTTTGGCGGCTGAAACCCAACAATCGTCGAACTCGCGTCCTGGAGTCTTGGCAACCGCAGGTAGAGCTCCAGAATACTCTAAACATTCATGTGCTGCTGCTCGTGGCTTCAATTCCTTCCCAGTGGGCCGTATTTCGCCAGGAGTTCAGTGAACCTTGCACGCCCGATATGATTACGTAAGCAGTCACCAGTTTTTTGTTTTCGAAGTCTTTTCAACAGAAATTTCTATTGAGGCTCCAGAGAAGCAGGAGGAGGTCAATTCGGTCGTGTAAGGTCATCTGCCTTGGTTATTAGTGCTATGTTTCAGATGTACAATGATAATGTTTGAACAATTCAAATTTCATATCCTTGAGGCTTGAGCAGTCGACCAACAGGATCAACAAAATGCATCCCGCCTGACGTTTGCATCAAAATACATGGCAAGGGGGCGGGAAAAGAGACACGTATCGTATCGGATTACTATACATGGCGGCGACGAAACAGCACCTTCACTGACCTGCACTGTGTGATTTGGCGACATCGCGAAAGCAAAGAATAGAGGTGCAGGTGCAACAGTGCTACCATTGGCGAATTTGACATCATAAACGTTCAAGAGATGAGCGAACATGACAGCCAAGCTCCTTGCAGCGAAGAATCTTCTTGGGCTAGAAGATCAAAACATGACATTGAATTCGCAGGAAAGGACTGACCAGGCATGTTTACTGGGTTCAAAGACCATACGGTCTGTCGCTGTGGTGACAAAGTGATATTTGAGACCTTCTCCTTCGATGTTTCGCGTGTCTGAATAGCGGAAGCCCTGAAACTCGTGGCTTCAGCCTTTGGGATACAGCGCCTATATGTCGACTGATCAGAATCAAGTCATTCTTGCACGAAGAATGAGCAAAGTGCAATGGCTACCCGACGAAAACATACCGGCGAACCCTGCCTATGATTTCTTTGCCCAAAATATAGCGAGAGGAAGGGAACTAGACGGAAAAATCAAATAGAATCTTCAAACCATGGCGCTGGACAAATCTCTTCAGTGGCGATTTTGACGGAAAGCTAATCCTCTGGTGCTCGTCGCGTGTCTTCGATCATTCTGGGACCAGCGACGAGGACGAGCCAACGGCTGGGCAGTGTCATCTTGGAGGCGAAGCCACAATTCTACGAGTGAAATATCAGCCAAGGTGAGCCAGTGGAGGATCTGTCATACCTGTCGATACCTTCCGTCAAGATAAGGATAAACATTAGATATCAGTCGAGGGAATGAAAACCCAGGATAAGAATAGGAACGATGGTCCAATTGTTGGAATTGATCTCAGACGAGGATCTACATGCATGAATCTGTGAAAAACAAAGGCTGCAAGCGGAAGCAGAAGATAAAGCCGTGATAGGTGGAGGTCGGCCATAAGAGGGAAAGAGTCTGCCGACAAGAGGGGGCTTATAAGAGAACAGCTGGCGTGCTAGCATATCACATATGCTTCTTGATCGATCGTTGGCCTCCAGGCAGCCAAAGAAGCACCACCAGCTAAAGGTATGTAGCGGATTTGAAGCTCTGAAGGCCATAAGTGTCCTTCTCAATGATAGGCTGCATTGAGATACCTTATCCCGAATTCCTTGCAGCTAGAATTCATTCTGCAAACCTTCACCATAAACAGCAATCTCAGATTGAATCGAGACCAAAGATGGCATTAATGAAGACAGCTGTCCGATGTCCTGGGCAAGGTGAATCGTGGTGAATCGTGGGCCGCGGTGATTCGATAGTGAAAGGGCTTTCACGGAGTGAGCTTGCTTGATTCCAGGGGGTCAAGGTGTCTCTCCAGCTCCTTCTCTGCACGTCTCTATTTGCGCGCCAGCTTTTTTTTCTCGAACAATTCCCGTTTTTGAAAAGGCTAAGAACAGGATCAACGACGGTATTATTGCGTTGTTATTGCGACATACCAGGCGTAATAGGCAGCAGTGACGTCAAGACGGGTGGCGTTAACGTCTCCACGATAGGGCGGCCGCTGGAACCAAGGCCAGGAGGAGGAGCGGTGAACCTGCAAAAACAAGGCCCGAAAGAAGGGGATTATGATCCTGGTTCAGAACTTCGTGAAATGGCAAGGCTATGGGCGAAGCCATGGTAGAAGACTATGGCTTTTTTAGTCCAGGGCCTCGATTCCGATAAAAGAGACGTAGAACTGCACCAATTATTTGGGTGCTTGAAAACGCTCTTCTCCCGTATGCACGGAATTTTGGATAAGCTTAGCCTATAACCTTCGTTGCGACAACATTGCAGTGTCGGATAAAAGGAGGAATTTTGGCAGACGGCAGGATGTGGCGTGACAGGCCGTCACATATTACCCGTGACCGTTACACCGTGACATCAAATGTTGCGTCTTGCCCGCTCAAATTTTCCGACCCGCCTGATTGCTTCAGGCTCCGCTCTACGCCTCAACCGTCTTCCCGTGCGCCGTGTATCCCAATTACAATTCCAGGTCCCGAAACCCACCCTCAGCCAGCGGGTCTGGTATAGAAAGGATGGAACTCCAAGGTCGAAAAAACGGGGTCTGATAATAGGTCCGTTAATCCTTTATTTTCCCAGAAATCCTGTCCAACGTGCCAGCTACTATCGCAGGTTAATCCAATTTACCAATAACGTTGAACATGCTCTCACTGTCGACGATTATAGGTGGTGTTACAGCGGCAATTTTATCGCTGCTGTATACCATGCTCGACCTTCTGGATGAAATGCAGCAGGCTTGCGCCTCCCTGATATTCCTTGTCCATGTCCAGCGCTTGGACTACGAATTTACTGCAAAACCCATGACAGAAATCGACACGTCGTTCGCCTACTTTGAAGCGCTCTTCCGACCCTTCATCGAAAACGAAAGCGACTTGGATTATGTTACTCAGCGATTCTCTGACCTGGACGCAACGTCGAGAGAGGCGGTTCACCAGCTCATACAGAGCCTATACGACAAGCTCCATGCTGTTCTGCAGAAGAGCGCTGGGAATGAAGCAGAGACCGCATTTACGATTCAGGATATCATCGAGGAGGTGCTGTTTAAGATGATGGAGAAGCTGAAGGCGAAAGAAAAGTCGCTGAAGATTCGGAAGGAGAGGCGGCCTGACAAGGATGACGACTATCAGATTGTGGGTTGAGGTCCCAGGTGCGTTTTTCCATCCTCTAACGCCGCAGCTTTTCTTAATTTATTGTCAGTCAACCGACGAAGGGATGGCTTCTGGTCGTGGACCAGCTCCGCTATCTTTACCTTTAAAATCACGCCAGGGAGCCGTTGCACGAGCGGCTCAGCGGCAGTAACAAGATATGTCGGTAGAGAGAATGGATTTCCTTGATTCCAACCTCCTGTTTCTTCAGCTCTGTCCAGTCACAATGCCAGACCGTATCGGCTGTCCCGAAGCGCCTCTTGTCAATTCCGTCTTTCCACTGACGTTTTCTTTGCTGGTGTCTTGATGATACTCGCGAAGTCCAGATATGTTCCCTTCACGCCACTGTCATGATTCATCATTCGAAGGTACAAGTATCTCAAGCAATCTTTGTTTAGCCCTTTCCTCAGGTCCAGACCATTAGTGGCGTCTTCTAACCTCGTGATCTTTGCCTTGGATGGACACATTGTTCACACCAGGAAGATCTTATAAAGCCTCAATCAGCTGTTCGTGTCCGTCTTCCTCCTTATGGCTGACCTTCAGCTTCTGCTATATCTTCTGCTTGGTCTTTCGACTTATGTCTTCCTCAGATTCATCCTAGTCGATGCTCGTTTGAGAGCGATTCCTGCCATTGGGCCTCCATCCTTGTTCTCCTCGTTTTTCGTCTTGGATCGACTGATTAACGATATCGGTCCTTATCTCGAGGAAGGCTATCGAAAAGTTTGTCGGATTCCGGTTTCGGCCATGCTAGCTTACATTGTTCTGGTAGAACCGGGGTTCCGCATTCAAGATTGGTCTCGGCGATCGCTGGGCTGTCATTGTCAGTGGATCCAGAATGATTGAAGACATACGGCGTGCACCAGACGACCAGCTTTCCGCCAACATCAACAATGACGTTCGTACATTCCATGAGCTGCGGGAACAAAGGGCACTGATCTTTTGAAAGGGAATTGCGATTGAATATACCTTGGGCAAGGAGCTTAATGAGAATGGATACCACATTAATGTCGTTCGCGGAGCATTGACCAAGCAGTTTGGAGGCAAGTTTCTCGAGACGCGCGAGGAGGTCATAACGGCATTTGAGGACGAGATACCGGCGACAAAAAGTAGCTGTTTTCACAGCCTCTTGATGACAGTTTGCTCAAATTCGAATACAGATTGGGTTAAAGTAGATTTGAAGGATACTTTGCGACGGATCGTATCCCGGTCAAGTAATCGGTTATTTGTCGGGCTTCCTCTGTGTAGGTCCTTCGGTGACAGACCCACGACAGAAGCTCATTCCATCCTTGATGTTTTCAAGGTCGAGACCCAGAGTATCGTGATCTAAACATAGATCTGAGCCTCAAGATGGCGCAGGATGGCACTCGTCTCAGTCTCTGTCCTACATTCTTGAAACCGTCGGTCTCTTTCTTCTCAATGATATCACAAGAAACCGAAGCTTCCCCTAGCCTCATCGCTCCGCTGGTGGGAATATCTCGCCTGACCGTCTTAAGAGGGGTAGAACTGCTTCGTCCACTTCTGCAAAGTCGCCTCGACGACTATGGCATGGGAAATGACTCGCAGGTAAACTGTTATACGGTATCGATTTCGTTACCGACTGATCATGCAAGAATGATCTCATATCCTGGCTCATAAAAGAGGCGTCGCCGCAAAACAGGACCGTCGACGACTTGGCTCGTCGTGTGCTGTTCGTAAACCATGCAGCTATCCATACGACTTCAATGGTCTGTTCATTCCTTGTCTGAATCTCCATTTCTGAGGTCTTCCCCAAGAGCTTTACTTACGCCCTCTATTACTTGGCCGCTTATCCTGAGTATGTCGCTCTATAAGAGTAATATCTCAGAATCACTCCAGGGCAGGAGGGAAAGTCAGTAGTATTCACCTATAAGAGTAATATCTACAGGACGGCAATAAGTATCAAAGTAATCATACAACTGTACAGTAGCTCACCTCAGAATCACTCCAGGGCAGGAGGGAAAGTCTGAGGTGGCATCGAATCAAGATACAACCTATATACTGGGAATCCATCGCAGGGAAACATGTGAACAAAAGATGGAAGATTAAAAAAGAAGTATCGGTCGGAAAGGCTTGCACCGACGCGGTCGTCATATGACCGATCTGGCTTCAATACTCCCCTTCAAGCCTTCGCGAGACCAAATACGCTCGCAAAATGTTTCACCTTCGGACTCGGCAGCGCTTTCGTCAGGGTATCCGCCACCATGCTCTCCGTTGGACAGTAAACCAATTTTAGCTTTCCTTCGGCGATGACCCAACGGACAAAATGATAACGAATATCAATATGTTTGGTGCGCGCATGATACTGCTGGTCCTTGGACAATGCGATAGCTGACTGGTTGTCCCCAAATAGCGTCGTAGGCTCTTCGAACTCGCCAAAAATCTGGCCAATAAAAGTCCGCAGCCAGAGCGCTTCCTTGGTTGCATTGGTGTAACCGACATATTCGGCTTCCGTGGTCGACAAAGCGATAATTTCTTGTTGTTTCGAGCTCCAAGACACGGCTCCTCCATCAATGAGGAAGACATAGCCAGAGATGGCTTTCCGCTCTTCGTGCATCGAACCATCCGCGTCCGAATACCCCAACATGTCGAAATGCTTCGCGCCAAATGTGAGCTGGAGATCCTTGGTACCTTGGAGATACTGAAAAATTCTTTTAACAGCATTCCAGTGCACGATCCCGGGATTCTCGAGGAATTTGGACAGAATAGACACCGCATACGCGATATCTGGTCGGCTTCCTGTGGCAGCGTACATCAATGAACCGACAGCCTCTCGATAAGGCTTCGACCTAATGATTTCGACTTCAGCTTGGGTTTGGGGGCATTGGGATTTGGAGAAATGAGCAGAGGGTTCCATTGGCATGGCAAGCGGCTTCAGGTCAGTTCCAAAGAACTTTTCGATGATTGTCTGGATATAACTGGTCTGGGACAGGGAGATGATTCGTAAATCACGGTCTCGCTGTACTCGAATACCCAGAATCCAGTGGATGTCGCCAAGTTCAGAAATTTCGAACTTGGTGCGCAATCCATTCTTTATTTCCTTCATCAATGCCTTGCTCGACGTAACCAAAGTCAAATCATCAACGTGCGCAACGATAATGATGACATTCTCCCCTTCGAGTCGAAAGAATACGGCCTGGTCAACTTCGCATACCTGAATACGAAGGGTATCTCCCAAGACCCGCAACAATTTCTTGTAAAATCTTCGACCCGACTGCCGAAGGCCGTATAACGGCTTCTTCAAGCGACAGACAATCTTTCTGTCTTTGCCCTTCAAGTCGGACTTGCTGACTCCTTTCGGTAGAACAAGGTCGACACCTTCAGGGAGCGGAGGAAGTCGCATGTACAAGACTTCTCCCTTGTCAAATTCCCCATAAAGGTATGCACTTTTGATATCGACTTGTTCTATCTCATAATCTCGTCTTGCAGCCATTGCTAGAACAGTCCGAACGGATGCATTTTTCGCAACCGGCGCATAGAGATCCTGGAGCCAGAAGTCTTTCCCATCGACTTGTGAGTAACCTTGCGCGACGAGACGAGCACGATGACTGAGAACTTTTCCGAAGGCATCTCTTTTAATACTGAAAACCCAGCGGGATCCAATGAGATTTGTGCCAGCGGGTAAGTTTTCAAGTTCCCATGTACCATGTCGCTCTAAAGCCCGGATTTCGTATTCGATAGCTGCCATCCAATGGAGCCAATCCGGTCGCTTTTTCGCTTCAGCAAGATTCTCGGGCGCAAGACCTTCTGCTGTGCTCATCATACCAGCCAAGGCAAAACCGTCTATTTCCTCCACCATTGCCGCAGCAGGTTCATCTGGTGTTGGAGCAGTCACGCCTTTCGGTATGACATTCTGGTCGCGCTTGAAATGTGATCTGGCACCTTTGCCTTCTAGAATGTCCTTTACAATTTGTGCAGGACGACGAATTCTAGTTTCACGAGGTGCAGGTTGAGCAGGTTGAGCAGGAAGGTCAGGTTCATCTTCAGATGATGAATCATTCTGATCAGGGGGTGGTGCAGGTATTGCGACTGGAATCGTCGCCGGAGGAGTTCTGGGCGCAGCTGCCGGTGCTAATGGGATCTTAGGTGGCCAAACCTCCCCTTCAAGCAATGGATCGTCGACAGCATGCGGCATAGGAATCAATGGTTCTTCCTTCTCAGAGAAAGTAACGTTCCTCTCGACGCCAACTCTTCCAAGTCCATTTCGCTGACCTGGAAAATAGATACGATGGCCATTGCTATTCATATCGTAGCCGACCCATCGACCCTTTTTCGCCCTGACACCAATCTTCCCCGAAGATTTATCATGAACCCAGACATGACAGCCCCAGATTGGGATGCCAGAAAGATTCGGCAGGAGATCATAGACCATCTGATAGGGGGTACTCCCGTTTAAAGCCTTCGTTGGTGAACGGTTCTTCAGCCATACAGCATGAAGAAGGGCTTCCCCCCATAACGACTTGGGCAATCCGCTTGCGATAAGCATAACGCGGACTTTCTCCATCAGAGTACGGTTCAACCTTTCGGAGACACCATTATCTTCAGACGTGTCGTGGACGGTGAGTTTTCGTGATGTTCCCTGGTCGTCGAGATGCTTAATAAAGTCATCGTCCAGGTACTCCCCTCCCCGATCTGCTCGTAGAATCAAGATCAGGGTACCACGGTTTTTCAACCACGTCTC
Organism: Mycena floridula; assembly: GCA_029320655.1. Taxonomy (NCBI): domain Eukaryota; kingdom Fungi; phylum Basidiomycota; class Agaricomycetes; order Agaricales; family Mycenaceae; genus Mycena; species Mycena floridula. The sequence continues at coordinate 2,306,337 of JARIHS010000010.1, forward strand.
AAAGGATTTGTATGCAGGAAAGGCTTCGTCTTTCGTGCGAAGGATGTAAATGGTGGTCCAACGTGAAAAATCGTCCGTAAAACTGATATAGTACAATCTGTTGCCAGCAGTAGGAGTTCTGGCTTTGCCCCAGATGTCTGAATGAATCTCACCACCTAGCACTGATGCTCGTGGCCCCTCTCTGATCTTTGTAACCGGCTTACGCACTGACTTAGCAGAGACGCAAGGTTCACATTGACTTTCAATGGTATCTGTCAGTGCTATCCCGGTCACCCGCCCTTTACTGATCACTTCCTTGATAGCTCGTGGCGCAATGTGGCCTAGACGTTCGTGAGCTTCCATCAAGGTGACTTGATCAATACTGACATTGGCGGATGGATGACTGTTGGACGTAGAAGGTAAACTTCCGACTCGGTATAGTCCACCAGCCATTTTGGGAATGACACCGATAATTTCGCGGGCTTTCGAGTAGATGACACATTTGCCACTACCGAAGATTGCGATGTAGCCTGCGTCGTCGATACGGCCAATGGAAATGAGGTTGAAAGCAAGATCAGGGGCATGAAGGCAATTTGTGAGTCGCATCTTTGTCAATACACCTTCCTTCAGGACTGAAACTATGACGTCTCCTAGTCCGAGCGCAGTAAAAGTCTGCTGGTTCGCAGCATGAAGTTTGCGAGGGGCAATTTCCTTGTAGGAAACAAAGGCATCACGGTATGGACTCATATGTTGGGTAGCACCCGAGTCATACACGTCAATCCTTGACATAGGATTGGCCTTGACCTCTTCCTCGATCGTCGCAAAAGCGTGAGCACGATCATCAAGGTAAGTGAGCGTCATATCATCCACGTAAACTGACACGTTTGCGTCAGTTCCATTATCAACCAGCCCAGATACTTCAGCATCGACTCGCTGAAGCAAGGTAGCCATCTCAGCTTCCCAGGCTGCGCTGGAAGCTATGGCAGTTGCACAAAACTGGACACGATTGTCCAAGTCAGCACGGAGGTTGAAAAAGTCGCCTCGGTCAGACAAAATGTCTACCAGGAGAGGGATATTGACTGGGTCGACGACTGAAACGTCAGACCTCTCGCTCTCAGAACTGTCCGAAATGGATATGTCCTCTTCAGAACTTTCAGAAACATCCTGGAGTTCTGGCATCGAGTCGGATTCACTCAACTCATATGACGTGTCTGAGTCTGAGTTGACAGTGACGGTGTACTCGAAAAGGTCATCGAACTCATGGTCTGATGATTCAGAACCAGAGCTGTTGACTTCCGCAAGGATAGCATCCATTACGGCGGGATCGACAAAGGTTGACCAAGCTCCAGCAATCTCATCCAATTGAGATGCGACATTCGCCTTTGCTGAGCTGTCAGAAGCGCCACTATTGTCCTTGTCCTTTGACTTGGACTGGCCTCCTTTTCCTTTTCCATTCCCCTTCTTCGACTTATCTGACTTTGCACTAGGGCACTGATCACTCTTATGACCTGTCCCATTGCAATTCCAACACGTCAATCCCTTCCCTGGCTTTCCACGATTTCCTTTTGCTCCACCCTGCTTCTGACCAGGTTTCTCACTCGAGATAATCGAAGTGGAAACTGATGCCGCAACTCCGGTCTCAGCCTCTTTGCCTTTGGTTGCTTTTCTCATTGCTGGGTCGTGATCCCACTCGAGAAGCGTCAACTGGATGAGCCTTTCGGGACTCATTTGGGGCATATTGAGTCAAGTCGCTGAAGCTGCGAAGCTCGGATTCAATGCAAGGAATTGTTGTAGGAATGTGGTCTGGTTGTCTTCGCCGGTAGCAATTTGGGCGACGAAGGTGCATAGGGATGGAATGGGTAGAAGGAAGTTGACAATCAGTGTACGATAGTCCTCGTCTGTGACAGGGACTCCAAGCTGAATGATTCGTGCATGCTCAACGATAACACGATCGAATTCCTTGTGTAGGTCAGCCTTGGGATTGCATCGCATACCCATGAAATTGGTGTGCAAATTTGCCTTTATCATCATGCTCTTCACCGTAAACTCTTTCTCCAGGTACTTCCACTTCTCGGCGACAGTGGTGTAAGGGGAAACCTTGATCATGAGAGTATCGTCGATCTTCATGAGTAGAATGTGAGCGGCCAAGTCCTCGTTCTTCACCCATTTTTGGTCGGCTTCCACATCTGCAGGATCTGGATTGATAGCGGCCAATGGTACACGGACTGTGGTACCGCTGAAATGACCATAGACACCCTTTTGTTTCACTGCAGCAATGAAGCGACTATTGAAGACCATCCAGTTCTCCCCTCCGCTGGTTAGCTTTGGGATAACTTCGGAATTGAATTCGGCGAGAGAGACGGTTGTAGACATGATGGAGAATATTGAGCAGATAAGAAAGCAAAAATGTTTGCGTTGCCTAGTGAGACTTTCTGTAAAGATTAAGGCTAGGCGGGGCCCATAACCTATAAGAGTAATATCTCAGAATCACTCCAGGGCAGGAGGGAAAGTCAGTAGTATTCACCTATAAGAGTAATATCTACAGGACGGCAATAAGTATCAAAGTAATCATACAACTGTACAGTAGCTCACCTCAGAATCACTCCAGGGCAGGAGGGAAAGTCTGAGGTGGCATCGAATCAAGATACAACCTATATACTGGGAATCCATCGCAGGGAAACATGTGAACAAAAGATGGAAGATAAAAAAGAAGTATCGGTCGGAAAGGCTTGCACTGACGCGGTCGTCATATGACCGATCTGGCTTCAATACGCTCCCCTTCGCGAAGAAATCGAAGCAGTCGTGGATGAATATGGGTGGTCGAGAGCTGCAGTTGGCAAGATGGTCAAAGTGGATAGCTTCCTCAAAGAGTCCCAAAGGATGACTGGAATCGGTGCTGGTATATATGGTTCCTTTTGTCTCCTTGCCATGACTGATCCGAGTAGGCTCGATGTTCCGAGCTGTTTTGAAGGATTTCACGTTTTCCGATGGTACTACTGTACCTGCTGGAAATATCTTGGGTGTCGCTGCCCATGACATACATATGGACGAGGTCGGTCTTCAACAGTCAGTCACCTGCAATGTATTGATGATCCTTCGTAGGAAACGTATACCCAGGCTCGCCAGTTCCAAGGCTTCCGCTACTCAGACATGCGGAGCGTCAAAGGAGAAGCTCTCAAGCATCATTTCGTGACAACTGGACCGGATTACCTGCTGTTTGGACATGGTAAACATGCTTGGTGAGCTCAAAGCATCGCGACAGGTTCATGTTCTCATAAACCTTCAGTCCAGGACGTTTCTTCGCGGCCAGGACAATGGCTATCATGTTTGCCCACGTCCTGACTGTCTACGATATCAAATTTGCCGATGATCGAAAGACGCCGCCTGAACCTGTCTTCCATGGTTTTGTTGTGACGCCAGATCCCAACGTCGAATTGATGTTTCGTGCCCGTGCCTAACTTGATCAATGACTGTTTTCCGTACCTTTTGCCACTAGTACTCTTGTACGTATCAAAGATATGCTTTTCTTGAGTCCTTTCTAGGATGATACTGTTGTGATGACATCGTATACGGAAGAACCGGGTCTTCCTATTTAACTCGGCGCCCAGTCATCAGAACTCTGCTATCAATTTGTCCTCCAACATTCGGCGTGGCCAACTTTGAAGGCAAAGATGTATCCTCGGATGACTCATGATACCGCAGTTTATCATGAAGCCGGATATGACGTCCGACGGTCCGAGCTACTTGCTGAAGGTCAAGTGACAAGAACGGGAATGGCGTGACCGTCTGTCACATCATGCCTTGTGATCGTGACTATGTTGCGTCTCGCCAATGCCACGACCCGCCTAATCGCTTCGGGTTCAGCTCCAAATCTCAACCGCCTTCTCATCCGACCTGTATCCCAATTCCAGGTACCGAAACCCACGCTCAGCCAGTGGGTCTGGTATAGAAAGGATGGAACCCCGAGGTCGAAAAAACGGGGTCTCATAAGAGGTCCGTTATCCCTTCATTTTCCTACAAATGTTATCCTATATACCCGCCACTATTACAGGTCAATTTAATTCCTGATGACCTCAGCCATGAACTGACTGTCGATGCACATAGGTGGTGTAACAGCGGTGTCCTTATCTCTGCTATTTTCCACGATCGGCCTTCTTCAAATTCTTATCACGGCGGAGCATGTTCAATGTGAACACCTGCTATTCTATATTCAGCTCCAGCGTCTGGACTACGAATTTGCCTCAAAACCCATGTCAGACATGGACATAGCGTTCAACTACTGGGAAGAGTTGATCCGACCCCTCTCGAAAGGCAGACTGGATCATGTTCCCAAAGGCTTTTCATACATGTACGCAACGTCTAGAGAGGCAATTCATCAGCTCGTACAGGGCTTCTACGAGGACATCCACGCTATTCTGCAGAAGAGCGCTGGCAATGAAAGAAAAGCGGCATCTGCAAGTTGGCGTATTATGAAGGAGATGTTGCAAAATGTCTACGGAGTCATGATCAAGGATACGGTTATGAGACAAGAAGAGAAGAGAGCGCTTCTGGCTCATTTGGAGAAGCTAAATGGAGTCTTGGATGACGACGATGGCCCCGAAGTTATCGCCGGGTAATAAGGTCGCAGGTGCGTGTTTAAATCGTTAGAGAGCCCATCTTACTTAATTTCTTCGCGAAAAGGAATAGCTTCTGGCCGTGACCAAAGTGTATCATTAAACAAAATGGAACTATCTTCAACAATTTACTCGAAGTTCACTGTAAGTATCGAGAGACTCCAGTGATCTGTCGAACATGCCGAGGTAAGCAAGGAACCATACCATTCCTCACAGGCTGCGAGAACCATCTCTGTATTCGCACAGAGCAAAAGAGAATCCTCAGAGGTAACGCATAACCGTTTCTGTCGACCGAAGCTAAAGGTTTCCTAGATAGCCTGCGACATGCGTCTCTGTCATGACCTACTTTGTTCCCAAAATCGAAAGCCGCTGTATGATCCATAATTTCCCAGAGGCCAAAATTGTTGGCCAATCGCGACGCTATTGACCTTGTCAGATGCTTCTTCCATTTGGAAGATGGATTCATGCTAGCCTTCCATCTCCCAGGCCCGTGTTCTCGAGAGTTATAAAAGAAAGCTTCTGCGAGCTAATATCTCCATTCCCGCAGATGTCGACCATAACCCAGCTGGCCCAGCTCATCTCGACTTCGGTCGAATCTCTCAACAAGACATGCTCCAAGGCTAATATTCATCTTTCGAGTCTCGATAAGCCGTTTTCTGCTAGCGTAGAGGCTTCTCTTATGGCACCTGAAGCTCTGCAAGCCGCCCACGATATAATCATGAATGCATTGAAGTTGGTCGCTGCTGTTTCTCCGGCACAGATGACGTTATTCCGAATGGCTAGTGATGGAGGCTTTTCCCTGTGCCCTTGGCCATTTGCTGATTCGGAGCTCCCAGTACATGAAAGCCGCTACACTGGGAACCGCGATTCGGTGCCATGTCCCAGAGATTCTGCGTAATGCCGATTCCAAGGTATCATTCATCGCTCTGACTTCGAGTTGGCTCTGAAAGGACCATAGGGAATGCACATCGATGATATTGCCAGACAAACCGACGTTGATACACGGAAACTAAGTCCTGTCCTGCCGTACCTGGCTAGCAATAATGTCTTCCGCGAGGTCTCACCCAATGTCTTCGCGAATAATCGTCTTTCTGGTGCACTAGACACCGGTAAAGACGTCGCTGGTATCTTGCAGTCGTATGTCGTCTTTTCATATAGTATCTAGTGACCCTTGCTAAAGATCCTTGTAGGAGTCTCACCAAGCATGACGCCACTAATGGTTTTACTAGCTGGATCGAAACAATGTACATTTTGTCATCTTGCATGCTTTTGGAGTTTGTTGAGTCGAGCGCGTCTAAAGGTGCACCGAATGTCTGAAAGCCGCACCCTTTTCATTGTCCTCTCGCTCATGTATCCGACAATCTACTTCCTCTTCCGCAATGGCTGGCTCAACCAGAACAGCGCTACTTGCTTAAGCGCTGGTCCGCCTTTGCATCTGGATTTCTACCCGACATGATATGGACTCGCTCCATTGCAGAACGTAAGTCGCCAATCGTGTTTCCAAGTATTTATCTGGTATTCTTTCTGTTATCAAAAGACCTCGAGCTGGCCATTCTTCCCCAAAACGCTGTAATAGTCGATATCGCGACCAGTCCTAGCATGCCAGGTGCAATCGAAATCGCCAAACTGTACCCAAATATGAAGTTCATCGTTCAGCAGCCAGCTGTGGTAATCGACGAGGCGAACAAGGTGCTCATCTTCTAATTAATTCTTTCGCCCTCTAATTCTGCTGCAGATGTGGAGAGAAAGTGGCCCGCAGATCGCTTTCTCTGGTCAAGTTCAGTTTCAAGGTGTGTTGGTTTTTCACCTCTTGCGCGAAAGGTCTTATGGATCGCAGAACACGAGATCTTCGATCCACAACCCATATGAAATGCTTCGCTCTTCATCCTGAACAGTACTCTTTCATTCTGGCCGGATGTATTTGCAAAGAAGGTATTGACACATTTGCGTCAAGCTGTCACCTCGGAAATCAAGCTCTTCCTGACCGCTGTTCTCATGCCCGAGCATTCTGTCCCAGACGCCACAAATGCTGTTTTGACTCTGTTGAACGTAATGGTGCGAATCACCCGCGGCATCGGCCTTAATCTGACAGATTCGCAGATATTTGACTGCACGAACAACCATGAGCACTTGGAGCGAGTTGACTGTTCCTTTGAACGCCTCGGGTTGGAAGATCTCGAAAGTTGAGAAAGGGAGAAGTTTCCAGTCGAATATCTCTGCAGTTCCATGTTGAGTCTCTAGTTAAATGTCGGTTTATCACATCTTCATATTCATCATATGTACATTCTTTATTCCTCAGTTCTAGCTTTCTTCAGATTCGTCTTCGATAAACTTTCACTTCCTTTTGAAGTTCTTGCTAAGAGAGAAAGCCAGCGGTTTAAACTCGTCAAATGGATTGCAAAAGCACTCATCCGCATCTTCTGGTTCGCTGTAGGACTTTGCCGCGCTCAAGTTCACGATCCAGTACGGCATTCTCATCTCGAAGTTGAGCACCTTCTTCCTGTTGACGGCGTCAGTGAAAACCCCGTCGAAAGATGAAGATTCACTTGATCTTCTGCTAGGTCGCGCTCCGCTTTGGATACTCTGGCTCTGTGCTCAATCTTAGCCTCTAGCACTTTACCCTTCCTTGCAAGCTCTTTGGATTCCGCTTCGAATGCTTTCTGTCGAGAGAATGAGTCAGAATGTGGCGTAGGACGAGAATAAAACATACTTTCTCCTTTGCCAGCCTTTTGTCACATCGTCATCCGCACCGACTTTTAGCTCTGTCTTGAGCAGATTAGACTGCATGGACTTTCAGTACATCGACAATGATGGCAAGCGTTAGGACATACCTTCAACTTGAAAGGGGGTTCCACCTCTCGGTCCGACTAGCAATGAAGTCGGTCAAGGAGAAACATCAGTGAAAACAGTTCAATACGTACTTCTTCCCAGTCTGGAGATTCGGACTCTGAGTCGAGAGAGATGACGGAGTGATGGCGCTTTTGTTGACCTGACGCAGACGAACGCAGATTCGTGGCTTTTCTGGTGGTAGTGCTCAAATGCCGAGTCGAGACCGGCCTATGATATTATCACGGTCAGTAGTAGCCTGGCAGATAGAAGAACAACTCACCACGATTCACAGTGACCTCAACCTCGTGTATGAAGTCGAACCGGAAAATAAGGTATAGATTGGTTCATAAGAGTCCCGATGTTGAACAGTGGCTAGGGGCTTGTACAGCATCAGTGGTTTCCGGAATTTTGGGTTTGTCGTGGTCGTGGAGACCAGCTACTAATAGCTATTCCCACTTCGATTAAAGACTTCGAGCTTTCGACCGCGTACTGATCCTAGACTCAGCAGAGGACCGATGGATGTATGAATAACTCAACCCGCATTGCTCGGTTTGCTTGAAGCACGTTTCCCCGTTAATTTCACGATCCAGAATATCATTCTCTTCTCGAAGTTGACTGCTTTCTTGCTATTGACGCTGTCAGCGAAAACTCAGTAGAAAGAAAGTGTAAAGATTGACTCAAGATTCGACAAAGTCTCTCTCTACTTTCAATGCCCTTACTCTGCGTTCTATTTTGGCATCTAGAACTGGTTTCTTCTTTAACAAAGCTTCAATCTTTTCATCGTTGATTCTCGTCGAGACAGTGAGCGGAAATGTGGCGTAAGACCGAAATACAACCTACCTTGTCGTTGGCGAGTTGTCTATCTATAATGTCATCGAGGACGTACACTTTCTTGACGGACTGGCCTGCGTGAATATGATAAATCTATGAAGACCTTGGGCTGTGCAATGAAGTATGAACAGTCAAGAGTGTTGGCGGTAATGGACAAACAGTACCTTCGTATCAAGGAAAGGTTTAGCGTCTCCTTCTAGGGACAGATTAATCTCGGCAAGGGACAAAGCTGAGGGTCAGGACACATACTTTTTCGTCTGAAGAGCCGTGCAAAGAAACAATTGACATACTAAATCGGTGTCGGCTGACAGATCGAACACGTTGGCCCTGATGGGTATACGTTCGACTGTAACAAGCAGAGCCACCGGTACGATGGACTGGTCTTGGGACTTGTTTATTTGTTTTCAGTCAGAACAATAGATACAACTCTGGAACTTACCTGAATCGACATCATCAACCTCCTTGACGAAGTCGAACCGGAAGATCGTCGAAGGTTCTGCTTCATATGGATCCTCGCCACGGATATTCGAGTCTCTGAGCTTGTGGAAATGGAGTGAGATGCTGTCCTCAGGTATCTCTGTTATATTGTTCGGGTTACAACCAGCTACATTGTGCAAAATTAGAGTCTTCTCGCAATCAGTAAACTGTTGGACGAACTGAGACCAATTCGGCGGTGGCATGTGCCCTCTGTCGAGCCTTCTTGGTTCCAGGGAGGCTCTGCCATGAGCAACCTTTCGAATTCCACGACATTGACCTAGCCGCCAGGCGATCGTGAAATGACCTTCAAACGACCAGACGTGGGGACATTCAGTTTCCAGTTCACGGAGAACTTCTAGCAGAGTGTCAGTCTGGAGGCATGGAAATTGAGTGGATTCGAAAACGAACCCCTGGGGGCTTCAATTTCGGCTTCATGATAACAGAGGCGGTTATGGTTTTCGCAGATGGACTGGACGACTCTGAGACGGTTCTGATAGGAAGTGGAGTGACGAGATCATTCGAGCTCAACAGCCAGACATACATGCCTGAGGCATTCATCATCGTGGCGCTCTGGTGGATGAGAGCGAGAAGAAAGTTATGAACCCATGACTGCATTTCAAGCCCAGCTTCATCTAAATGCCACGATCAGGGTCCATTGGGATGGATCACCGAACATATCTAGCGATACAGCTGTGAAGCCGTCAATGTAACCTACTGGGAACAACATAAAACAGAAGGAAATACATATCAGTGTCCTAGAACCCATCCTAGATCACCGTATCTATCGATACAGCCTTGAAGTCGTCAATGTAACCTACTGGGAACAACATAAAACAGAATGACAACGAGAAAGGAAATACATAAACGATGTCAACGTTCTAGGACCCATTCACCTTTCGCTGCACTCGAGGTTTTTTGGCAAGCATCGACACAGCCTCTTTTTCCTGCTCAACGGCTTTTCTTTTCCGTTCAAAAGCTTCCTAAGGAGCATATCGACTTAGTGGGATATCGGATACATTCTAAGAAGGCCGTACCTCCAGCTTCCTGGTTTCTTGCTGCATCTTCAATAACTGATGTTCACGTTCGACGTTGGCATTCATTTGTCGAATTTGAGCCTGCTTTCGCTGTCAAGGTGTCAATTGGACGCTCGATAGACAAAGAATGATGACATACTGCTTCTTCAGCGATCGCCTTTTCGAGACGGGCTGCCTCTTCGCTCTCGTCATCTGCACTTGACCTCGGTTTTTCCTCGACGCAAGGTGGCGCTTTCACCTGTTTAGCCTTTGTCGAATCTTTTCTTTTTCTGTTACCATCACTGCTGATTGGGCTCTGCTCCATGTTCTTGATTGACGTCGACTGCTTGGACTGTGCCTTCATATTGAGTAACAAATCCTCGACGTCGCCTTCCTAGAGATAGCTCAGCTTCGGCGAAAAGACATGGAACAGCAAGACCGAAATACCACCTACTTCCTCAGATTCATCCACAGAGTATCCATACCGCAATAGTAGGCTGCCGGATGGAATCTGGCGCTGGGGGCTGTTCAAATCGCTTGATGAACGTGTAGAGCGACTTGGAGACCTCATTGCTGATTTTTGAGGAAGAGCTAGCAGTTCGTGAGCACAGAGGAATAACAAAAAGCAGTATATCTGACCTGAAACAGTCCCTTCGTTTCTAAGATACAGATCTTTCACCCGGGCAGCTTGGGCTTGCTCCCAAGTCTCCTCTTCTTCGCGTAAGACCTCAAATGATTCAGCATCAAGGCATTCTCGGAGGTGGCGCAACTGTTTTTCGTGGCTCGTGTGGTCAAGCTTGACGTTGAAGGCCTCTGAATACCATTAGATATCGTCAGCACAGTTGGAAAAGGGGTCCTACTTTTGCAGTTATTGCACACAGGGGTTTTACTGCCTCGGTCCTTAGTGAACAACTTGGCGACAGGACGGAGAGCGCCCTGGTTCATGGTGGTTTGCGGAAGGAAATATAAACCAACCACGTGGACCATCAATATGATGAAATTGAAATCGATCGACATCGTGAGAGACCGGTCGTGGTCACCGGACATCCGAGAATGTGACCGATTAGCTTTCCCACATTTTCCATCAATGTCACATTCTTTTTTGGATGACAAATTCACACCCCCTTGAAGGTCACGCCAACAAAGAGAATGTAAGAGTCAAACCATCACCTGAAGCTCAAGCTGGTCAAGGAATCAGCAAACGGAATCGATAGGACGAGAATATGCACACGATCATGTTATCTTGCTAATACCAGTACAGCGAGCTCGACAAACTGTTCTGTGATAGGAACCAGAACCGAAAGACGTCTGAAGACAAACGACCAGGGGCTCGCTAGATGAAGTCGACGGCTTCGGACCCTCTTATATTTCCCCTCTTGAATATAGCCTTCGCTGAATTAGACCATGATGATGAACTGACCAAAGCTGAGCGCTGAGGGCGAAACCATATTGAATGTTCTGATATGGTTTCGTCCAATGGGCTAGACAAAGGGAAACATCAGCATAATTCTGTCATCAGAGCACAATGTCGGCTGACGAGCTTCCTCCTCTCTGGCGCAGGATATTTGAAAGCTTGAGCAAAACTGGCGTGAACAGGTCAACGGCCGCCCGAAGGCCTGCGGGAAAAACATACCATGTCCGCCGGCTCCTCGCTCCTCGACAGTTTGCCCAGAGCATTGGATCCAGTTTCGCAGAAGAGATGCTAAGAGAAGGGAATCGATCAGTCGTTTCGTACAAACAGGAGTTCGAGACTAACTGTATTTCGTCCTGAGATTACGTCGTCTTCAAAGACCAGCATTTCGAGAGCCAAGGTCCCAATCCGAAACGACGAGGGTATAAGGTCGAGAAATAAGCCATGGGACTTGAAATAGATGGAGATTACCTGCAGCATCATTCTATTCTAAAGCCAACGACCTCTGTGAAACACCCCGCCTTTACAACTTTCTCGTCGATGTCCTGACCAATTCCGGTTGGATGAACCCAACGAGCGAGATGGTCAGAATGGTCTGAGCTGGAGCGAAACGACCGGCTCACGAGCTTGCTAGATCAACCATTAATCAGGTCGAAAAAGAGTCCGAGGCGTCCCTGGTGGGCTGGCAGGTCAAAGAGCTATCGGCTGGAGATTGATTCGATTATCTCTGGGATTATGGAGCTTTCCATTCGTCGGATGGTCTGGCAATAGCAGCATAAAGCTGGGCTTCCTCAATGACTTCCAGAATTGCCTCAGAACAAAAAGGCTCACCAGGAACGCATTCAACCTATTGTTCGCCTCCGAAGACGTCGTGCTCACGATAGCCGAGGCAGCTTGAGGCGTATTCAAGATTCCAAAAAAATCGTCCAGTTTAATTTCCGGTTCTTTGGAAGCTGCTTACGTCCTGTAAAACGACAATGAGCCAATGGACAAAGAAAACACGGCTATATCACCTTGTAGATGCGCGAGAGAGTGCCCTTTCGGTGAGAAAGAGCTGAGGTCTGTGCATTATGTCCACCCGCACCCTTGCAAAAAACAGGTCGCGTGATTTTCACACCACGTGTCGGTTGGTTCTTTTTTTGCAAGTCCACCAAACTTGACTGAAGTTAAGTCAAGTTGATTCAATATTCATTGATACACATTGTAATATTAAACCCAATGCAATCTATGCAGTCTCTATGAGTTTTTTGGTACAATATAATGACAGGCCCTGTGACACTCCTAGTAACTAGGCCAATTTTGCGGGTTTGAGAGGCGGCCAGATTGTCACGCTTGTGACACCCCCAAAATGCCTGATTTCTGCAAAAATAACCATTAGTAGCTTGATTCGAACTCGCAAGGCGCAAGGCAGCCACCACTGCCTCCAGCAAGTTATAACCACTTGGTCACCGAAGGATTTTCACTTGGACGACGACTTGTTCCTAAGATGTTTCTTAGACCCGCAATTTTGGCCGACATTTTCTGGAATCCTGGCTCAGACCCGCAATTCGGGGCTGACAAAATGGTGATTTTTGGCGTCTCAAACCCAAAATTGGTCTAGTTACTAGGAGTGTCACAGGGCCTGTCATTATATTGTACCAAAAAACTCATAGAGACTGCATAGATTGCATTGGGTTTAATATTACAATGTGTATCAATGAATATTGAATCAACTTGACTTAACTTCAGTCAAGTTTGGTGGACTTGCGAAAAAAGAACCAACCGACACGTGGTGTGAAAATCACGCGACCTGTTTTTTGCAAGGGTGCGGGTGGACATAATGGTCTGTGCATTCTTTTGCTGAAAAACGAACTTTGGGGATTCATTCGACCGTCGAAATGGCAGCCGTGGCAAACCAGCGAATAGGCAAAAGGAGATTCCTTGTCGTGACGGAAGGCAACGGAGCATGACGAGAAGGCTGGCCGTGGAAGGGCTTTGCTCAACAGAATTGTGTCACGCTGGGATTCCCACGACCTGTCCTCAGCGACTGCCACAACGACGAGCAGCTCAAAGTTCAGATAAAAATCCAAATTCAACACAGACGCCTTCTTAGATGATACATGCAATTGATCATGTATTGCTTCCTGCCATAGCCTCCTTTTCACGCGACAAATAGGCGAACAAACATCATTGCTCCAGGTCGACCTTTTTGCAGGTTCTCGCCGCAGAAGCGCGTATATTCTCATCGAGAAAGCCTTTATGTACGTACCTGAAGGTTTACCGTCAGCCTCTACTCCCTGTTGCATCGACAAAGCATTTACCTTGCGACCTGCTTCTCCTGCCATTGGACCACAATCAGCTCCAATGGCATGTTCTGGTTATTCTAAACCTTCAATGTCACCGTACAAGCCTCAATAACCACCCGAAAAGCTCAGAGGTGATTCCCTAGCCTGAAATTACAACTTTTCTGATTTGGGCCTCTAGTCAGACCACGACGAAGAGCCTCTATTACAAGCTCTCACCATGCGAAATGTACGTTATTTTTTCTACGAAAGCAGTTCCCATTGTCGAAAAGATATGCAGATAATTCCTTGCTCCGACCTGACGACTTTTCTGATCTCCCTGTCCAACGCGGCACGAGCAAACCTCAGACTCCCTGGGACTGCATTTACCTGTTTTCGACGCTCGAATCATGCATTCTCCTGCCGATAGAAACCGTGTCAGATCCCGGAAATCTCTGCCGATACATTGTTCCTCCAGGCCGACGACTTTTCTCGCTGCAGGCTCCTGCAGCTTCATGCTCACCACGAAATACTAAAATAGAGGATCTCGTGACTCGAATACCCAATACCGCATATCGATGCTTCTTAAAACATCTATGGCCAATCGAAACGCCTGGCGGTAATTCGGTGGGACAGCCAGGACTTTGCAGACAATTTGCAGAATCCCGACCCATCGCTCAGGAAGATCATCGGTAGCATCCCGATTGTCATATTCTGCCTACCCGAATCTTCTGCCGTATTGGCTATTGATGCAGCTCTCGGTCACCCAACTGTGCAAACCAAACTTTGCTTTATAGATGGAGACACCTTTCACTAGTTTGCAGCATGCGTGAAGGTCCGTTTTTGGTGCTCATATGTGGTTGGCGCTGAGTATCGATATACAGGGCCAATCGTCGCCATTTCATCTCTTGATCTCAAGGAGCAGAAGGTCATATAATAGCTCGACAGTCGGGTTAGGTCAAGCGTCAAGCATGACGTTGTTCATATCAGCTCCTGGTTTTCATTTCTTCAGTGAAATGTTTCTACGCCTAAAGAAAACAATGATAAAACGATCCTCTCCTTTTCGTTTCTCGATGCTGTGACTTTGGGGTCATCTGGTCTGAGCAAGGTCTAAGGCAGTTTCTCACGTCACAGCGTTGCTCTTGGTTTCGACCATGGCGGTGCTGAATGGCGCTAGACCTTATTACTTGGAATAAGCGCCCGAGGTCAGATGGTCTGAGGCAGCCTTTTCTCAGGTCACAGCCTTGCTCTTGGTTCTGACCATGGCGCAGTTGAATGTAGACCTGAACAATACTTCTATAGGTCAGCCATTTGGTCAATCTTGAAGAATGAACGCTGATTCCTCACTGGCAGGTGATGTCAATGCCCCATTTATGTCGCACAACACCGTGCATACGGGCGCTTCTGGTACGTCTGGAAAATCTTGAAGGAAGATTTCGCTCATTTTTTCTGTTATAGATGCTGAGATTGTGGCGAAGCTTCAGCAGCGCTCGGAGCGGTCTCCACGGGAATACCAAGCTGGGAGTAGAGATGATGTGGTTAAGCGCGTCCTGGATTGGGTCGCAGCCCCTTCTTCTCCAAAGATATTCTGGCTTTGCAGCGCTGCAGGAGTTGGGGGGTCGACAATCGCGCGCCATCTGGTCGACGTTGTTTTTCCCCAAGAAGGATGTCTTGCCAGCTTCTTCTTCTTCAAGCGACGGATCAGCGGTGACTGGGACATGAGGGAAATCATCCATGCTATGGCTCACGACCTGGTCGCTTATCAATCAGGGACCGAGTATCTGGTGGCTGAAGCGGCAAGGGCCCATTATCCCAGCAATATGCCAGCATCCGAGTATTTCGACAGGTTCATTCTTACCCCGCTTTCAAGCTTGAACCCCGAAAAGCCATTCGTGATTGTACTTGACGGATTGGACGAGTGTCTTCCATCTCTGGAATTCCTTGCTGCTCTCAATGCCTCAGGAAATTCCAACATCAAAGTTCTCCTCACTGGACGCCCTGATGAAGAGCTGAAGGACTATCTTGTGGAGATGGATGTGCAACAATACGATCTCTTGGGAGTTGCTGATGTAGTAATGGAGCAATTCTTGCAGTCAAGGCTGGGGAAAATCAAAGGTTGGAGAGCTGGGTGTCCTACGAAAGATGAAATGACTGAGCTCATTCGACTAGCGGGTGGCCTGCTCAGATGGGCATCAACTGTCTGCTCCTTTCTCAGTGAAAAAATGAATGGGAAACCCGACTACCTTCTCAGAACTATCCTTTTGTTGAGCGAACGGGAATCATACGAAGAGCGGTTGACTGAACTTTATGCTGTCGCCCTGAAACATCTCTTCTCCAAGCCAGCACATGCGCTGAAATTTCGCCAAGTCTTTGGGGCAATGTTGGTCATTGACCGTCACCTCAGCCAAGAAGAACTCGAACTTCTGTTAGGTGACAAGCTGCCTGTCCTTGGTGTAGTAGGGAAACTACGGTCATTGGAAAATGGCAAGGTGTTCGGAGACTCTAGCGATTGGGTCACACCGGTTACCGACCACTTCCACTCTTCCTTTCTCGACTTCGTGGTCGATCCCAAACGGTGCAAGGACGATGATCTTCGGGTCATAGTCCCGAATTCACATGCCTTTGTAGCTCAGCAATGCTTTGCTTCACTGTCCACCTTCTTCGACTCTTCAACCGAAGCTCAACTCCTGAACAACCAGCCTAGTGTCCTCTACGCTGCCCAAAAATGGGCCTTCCATGTCTCCAAAATTGTCGCGCCTAATGAAACACTTCCTGATGATCTTTCTGGGAAGGTCCAACAGTTTCTGAAGCATGACACTCGGTTCATTCCTTGGGCCAAGGAAATTTTCAAGCTGGAGAGAATGATGTCATCCCTGGCAGATAAGATTCCCATTGAAATTTTCAAAGCACCAAGTGGTGCAGAGAAACTTCGGGAAATGGGGATCCGACTGGTAGATCTGTCACTGGCAGGTGGTCAAGCAATTGACCTTGCATTGGACCTCCATAATGTTGCCTTGCGGCTGTCAGACTCTACAGACCCGAAACATGCCAATATCCAGTGCTCTCTTGCCAATGCATATGCAACTTCTTTCTCTGAACGGGGCATATATCCTCACTTGAAGCAATCCATTGACATCGGGAAAGAGCTGGTGCAGTTATATCGCAAAAGGTCGGACCCGCAGTTGCCAATTTATCTGTGCAACTTGATTGTCCCTCACATGAATAGCTTGGAGCAAGACGGCTTGTTGGAAGGCTTGGACAGCTGCATCGATATGGCTCAGGAAGCAGTCAAAATATGTCCTCATCCGCATCCATATCTCTCGCACAGTCTCCACAGTCTGGCCTCTGCTCTCCATGCACGTTTCAGACATCACACCTCAAAGAATATCCAAGATTTGAATCAATCAATTGAGCTCAGTCAAGAAGCTGCTCAGCTATCTTCTTTTGAAGATGATGGCCAGGATCACATCATGATACATACTGAACTTGCTGCTGCTCGTTTAGACCGACATAACGCGCTGATCAATGAGAATGGTGATCAGGACCCTATCCATGATGATCTCAGCCTCTCCATCAATGATCTGGAGAACCTGCTTTCACATTGCCCAAGCGGTAGCATTGGCAGGGACAAAGTGCTCCAGACCCTGGCTCTGTCACTCCGTGCCAGATATTGGCAGCAGCGCGGTTTGGACGACTTGAGTCGGTGCATTGAACTAGGCGAAGAAGCCCTTGATCTCTATCTTCCAGGGAATACACATCGCCCAATTGCTTTATTCAACCTCAGCATACCACTTTATGATTGGTTCTGAAAACAGCAAGACCTTGCTGATCTGGATAGAGTCATTGAACTATTGGAAGAAGCTTTGAAACACCTACCCCAGACACACATCCTGCACAATCGAATAACACGCCAGTTGAGTCAATATAAACTTACACAGAATATAGCTATGACTGGCGGAATTATTATTGATCGTACAAGTGAAAGGGACACAGGAACGCTGATTCCAGCATATACACAGGACTAATAGTATATACTAACTTGAATTGGATTAGAACCATTGCATTGCACTTGAAGAACAGCCGCTGGACCGCTGAACTACATAAAGAGCAAATGAGATGAGTGATTAAACTAAGGAAAAATCGACTACAGCGGCTATGCTAAGCTTAAGTAAGGTTTGTACATATTGTCCCATTTCCTAATCGAGAGCTCGCGCAACATCCGTCTTGACAGGTGAACATTCCCTCAGAAAGGCAGTATCCATAGCTCACCAAACAATATTAGTTCAAGCAGCATTTCTGTGCTTTTGCCTCCTAGACCTAAAATCATTCATGGCTGTCAAAGTGAGCTTTACCACATTATTAGCTCTCTGTGCCAGAATGACACTTCCAGAGTGGCTATCTTGGGACCAGGAGGCATTGGAAAGACCAGCCTAGCCCAGGCTATTCTTCATGATTCCAATATTGTGGCAAAATATGGTGATCAACGATATTGGATTGCATGTGACTCTTCAGAGTCTGCCAATGACTTAATAGTCATTATTGCAGCTTATTTCAGAGTTAAACACATCTCACACTGACTAAATGCCATCCTACAATATCTTGGAGCAATATCTGAATCTATATTTCTAATTTTGGATAATCTGGAGGACCTTTTCTTTCACCTCTTGGACCATCTTTTGTATGACGCTATGTTGCTGCCTGCAATGTATGCTCACATATCAAGATTCCTTGTCATAGACCTTATGGTCTTCTCCAACCACTTGACATTCCACCTCATCCTTGGAACTCTATATCCATGGATTTCATTGTCAAGCTTCCACTATCACATGGCTATGATTCAATCTGGGTAGTATGTGACAGATCAACTCGAGCTACACATTTCACTCCGTGTAGAGAGTCTATGACTGCACAAGAGCATGGCTATTCCTTGACCGAATCTTCTGCTATCGTGGTCTTCCAGAGAGCATTGCATCTGATTTGGATCATTGTTCCTCTCCAATTTTTGGAAATCTCTTATGTCACTCCTTGCCATAGACATTCACACCTCTACCGCATACCACCCACAAACTGATGGTCTCACTGAGCATACTAATCAGACACTTGATACATACCTCAGAGCCTACTGTTCCTATCAACAGGATGATTGGGTTGATTATTTACCTCTTGCTGAGTTCTCATTCAACAACCTTGAGAATTCCTCAACCAAGCAAACCCCGTTCTATGCCAACTATGCATTTCATCCTACATTTGAGCCTCATGTTTCTATTGAGACCTCAACGGTACCTGCAGCAGAATATCTGGCCAATAGACTACAACAACTCCATGCAGAGCTCCGAGCTGAACTTGAACATGCTCAGGCGTCTCAGACCAATATTACAACTTAACTTGTTCTGAAGCCCTGGAGTTTCAACCAGACCAACTAGTATGGCTTCTTCATCGAAATATTAAAACGACATGACCCTCACTCAAACTTGACCATCAAAGATTAAGACCTTATCAAATTGTTCGCAGAATAGGAACCTCTGCTTACCTTCTTGACCTTCCATCCTATCTATCCCGTCTTCATCCAGTGTTCAATGTGTCCCTACTTGAACCTTACAATGACCCTTCTGAATTCCATCCACATAGTGATCCAGAACCATTTGAGATTCCTGATGAGTCACCAATAATCGAGACAATCTTGGACTCAAGGAAATTTGGACATAGGTTTGAATACTTTTGTGCATTGAAAAATCAGTCATCAGAAGAAGACTCGTGGATACCTCTATCAGACATTCCAACTCATAATAATGAGCTGATTGATCAATTTCATTGACGACATCCCAGAGCACCTCGGCCTCACTCATCAGTTTTGGAAAAGAGTTTTGCAACACTTCCAGAGACCATCCCTGTTGCTGTTCCAGCTCTTGATCCAATTCCTCGTAATCCCAGCCCACCCAGGATTTCACAACGTTCACCATCACCACAATCTGTCTGTCAAAACCTTAGACAACAGTATACCCCTCCTTCTCAGACTATGACTCGCCCTGGTCGAATCTCTAGACCTGTAGCTGTTACGATCCAGAAATCCCAGGCAGACATTGGCCTTCGATTCTCTTTGGTCTTGAAAGTGTAACAGTCATGGCTGTGCTGTGACTAAGCATATGCCCGGTAATATCCGCTTGCTCACTAATAGTATTACCAATAGCTCCACAAGGCTGTGCCATCTGATGGCGCACTATCCAATGGGATATGTGACAACTTAGACTCAAATCTAATCTCGTCCTTAACCACACGAAGCCTGCAAGGGCAAAGTGGCCACTCGGTATGAAGAGCGTTAGACTAAGATTTCGAAAGAGAATGTAAATTCAAGAGGATCGAAAAACTAAAGTACAACCTGTAAACTACTGTTCTTTTATACTGTACAATACAATAACGCGTGTATAATTGTCTGTTCAACACCGTACCATTACCATGCCGCTTATTGTCTGTCTTTGTGTCTGTAAACGCATGTTTTCTCACGTCATGTCAACGTCAATGTCAAACTGTCATAATGTGTGATCGTCGTCTGTTTTTGTTCAGTTTCTTGTTGTCCGATCATACTCGATCGGTCCGTTGTTCCATGATGCGATCACGATAAGATCGCGATAAAAATAAAAGATTGTTACAAGCGTAACATTACCCCCCTCTAAGGTTGACGTCCTCCTCAACTAGGAAAAGATCCGGTTTTCGCTTTTCATCTAGGTCGTGATCATAAATACGATCAAATACACCAGTTGATGCATTAAAAAGGTGTCGACGGTGGTATGGCATTGCCTCTTGCTTGTGTACAAAGCGTTTGAGGTCTTCGTCCCAACTGCCTGCGGGTAAAATCAGAGGTGGAATATGAATTTGAACGGCCCGGGTAGGAATGCCGTTCTTTCGTTTAAACTCCGATAATAACTCAGAAGTGTTTGTGAGATTACGCTCTGGTTCCCATGTGTTTTCCGAGTTTGGATAGCCTTTCCATTTGATAAGGAATTGATATCCCTTACCACGTCGTCGGGAGTCTAAAACAGACTCAACCTCGTGTTCCTCCGCATCATCAATGACTTCTGGCGGTGGTCGTTCATCCCTTCTGTGAGCGGGGGGCTCATGATATGGCGTAAGTAACGCCTCGTTAAATACATTGTACTTCTGGGTATTGCCCGGAAGTAACACTCTATAACTTGAAGGGCCCACTTTTTCTACTACTTCGTAGGGGCCAAGACGCTTGTCTGAGAGTTTCCGAGAAGGCCGACCTGTGTCAAGGTTTGTGGCCTCTATGTATACTTTGTCTCCGGCTTTGAACTCCGGCGCAGGCTTTCGATGTTTGTCATAGTTTCGTTTCATATTAGCCTGCGCTTTTTCTAATGCTTTCGACGTTTCTTCCCGAACCTTTTTCATTCGGTCGGCAAACTCTTGGGCAGACTCATTTCGATTGTCTGATTTTCCCTCGTGACCCTTCCACGGATGTCGTCCTGTGTTTGCGAAGAATGGCGTCACCTTTGTTGAAGCGCTAGTTTTGTCATTGTGACTAAACTCTGCTAGCGCCAGCCATTCGGCCCAATCTGACTGATGAAAATTGACATATAACCGAAGATATTGTTCTATCTCCTGGTTCATCCGTTCAGTCTGACCGTCTGTTTGAGGTCGATATGCTGTACTCGGGTTCATTTCTATCCCGAGGAGCTTGTTAAGCTCTCGCATAAACTTAGACACGTAACGAGGATCGCGATCCGAAATTATCTTTCGGGGAACACCATGATATCTTATTATACGATCACGTGTTAAGCGTGCGATTCCCTCGCTCGTTACTTCCATGTTTGTGGGTTCTACGTGGATCATCTTCGAGAATGTATCCACCCACACTTGGATGGCATCAAAGCCATTGCTTTCTGGAAGGGGACCTATAAGGTCCATTGACACCTCCTCCCAAGGCTCCTTAGCTATTTTATGAGGGTTAAGCATCCCTTGTCTCGACCGCTTGACTCGAGTTCGTTGACAGTCTTCACACGTGCGAACGTATTCCCGTACTTGGTTTCCCAATCGGGGCCAAAAGAAGTTTCTTTCAATCTTCTCTTGCGTACTTGTTTCGCCTGGGTGTCCTGTAAGCGGAGTGTCGTGATGGAGCTTAATGATATGCTCCCGCAATTCTTCATTTCTCGGTATGTAAATGCATTCCCGATAGAAAATCAAATTGCCTTCTCTCTTCCAACCTGGTAGGGATTTCTCAAGAGCCAGTTTAACTGAGGTGTCAATAGATGTGACAGATTCGATTCGACCGATTAGGTCTTTATCGACTCCCTCGATTTCAAACTCTGTAGCTCGGAAGTATTCCGGCTTTAGGAGTGTGACGTCCTTGTTGTCATCTTTTCCCTGATCATGATCAGCGCGTCTAGATAGCAGATCTGCTTTTCTATTAAGCGCCCTGGGTCGGTGTGCAAGAGTGAAGTCATATTGTGACAACTCCGTTACCCAACGTGCTTGACGACGATTAAGCTTCTGGGGCTTCTTGAAGTATTGTAGGTTTTGGTGATCCGTAAATACTTCAAAAGTTTCATCAGCGCCCATAAGCAATGCTCGCCATTCGTCAAGAGCGAGCATTATAGCGAGCATCTCTTTGTCATAGATCTCGTAGTTTCGTTCGGTCTCCGTCAGACCATGAGACATGAAAGCAACTGGTCGCCATAGACCTTCTTGTAACTGACTTAAGACAGCTCCAGTTGCTCCTTCAGATGCATCGGCTTCGAGTCGGTACTTTCCATGATCGTTTGGAAGTGCGAGCACAGCATCTTCAGCAATACGATCCTTTATCTTTTGGAAAGCTACACGTTGCTCTTCGTCCCATGTCCATCCGGATTTTCCCGTAAGTCGCGTTAGTGGCTTGGCCACTTCGCTATACCCGCGCACGAATCTACGGTAGAAATTCGCAAAGCCCAAGAAAGCTTGAACTTGTTTCACGGTCCTTGGTTCAGGCCATTCCATGACACCTTTAATCTTGATTGGATCCATTTTCATCGAATTATGTGAAATTAGGACTCCCAAGTATTCTATCTCAGTGCGTTCGAACTCGCACTTTTCTGGTTTGAGATATAACTTGTGTGTTTGTAATACATCTAACACACATTTCACTATTCGACGATGTTCTTCCATGGAATCCGTGAATATCAAGATATCATCCAGATAAACAATGACGTGTCCCTCATTGATTAGATCTCTGAGTATATCGTTCATCATTGTCTGAAATGTGGCCGGCGAGTTGGTTAACCCGAAAAACATGACTAGAGGTTCGAACAGACCTCGGTTGGTTCTGAATGCTGCCTTCCATTCATCACCTTCCTTGATCCGTACATTATTATAACCCCATCGGATGTCAAGCTTTGTAAAAATCTTAGCCCCTCGGAGCTTATTGACAAGCTCAGAAATAAGAGGCAATGGATAACGGTTTTCATCTCGTTCAGCTTCCGGTAATCTTGTACCGGGCGTAGGGATCCATCTTTTTTCTTTACGAAGAAGAACGCAGACGCCATCGGTGATTTCGATGGTCGGATTCGTCCACTTGACAAGTTCTCTTCCAGGAATTCTTTTAACTTTTCCTGCTCGACTAAAGACAATGGATACACTTTGCAATCTACTGATTTGGCTTCTGGCTTTAGTTCGATTGCATGATCCCATGGCCGTTTTTCCGGAAGTGAATCGAAAGATTCTTTTGCAAAAACTTTAACATAATCCCGATATTGTTCAGGGATCTTGTCCTCAGTCATGCGCTCTTTGCTCGATTCGGCATTTTCTGCCATCCGTTGAGCGGACGTAGATTTGAGTCGGACGTCAATGGCCTCTCCGAAATCAACAAGGAGAATGGATTCTCCTTCTTGGAGTGGTACGTCTTCTCCCACTCCGTTGAACTCATGACCCTTCATCCCGCAGGTATCAGGGCAACGACTGAACTTGATTTTTTCATTTCGCCAGTCAATCTCAGGATTATGTTCATTCAGCCAGTCATAGCCTATGAACACTCGTGCTTTTCCTAAGTTGGTGACGAGGAATCGTCGTTTTTCTTCGTGCGCCCCGACGGCCATTCGTAAATCGACGTAATGAGTAATACGCCCGCCAGCGTTCTCAGTTTCGTCTGCATTTCGTGCCAGAATGGGGGATCCGAGTTCATGCATCTCAAAGTTTTCTGCCTTAGCGAACGCACGGTCGATGCAAGTGATTGAACAACCACTATCCATGAGTGCTTTTACGGCACGAGTCCTTCCAGTGTCTAAAGCAGTAAGCTTTATTGGAATTGACATCTCTCGGGATTTGCGCATTCTTTGTAATTCGCGCAATTCCGAGGTCAGTTTTTCCACTTTTGGCTGACCCTGTTTTTCTGCACTTTCCCGACGTTTTACGTTGTCAGGGATGCGAGACACCTTAGGCGCTTCCTCCGGTTTTCCGGATTGAGCCTCCGCAGTAGAACTGCCCTTTTTAGTCTTTGTTGACGAGGTTTCTTCTCCTCGAGCCGATTTAAATAATTTCTTGAAAGCACCCCACTCCTCGTTTCGAGCGTTGATGCGACGGTTCTTCTCTTTCGTTTTAAATTTACGCTTTAATAAGATGACTTTATTTTTTGCCTCATCGGAGGACTTTTTAAGAAACTCTACAATGTTCTGATGTAAAGAAGAATCATATTTTTCGATAAATTCCTCGGGCTCAGCCTCGAGGGTTCCCAACACAGCATAAGAATTCTTCGTAGGGGAAGAGGACCCGGAGAAAGACGGACTGGTCGTTGACCCCTTGGCTAGAGGAGGCGACCGACTTAAAAACCCTTTGCTCGGAGTTCCTCGACAAGCGTCTTGAGCTCGGCATCATCTGCCGGAAGCTCCTTGATTTGGGCCAGGACGGCCCGGGCGATAAACCTCCTCGGCTTTTTAGGCTCCGGACAGTCTCGGGACATATGTCCCTCTTTGTTACAGTTGTAACAAAGGAAAGAGGGTGTTACCCTCGTCTTCGTTTTATCAACGTCCATTGGAGCGGGCGTCGATTTGCTCAGGTTTGGGGCCGTCCCCGACGATCCCCACGATCCTGTGGCGGCAGTTTTAGAACCTGCCTGGGTTCCCGTCTTTTGAGCCCCGGCGGGCTTCCAGAATGGGTTTTGGCCGGAAGTCATGGCTTTCCCGACCTGGTTGTTACCGTCGATCCTAATTAACCGATCGCGGTAATCCATGTACGTATGAGGGATGATAGTCCCTCCGACGTAGATCTGGCTCACAATGGACCTGTGAACCGAACCAGCAAGAATGCTGATTAGATATCTGTCCCATTGATGAGTTGCATCATAGGGACTATAGCTGGCTTTCTCGGCTAGGAGTTCGAATCTGGTGACAAAGTCACCAAGGGCCTCTCCCTGGCCCTGCCGAATGGCGTTGAGTTTTTGCTGGGCCACCTCAGCCACAGCCCGATCTTCGAATGCCATTTTTAGTTCCTCGAAGAAGGAACCATAGGTATCATTGTCAACATATGAAAAGTTGACAATCCGGTTGTTCTGCCAGCTCCGGGCCCAATCCGAAGCGGCACAGTCTGATCCGTCCTCCGTTCTTAGGAGCGACAGCGTATAAAATATTCTGGACTTGTCGTCCAGAAAGTCGTTTTCGTAGGCCACCATATAGGTGACCAGACATCGGGAGAAGTTCTCCCACTTCGTTTTGTCGCCGCTAAAGTTCGGCGGCTCTTTTGCGAGGGCTACTCGCGATCTGCTCGTTGACGCCTGAGCTGGCGTTGGAACCGGCATGTAAGTCGGTTGAGGCCTGGATTGGGGCGATCCTCTTCTCAAGAGTTCCCTTGCCTCGTCCAATTGTCTCTGTAGGCCACTATTTAACGCCAAGACCTCGGCGAGGGAAAAAGGTGGGTTTGACCCGCTAGGGCCATCGGTTGGTTGATCCTGATCCATAACGGGAATCAGGGGCGGGGAATGAAAAGTGGCGTCGGTGGTATGTTCCGACAGTGGTGATGGCGGGGGTGACGGTGTATTCGCAAGGAATTTTATTCTGTATCTTCCTCCGGAATACGTGGTGAATGAAGTTTATAGTCCGGTGCTCTCGGACTGTAACGACCTGGTTTTTGAACCTCCAGGCAGGGAGCTGAGGTTTATGAGCAGCTACTCAAAAGTGCGTCTCTCGGAACGCGGAGGTGAAAATAAGGGGAAGGGAATTTCAAGACTCTTTTTGCGTGTGAAACCCGATTGCCGCTGCTACTTTCGTGCAACTCGGGCGACGGTGCCTCTCCGAAGATTAGCTACCTGTCCTTAACGCTCCCACCCAAGAGTCGGACTCAACGTTACTCTATGAGGGTATTGGGGCTGTTCACAATAGTGAGAGTCTCGATGGTGCTAACAGCTATAATCCGCTGCGGGGGATGGGAGTTGAGAGGACGATGAACATGTCCTGGAAGGGAAGGGCGAGGTACATCTCTCAAAGGATCGCCTGTGACTTTGGCTTTCCGAGCGACGGTAGAGTTGTCCACGGTACGAAGTGGAAAGGAGACGAGATGGGTAAAAAAGATGAAAACAAAACAAAAAGTCTAAAATCAAAATCCAAACGTGTGTTCTCCAGTAATCGGCGGCTTCAATAGCCTCGCCTCTTTCCAGAAATTTTTCGGTGCCCCGGAACCCGGCACCAAGAGCGGAGCAATCACGTTCTTGCAACCTGGTCTCAGAACTCAATTCCGAATCTCAATCAATTCCCCTCGATGTCGAGAGGCGATGGAGCGGTAGAGTCGTCTGACCAGGAGTTGGGAAAACGAAAAAAGAGAAGAAAGGTAAAGTAAAAAAGGTAGAGATTTGTTGGGGGTATGAGAATAGAGGTACGATGGTATGAGGTAGTTTTTCGATTATGTGACAACTTAGACTCAAATCTAATCTCGTCCTTAACCACACGAAGCCTGCAAGGGCAAAGTGGCCACTCGGTATGAAGAGCATTAGACTAAGAGTTCGAAAGAGAATGTAAATTCAAGAGGATCGAAAAACTAAAGTACAACCTGTAAACTACTGTTCTTTTATACTGTACAATACAATAACGCGTGTATAATTGTCTGTTCAACACCATACCATTACCATGCCGCTTATTGTCTGTCTTTGTGTCTGTAAACGCATGTTTTCTCACGTCATGTCAACGTCAATGTCAAACTGTCATAATGTGTGATCGTCGTCTGTTTTTGTTCGGTTTCTTGTTGTCCGATCATACTCGATCGGTCCGTTGTTCCATGATGCGATCATGATAAGATCGCGATAAAAATAAAAGATTGTTACAAGCGTAACAGGATAAGTTCCAGTTGCTGCGCAAAGCTGTGCAAGGCGCACTGTCCAATGGGATAAGTTCTAGTTGCTCCAATCACACTATGATCTCTTATGCTTTACCTATGACCAAGCCTATGATCCTTCAGTATATAAAGCCCTAGTTCTAAGTATTTATTCTCTATCTAGTCAATGCAAGTGCAATACAGCTATTAACTTATCAGCAACCCAAGTGCCCAACAACTCAGTACTTGACTCGACTCTTGCTTTCTATCACTTGCCTGCTTGCTCTGGCTCTCTTCTTTGGACACTCTACCAAAAGTTAACACCAAGTAGGTCGAAGCCCCTCAGCTCTCCGTGTAGTAAGTTTCTCATTCATGCATTCAAGTTAATAGAAGGCTGGTTCGACCAGGACATTCACACGGGGGTGATTCCATACCGGTATGGATGCTGTTATGTGGGGATCAATATCCGCAGTACCCATGCAAACAACCTTCCGGATCACTACGGAAAGAAGGCCGACAGTGCACGTCGCGCTACTCACAAGATCATGGCCGTTGATACCATGGTAGGAGTTGATCAGGTACCGCCAGTGCTTGTTGGACAATTGTACATTGCCTGTGTGGATCCACACCTGATATCAGGATGTGATGTGATTATCGACATTGGTGCTTCGAGTCCACAATCACTAGAGACCGTACAAAAAGCAGCACTTAGACGCATTTTGGGTTAATCTAAACATTCAATGAGAGCTCCACTTTTCACTGAATTAGGTCTCATTCCTATTCAGCATCGACACCTTATTCTGGCACTGGACTACCTCAAATACCTGGTGGAGACACCTGAAGATCAATGGGCCCATGTTACCCTATAAGCATCGTTTGAACTATGTTCCAACGGATTCTCATGCTGGCGGATGGATCTCACTATAGCTCTGAAGAAGCTGCCTGCGCCAGTGTTTCTGCCCCCGCTGGACATGCTGACTGGTGATGTGATCATAAACATGGCAAAATCTGTTTATAAAAATGCGGTTAGATCCCCCCGGCTATACTTATTGCATGGTCATCAAGAACCTCTGGCTGATGGTGAATTCAGCACATCCACATTAGCGATGCGATATTATCTCGAACTTGTCACTGTTCAGAAACATAGACATGCCATTACCCGTCTATCAATTGGAGGACATATCCTAGCATCGGAAACTCTACGCTATGCCAGAGTATGTGTACCTCCGGAAGAAAGGCTCTGCCGCTTCTGCCGGATTCTTCCCGAAACTCCTGAACATGCCATCCTTGGATGTGTCGCACATCCAGAGCTGCTTGTTCTCCGTACCCAGGTTCTGAATGATATAGCAAAGTGGTTTGACGTCCTCAACCTACTTCAAATGAACAGCGCTATTGATGTGCTCAAAACAATAATATTTGATCAGCAATCTATTTGTACTGTCGCGAAGTTTGTATACGAAGTCTTTCAAAGCTTTCGGACTGTACCTCTGCCATGGCCAACATAACGCCTCGCCTAAATGGTCACATTTATTCTGAATCTTTCGTACTCACCCTGGTAGAAACTGGGATATTTGGCTGTTGTGATTGAGTGTTGCTTGCAGACATTGATTGTAGTACTAGTTTGACCCCTTTAGTTACTACCATATGGCCATGCTGTCTAGCTTATTCCATGCCGGTTGTTGCCTCATCGGGACCTGGCTGTGTAATTCTATCTATCTATCTTTACTGCAACATTACTGGAGTTTTCTACATAAAGTCCCATCATCAGCTACTCACTGTGACCGTGGCCGAGAGCCACTTACAGGTCAATGAGGCACATGTTCATCATCAGCTGTTGGATGTCCCATTGATACTCGATACTCAATCCTGGCTTTTTAACTGATACTTAGAGAGAAATATTTATTTGGGCTAGATATCCTGAGTTTAGGCATAATCGGCAGCAGGATAGTCGGTGTATCCCTTGACCTCAGAGGCTTCGTCTCCTCCATAACCATAGAGAGTCGCGTAATCCAGCGGATTATCCAACGGCTTTCCGTGTTGGAGTCTCTTCACCAAATCAGGGTGACTGAGAAAATGCCGGCCAAAGAAAATTCCGTC
Organism: Mycena floridula; assembly: GCA_029320655.1. Classification (NCBI taxonomy): domain Eukaryota; kingdom Fungi; phylum Basidiomycota; class Agaricomycetes; order Agaricales; family Mycenaceae; genus Mycena; species Mycena floridula. Next base: position 2,335,126 of record JARIHS010000010.1, read on the forward strand.
TGCCTTTCCCTTTTGGACCCATTCCTCCGCCTCTTCCACCGTGAACTCGCAATTGAAGAAAGCTTTGGAGTTCTTGACGAGGTGTCTGTATGAGTCGTAGACGTCATGCGGAGTACCACGATTGTTGGGATCGGCATAATAGCTGTGTCGAACGAGCAGGATGTAGGACAAGTCGAGTTTGTCGGCCTCTGAGATAAAATACTTGAATGTTTCAAGAGTCTCCTTGAGTGGCATCCTTTTCGATGTCAAGATGAGTCGAATCACTGCAGACTGAGAATAGCGCAAGACATACCCGACATCGTTGTACCCTCCAGTCGGACTGAGTTTGAGAGCAACTTTACCGGGTCCCCAGACTTCTACAAGGGTCTTGAGAACCTCGAGACCGAAACGTGAACGGTTCTCGACGCTGCCGCCCCATTTATCTGTACGGACATTCGACGTCGAGTCCAGGAATTGATGGATCAGGTATCCGCTTGCTCCGTCTGAAGAGCAATCACACATGAACAGAGATTCCTGCAGAGAAGAAATAACATACGAACTGGACCGATTATTAGTCAGGGTCCAAAAGAGACAAGTGAAAGGACATACGCTCTACGCCGTCGAATCCGGCTTCCTTGGCATTAATTGCTGCGGCTTTGAACAGTCCAATCAAGATCTCCGGATTCTCTATCTCTGTTGGCTGAAAAATGTCAGTACCATGGCATGATTCCAGTGATGAACATACTGTAACATAACCTGGTTCTCCGGGAAGTTGTCTAAACTTGCCGCCTTGGGCTGCGATCGCCGATGGTGCGTAAACGGGAGTCCCAGATGCGACTTGCTCCGGCATGTCAGGGTGACTGGCGCGGCCGACTGCATAAATTCGATGAAACAATATCTTGGAGAAGGATTCTTTATGACTTACGGTGCCAGAGCTGGACATAGATCACGGAGCCTTCGGCGTGGACGGCCTCTGTGACCTTCTTCCAAGCCGTAACTTGTTCTTTGTTCCAAATTCCCGGAGCATTGGGCCATTGTGAGCTGGATGAGATTGAATTGAGTGAAAATTCACCCGAAGATATCATTAGTAGACTGACCCTTGTTGAGCGACTAGGGTTCCTTCGGTGACAATCAAGCCAGCGCCGGATCGTTGCCTATAATATTCGACGTTCAAGTCGTTCGGAATATTTGTTGGAACAGAACGGCTGCGTGTCATAGCAGACATAAATGTGCGATTTTTCAGAGTTACAGGACCCAGTGTGATGGGTTCGAGGAGGTACTTTGTTGGCATGTTGTTTGAGAGATATTGGGAGGTCAAGATGATGGGTAACAGCTGCATTCACAGCCCCTTTATACTCTGCGATCCAGAGTTCGGAAGACTCAGTCACTCAGGTACACATCAAGCAAGATTAAGCCAAGAGCAAGCTGAAAGATTGTTGACGGGCCGACACGTACAGATCCCCTCGATTGAGTGTTGAATTTGTCATTCGAGTGCCATCCACGAGGAACTGGTATCAACAACATGAAAAAATGGTTTACGAGTTAGCAGGACAAGACGAAGCCGAGAGACCACGCAAGGTTACCGACGGGCCAGCACGTCAGTCATACACAAACCAGTATTACGCACGGCCCTTTTATCATTGCGGCGTATCAAGGGCCTGAGAAGTCTCATATCGTGCCGCTTCTTCGATTCGCCAAAATCTCGTTTTAATAAATAAGTAGCAACACATGATGATAAATAGGAAATGAGGGATGGACGGAATGTACAATATGATTAATTTAAGTAATGTGGAGGCAGTCGAGCAATTCTCGAAGATGAGCCCATGGATATCATTGCGAAAGCATCTTCCGGAAACCTATTTCCTCTGAAACGACTCCAACGACCATCCATACAACTTTTTCAAGTTCCCGTCTATGATTGCCAAGCGAACGGGATAGAGGTTTAGTCCGGCGACCGACTCTCTATGAGCGGCAAGCCTCTCGATAGAGAGTCCGGTGTCACGGCCACTGCCGTGGCAGGTTGGCTTTTGCGTAATGACGGTGAGTCACATTTGGCGCATGGGAATTTCGATGATGACGCAGTCATTACTTATTACACGGCGGCATCATCGACAGGATGCAGCGCCAATCAGTCACCATTCAGTACACCAGGGTGCCAATATGAATGACATTCAAAGCCAAAGACTCATTGAATCTGAAAGCGAGCTGAAATATAGGTTATGGGTCTGTTTGAGACAAAACAACCCATATTCTTCTGCAGCCTGCATGTCATAGCAATCCAAGGCCAAGGCGGTAACCAAATCAACTGAGAATAGTCTACACATCATTATGAGCTTCTTAATGCTTTATCTTTGCCTTGAATCCGCTGGCTGAGCTTTCATTACAGGCTGAAATGTTGTCGTGTCAGAATCATCGTGTCATCAGAAAATTCCCATGCGCCAAATCTACTAGTTACAAGCCTAATAGAGGTTATCGTTTATACCATGAGACCTAAACCACGACATCAATCAAAAGGCATTCAAAGTGCTTCCATAGGAGATAGCGCTCCGATGCTGAATGAAGGGAAGCTTTGAGATCTCGGCAGGAGGCTGGAATTTGACGGCCGAGCCATCATCAGGGAATTTCGTGAAGCCGATACTGGTTAAAGCCTGGATAGCATCGGTATCAACGGTGAAACTCAGAGAAATAACCAACTATGTCCTCACGTATTCAAGACGCTCAAAGCCCAGTTGGCCAACCTTGCGAAATATCACCTCAAAGATATCATAGACCTGAGCAGACACTCGAATAGCCGCAGGTCTGAAATCGAGGTCCATTTCCGCACGGTCCTGATCGATTTCCGACGAGATCACTTGGTCACTGGCTGTGCCTTTCGTTTTGAGCTTGGGAGCATTGCGAGGTACGCTCTCCGGTAGCACCACAAGATCCCGACGCTCATGAAACGATTTGATATCAGCTGGGGATTGATCCTCGATTGCTAATGTCTGTAGTGGAATTTGCGCTCTGATAGCCCGACCGAAGAACTGGTGGATGGTTTTAGTATTTTGTAAAGTGTCTGATAGACGACACAGACCTTGGCTACTCGGTGAACTTGAATCCTGCCTTCAGAGCCGCTTCGATCACTTTCCAGGCTTTGACGTTGGTTCTCTGCGATTTGAGTCTCCCTGCGAGGTGAGACTCAATTTCCGCATTGTCCAAGCATGTCGAAAGCTCTCATGTGAAGGTGAGGAATGCTGCTGGATATCTATGAGCTGTCTTGCTGATCAGTGTGTTCGTGCTGTTCTTCCCGTCGGTCACCAAGTGTGAATCTTCCTCTATGGGCAACATGATCATGAAAGCCTACTCAACGGTCAGTTCGTGGAATCATAGCTGAGAAATAACTGAACCATGCAATGATACCAGCTCATAAACTGATCTTGATCCAAGTGAAGATCTTGATTCAGGGAATAATAGATATCGAGGATGGGTGTGATTCGGTAGAGATTGAAAAGGATATCTTGGTATTGATAGATCCAGGTCAAAGCTTTGGCTCCATCGCGGTGTAATTGGTGTTGCGAAAAGGATATCAATGCATTTTGCATGATATCTTCAGAGACGGGGACAAGCATATCCGGGACTAGAGATAGACTCCATGAAGCTACCATCATACAAAGGAAACAATGCGTACCGAATGGTCTTGGATACCCTTTTGTAGAAGATCATGAATCCTACAACGCAGAAGCCTCTCAGCATCACAGAGATATACCCATATGAGGTGCCTGACAGATCCAATCTCGTGGAATAACAACCATCGAGAGTCTCGAGATATTTGGCAACAGAATTCCAGATATAATGCGAGACGACATTCCTGGGCGATCGGGTTGCCGTCAAGGATCATCAGACAGACCAGGTTTGTACTAAGCTGATCCTTGACGTACCAAACATCTCTGCCTCGCATCTCTATGTGACCTCATATCGGAGTCATCTTCCATCATCCCGCACCCAACCCTGCGAGAGTGTAAAGACACGCGGAGATGTTGGTCGTGGTGATGTTGGGTGACTGTACGAATCTCAACATCTCCGGGGGTGTTTAGACTCCGGCAGGGTTGGGTGCGGGATGATGATGGATGACTCCGATATGAGGTTACATTGAGATGCGAGGCAGAGATGTGTCAAACTCAGAGGCGGAGTTATTTTGTGCATCTCCGGGTTGTGTTATCTCCGTCTATTGCGGGGAGTATCTTCTGTTGTTCAACGGAAAATGGAAAATCAGTTTCAGTTATGCTAAACTTATCAATAATATTGCTCGATGGGAAAAAGCCTCACGCAGTGAGCCATCGCAGTGAGCGCTAGCTCCCTGCAGTAGGCCCAGCGGCAAACGACAAGGGGGAACATATTTGAGTCAAACAACATTTACTTGACACTTACTCATTTTGATGAGATTCACAGCGAACCAGCATGCAGTGACAGGAATATGCGCGGAGACGCTACCCCGGCATTGTTCCGCAAAAAGTCGACAGGCGGAGCTCCGATGTAGGGGACCCCAAACATCTCCGTGTGAGTTTATACTCCCCTGTTGAATCCGAAGGGAATAAGCTTGGAGATCGGATCCCAGAACTCCGCAAGCTGGTACCTCGTTGTCGCAAATGGAAGGAGATAGTAAAGACCGCCGCGTTCACAGAGGAGTCCTGACATTGATTCGAAAACTTCCAAATGAGATCTTCACGAGAATCTTCGTGAAAGTTCCTGGAACAACTAAATAGGATCTGCTTACCTGACCGACTGAGATCCCTTGGGCCATTGTCAAATTATGCAGCAGATGGTGAGAGATCACTCTGGGAAGCCCAGTTCCATGGTCATCGATCATCGTTAGATACGGGCATGGTGCGATTGAGAACTGGCGGACAAATGGCAGGGATCCCAGTTGCCAGCCCTCCATCGGACCTGGAGACGCAGACTCCTTGATAGCAGAGTGCAGCTCGCGCTACAGACGGCATCCTTTATCATTTAAAGTCCATTTTTACAGCTCAACGTCCGATATCGAGGCTTGGAGGCTGTCCAAATCCTTTAATTGTACAACCAGCTTGTTGAATGTGCTATCGTTCCTATCATTGCGCCAGGGAGATTGAGACCCGCCAGAACCAACACAACCTGTCCTTGCTATTCCTTTCCTGTTCAAGCTACCCAGAGCTGGCAAAGACCCACCTGGTCGTCACAACATTCTGTGTAAGTAAGCATGGCCGTCCCATGTGACCCGGTCATGCTACGTTAGCATGGAGCCCAGTATTTTCACTACCTGCCAGTATCTTGGGCAATATTTCAGTATTTACTCATTGAGGCAATTTCTTATTTTTCTCTCACAGGGACTCACTAGTGACCCACTGTGGCTCGGCTAACTTGAGACCTGGTTACGGTCATCATAAGACATTGTGTGACGCTCCGCTCGCTGTTTTCCCGACGTCAAATCAGTCAGTAATCCGGTGCATGGTTCCCACCATCATGGTCGTTGGGTGACCATATCTCCGCTCAATGTCGGATCGGCCGCGAATGGACAGGCGGTTGTTATATGGGCGCTCCCGCCTTCCCGCCTTCCCGCCTGATTTCTAAAAAAGGTAGTGACCTTGAGATACACTGAGAATATGGTCAGTATGGGCTGGAAAACAGATAGAATTGTATTGAATGTGTTCTTCATGCTTCAGAGAGCTATTAAACAAACATATTTGTAGTACAAACCCTGTTAAGGCTGAATATGGAGTTTGCTGAATTGCTTCTCAGCATTCTCATTTTGAAGTGGGCAAATAGACATAAAGTATTGTGTACTATATGATATACCTGCGCACTATTGACCGCCAAGCTGGAAAGGACTTGGATGCTTGCTGGATCCATCAAGGAGGCAATGTTGCCTCTGATGATCCAGGATGAATAGGCCTCCATGGCAGGTACCCCGCACAGTAGTATTATAAAATAATGATTTTACATCTAAAAGGAGCCAGTCAAATTGTAAGGGAAGTATATGGTGAGGCTCCAGTCGAATGGTGGCGCAGAACAAATAATACCAAATACCATCAATTTGCCTCCGGCACCTGAATGCAGGTCGATTGAAAGCTTAAATCGTCAATATTATTGGTGAAACATCTTTATTGATTATTCATCTACCTGAATATTGAGTTTTTAACCTGATCCATGTCCTTATTCTACACAAATATCACTTTCTCTGAGATCTGGGCTATTGGAACTTGGATAGCAGATGCTATTTGTGACATAAGGCACTGAAACCGGTCTAAATCATGGCTTGTTACACCCATCATTCATATCCATGGCTCTCCAGTCTTGGATGCTTTTTTATAAATTCGAGTTTTTGTCTAATCTGACCTTGAAGTCAGAACAGAATTAAGAGCTTTACTCTGACATGGTGGGTTTGGGAGAACAGAACAAAATATTCACAGTGCTCGTAAAACATATACAAACAATATCCGGTGGTTTTTATTGTTCTATTGACCTCCTATCATGGTGCAAACAGAGTTGAACAATTTATGCTACTACCATTCATGTTATTTCATGCTCAGATCTTTGTCTACTGAAATAATCTTCTACTAGAATACTTATCAAATAATATAGATTGATATCCGATTAAAATACGGCAGGCCCGATATGCTGTGTACGCAGACCAAGCATTCCGCTCTCAAATCTGATGGTATTTGGTTCTATTTGTTTTACGCCACAGTTCCTCGCAAGACCGCCGCAAGCCAGAAATAGTGCTGTGTCAGTGATATTTTTATATAAGAGTACTTTTACAGACAGTATAAAATGCTGGTTCAAACCATTATGACCCAATGTGCCTGGGTGAATACCCACAATATCACCTTATAATGGTAAAGATCGGGAGGTCTAGCCCATGTATGAAGAGTGGATAGCTTCAGTATGGTAATGATTGCACATTAAAATATTATTCACATATTCAGAGGTGTACCAGTGCTGTGATCAGCAAGGAAATCATCAAACTCTCTATTCAGCCTTGAAAAAATTTGTAGCACAAACATATTGATCATATAGCTCTCTGAAGCATGAAGACATTTAATTTAATTTTCATCTGATCCCCAGTCTATAATGGTCATAGTATCAAGTTTCTTCAAAGTCCCTACCTTTTTTGGACATCAGGCGGGAGGCGGGACAGCAAGTGTATGTGTAATGACCGCCTTTCCATTCCTGGCTATCCGACGTCTAGATAAAACGGAGCAGACATAGCAACGAGATGCATTAGCTATACATCAGGGCCTGAGGACAAACAGGTGCGGTGGCATAGACAGCTAGCGCGGAACCCGCTTTGGGATTACCGACTGATTTGACGACGAGCGGAGCATCGCACAAGTTTTGATGACGGTAACCAGGTGTCAAGCTAGCCGAGCCACTGTGAGAGAAAATATGATATTGCCTCAATGAGTAAATACTGAGATATTGCCCAAGATACTGGCAGGTAGTGAAAATACCTGGGCTCCATGCTAACGTAGCATGACCGGGTCACATGGGACGGCCATGCTTACTTACACAGAATGTTGTGATGACCAGGTGCAAAGACCACGGTGTCTGAATTGTGATCTTGAAACCAATTTCAACATTTCAGCCGAGTTCAAATCTCTCAGTCGGCATGTTACAGATGGTGTACAGTATATAGTACATCTGACTGTGGTCTCATGTGGACTTACTCGGACAGGTGATCAAAAATACCGACCCTTTATGGGGAGCCTCATAGGGGGTCCGTTGTCACGGCAACTGCCGTGGCAGGTGGCCCCTATGTGTCACCTTTGGCGGATGGGAATTTGGTCATGACATGAGTTGTATGACCACATCAGCTCAATTATCCTCATTCGCTCGCTCATCACGCGCAGGGCTCATAACTGTATGTAGACCTCAGAAAATGTCATATATGATGTCAATATCTGAACTGACCACATTGTTTCAAAGCCAGGCCCATTATCTTGTCGCATTGCCTCTGATGCAGGGTTTGGTTGATAAATTGTTCCAGCATATTCTACATGTACCAATTCAGCTCCAGAATCAGTTTCATCTGACTGAGGCTCATATCCAGTGTCCTGCCAGTAGTAATGTCTCTCTGCGTCATATGAATCATGTCATAGAAAAATTCCCATGCGCCAGCGATGACTCATTGACATTACGCCAAGCTTCATCACTTACGGTAATAACCGTGATCCCAGCCTCTCTGACGAGAGGTGTGCCTCTTGCCGCGTCAGAGAGGCTAGTTACGAGCTTAGCTAACAACGAGCACTTCATTATATCAAAGCTAACTACATAGACCTTAATCTCTGGCCCTCCATTGTGTCCTCACCTGAAGAGCCAACTCGTTGAGTTATATATCAGCCTGAACCATTGTTTTTCAGTATCTATTTTGATACAGGTTGAGGCAAGGTCCGATTGAAATATTGTGCTCTTACAGTATCTGAAGATTCATCATGATATTCGGTCAATGTCACATTTGACAGTGTGACATTTATGTGTATCTGCTAAATGCTTTTTCCGAGAGTTTCTACTGCTATAAAGACCTCTCGTTTGGTATCTTTTTATCTATCTACTTATGTCCCATCAACCAAATCCTCAAGGTCAATCTAAAAGTGAACGGATTGCTCAATCTGGACGCACTGCAGCCAAGATTCTACGTGACATTGCAGATGCCACCAAGTCCTCATATCTGAAAGGACTTGCAGGTGTAGGATCAATGGTTTTTGAGACACTAGAGGCAAGTCTTCCTCTATCTCAGTTTGTCTATGTTTATGGATATCGCACAGAATGTCAAGTCCAATAAGGAAAAGTGTCTCATGATGACAGAGCAAGCCTATGAGCTCATTTGCGCTGTCATCAACTGCTGTGAAGATGCTATAGAACTGGCACCAACATTTCTTCATAGTGTCTCTACTCTTACATCGTAAGCTATATTTCAAATGTGGTACTGGAGGCTTACAATAATCAGGACACTCCAGAAAGTTGTTTCATTCCTTCGAGATCACACTGGAGGCAATCTTATCAAACGAATACTGCATCACCAACAAAATTCAACATTGTTAGATGACTGCATGTCCAGCTTGCAACATGCATCGGCACTGTTCAAGGCATGTCATTAAAAATCACTGTTTATGAGTGTTAACTGTGCTGCTGAAGGTCCAAGCAAATATTGTTACAGTAGCAAGAATAGCAGAAATGCAAGCTATCACAGCCAGAAGACATACAGAACTTATGGACTTAATCAATGCACCAAGTGAACTGGACACATTGTATGAACTGAGGCAAAGGTAACAAACATTTTACTAAAGCCTTGTTAATAGCTTACTAAGGACTTGTAGTTCCAGCAGTGTTTCTGTGCTTCTACCCCCTGCACCTAAAATTCTTCATGGCCGTCAAGATGAACTTAATCATGTTATCGATGCTCTATGCCAGCATGATACCGCTCGAGTGGCGATTTTGGGCCCTGGAGGTATTGGGAAGACCAGTCTTGCCCAAGCTATTCTTCACAATCCCAGCATTGTTGCAAAATATGGTGGTCAACTATATTGGATTACTTGTGACTCATCAGAGTCCGCCAATGACCTGATAATTGTTATTGCAACCTACTTTGGGGTTGAGAGCGCATTCAATAATCGAGTACATGCCATCCTGAGATATCTGGAGGCCATTTCTGCACCAATACTTCTTGTTCTAGATAATCTAGAAACATCATGGGAGCAACCTAGCAAGCGCCCTGAGGTCGAGGAGCTCTTGTCACATCTTACTGGAGTAGAGACTCTAAGCTTGGTGGTATGTACCAAGGTTCCTTGCATTGTTCTAACCAATGTTATACCTACAGATCACTATGCGTGGGGCGGAAAGACCAGGACAAGTGCAATGGACTCGGCCCTTTCTCTCTCCTCTTGGTCCAATCAGTACTAGAGCAGCTAGGCAAACCTTCCTGGAAATCTCTGATGCAGATGAAGCAGATCCTCAATTGGAGGAAGTTCTTTCATTGATGGACAATGTGCCTCTTGTGGTGTCTTTGATGGCAAGTGTTGCAGAAGCTGAAGGATGTGCCATCACATTGGCTCGATGGAAGAGTGAAAGTACTTCTCTTCTCTCAGAGGGACAACACAAACGTGACAACTTGGAGAAATCTATCGAGATCTCCTTGCAAAGTGCACGATTCACATCTGTGCCACAAGCCAAAGATCTTCTTAGCATGTTGTCCTATCTCCCAGATGGGATCACAGCCTCTGAGTTTGGTCAAATTCGGCTGCCATTCTCTGACTTCAGTTACTGCAGATCAATTCTTTGTCGCATATCATTAGCCTACATCACCTCTGACAATCGGTTGAAACTCCTTGCACCTATCAAGGAGTATATTCGAAGGACATATCCTCCACCACTGTCCTCAATCCTTTCCATACGGAACTACATTTTTGATCTGGTCAAGCTGGCAAGTGAGATATACAAATCACCTACACTTCTTCGCAAATTCATCTCCAACATTGGAAACATCCATTTTACAATCCGGACAGCTCTTGAGGAACCAGACCTGGCAACCGTCAAACCGGTTTTGTTTCTGCTATTAGATCTCACTAACCTTTACTTTGTGACAGATATCAGTTCATTTGATCTTATTCAGTCTTGCACTGAGATGATACACCAGATGCCAGACAATTCCCAGCTTCTTGGTCATTATTGCATTGCAACACACAGGTCAATTCCTCATCATAATGTAGCTCAAAGAGAAGCAATTTGCCTTCAAGCTATTGAGCATTATAAACAAGCAGATGATCTGATCGGTCTTGGTATGTTTCAATTTACAATGGCTTGGCTTTGAAGAGTTCACTTTTGATTTTCCAGTTCGTGGATATCAAGCAACTTCCGCTCATTATCATGATCAATATGATCATGAGAGGGCCATCAGTTATGCTCAGATGTCAATTGACATGGCCTCTCAAAATTCTGATTTGAATGGCCTCGCCTGGGGCCTCTACCTTCTTGCACTTCCACAGAAGGATTCAGAGCAGTACATTAAGGCGCTCAAGAACTCTCAGATGGCCAAGGATACAGCACACACCCTGGGAGATATGTTTCTGGAGGCAAACTGTTCAATCGCCTGTGCATCTTGCCATATGTTAATGGGAAATCTGAATCATTGCTCGATATTGCTCCAAGAGTCTACGAGTCTCATACAAGCCCTCGGGCTTGAAGATGATTCCTTTGGGTTAGCTCAATTCTATGCACGGCTACATTTTGGAAGAACAGAATACCTTCAAGCCTGTGAAACAAACACACTTGTGGTTCAATCACGTAACACAGGCAACGTGGAGGGATTTTCTCGTATCATCCACATCTTCTACAGCATCCGAGTACCAAGTATTTCACACGATGCCATTCACCAAAAGCTTGTCAACCTGCCCAGTCCAAATAATCAGTTGGATCAAATATGGGCTGACCTAACGTGGGCCTACTACTATCTGTGCAGGCTGAAGGATTACAAAAACATGACAAATCACTGCTATCGTGTTCTGCAAATGAAGGGTTTGAAGTTGGGGGACAGATCTGGATGTATGGAACTACTAGGAGAATCAGCATTGATGCAGGGCTCTCTTTCAACAGCAGAGGAGCATTTTCTGGTGGTAGTTGCATGCTCTGCATTGCGGTCAGCATTCCTTGATCTCCTTGATGCATTGCGCAAAATGGGGGATGTTTATCTCATCCGGGATGGGGATGAAACAACTGCATTTAGTTTGTTTGAGATGCTGCTGGAAGCATACACAGTTCGGGAGGTTCATGGTTCCAGAGGTGAATGTATGATTCGTTTGGCTGATATACTGGCCAGACGGGGGGAAGTCGAGGGTGCAAAGGAATATCTTGTCCAGGCCATCCCTTTGTTCAAGCGCTCCCTCCAACAGGATCAAGTCCAGTTATGTCATGAAAAGATTGCGTCGATTGAAGATACTGTATAAACCAGATTTGTGTTGTAAACTAGTTATTATCTGAATGATTTTCGTGGAGTCTTGCCACATTTGGACCTTCCACCAGCTTACTGCGCCCATGGAACTTTAGTTTCAGTGGGGAGTTTGACAGCGGCTGTGTGTTCTAGGCATGCTTCAGTTGCGAAGACGGGGACAAAACCTGATATCAATCACAATTCCTATGATATCCTTGCCAGATTTCTACCGAACCCGATATCACTGCACGCTTGGGGAGCAAATTACTTATGTACTTGCTGTGTCCAAGGTTCCTCGAGAAGCCTAGGCCTCGTCATGACGCCGTCTGTACTGCCTTGTGATCTGAGCTCTCCATTGGAGTTTGGACAAGGCAGCACCTATTCAACCTCTACTGTATGAAAAGAGGACGCAAATACCTGACCTCATTGAAATTCGTCATCACCCGTACAGTACTAGTTGACCAGCTCTGCTGAGATGACTGGGACTCCTGCTTCTTGCCGTGAGACTCGGGTCAGATATTGGAAATAGAACAAGGCATTCCAGAAGCCCATACAAAATCTATTCCCCAAAGCTGGCACGTCCCAGTTCAATTTTCAGGCCCTTCCCAGCGAGAGAGTCATACTGGTTTTGCAATCGACTCGCAAAGTCCTCTATGAAATCCTTGCCAATAGCTTTTTCCACGAGATTTCCTAGGAAATCTGAGATCACGGCGAAGGGAAGATTGAAAGACTCCACAGCTCAATTGAAAGGAGTCCAGCACCAGCCGGTGCTCACCATGTTGCGCAACGTACTTCCAATCGACTCTTCTTCCGTCCGACTCGGACGCGCGATGTTGAACTGTGAGAACTAGCGGGCCTGATATTTGAACTGGAAATCTTCCTCAAGTGTCAACTGAGCCGCAAGCTTGATCCAATCCCGGCTCTCAGATAGCAAAGTATATTTATACAATCAATGATCATAAATTCTCTCACATTGAGTGGATTAATTACCAAGCCAGGCGGATTTATCCCAGAAATCGAAAGTCTTGCTTGAACTTGGCTGCCTGCCATTTCCCCAAGATAGTATGTGATGTGGACCCCATCTTCGAGCGGGAGAACACATCAACGTCGAAGTCCACTCCGATATCACGGCGAAGAGATGTTCGGATAGCCGAGTTCCCGCTCTCGGAAGACGTACTTGAAGGGCCCAGACGATCCATAGATGGAAGCAAGCAAGACAGAAATGCGTCTGGATCCTGCAGGAATCGTGATTTATTCATAGAAGCCTTCGACGTAAATAGAACCGTCGAATACTGATCTGCCGTGCGGTGATGGATCATCAAGTGGGTCATTAGTTGCCGTGAAGCCAAGTGGCCCATAAATAAAAGAATCAGCATGGAAAGTGTATCCAGAAGCGTAAAAAGTGTATTGAGAAGCCCCCAGAATGTATTGCGTACAGAGAAGCCAAGGATTCTACCTGAGAACATCTTAATGCGGTCTTTGAAGGTGCCTGTATGCGTCCCTGTGTCGTACTGTAACTCAGACTCTCATCTGGGACCAATCAGATGCAGCATGTCTACTGAATTGATCTCGAAAGAGCCATCTCATTGAATGAACAACAGCTTCTGCTGCATGCTCGGAATTCTCCGCGACCCTGCCGTACTCAGGAGACTTTATTTTCTTTTGCCTCGAACCATCAGGTCTCATCGCCAACTTCCTGGAACTGCTTGTATAGAAGAAGTTTCTTTGAATCATCTCTGAGTGCAAGTGCCTCGAATCAGTCACGAGTTCGGATATTTCCCTTGCCCGATTTGAGTTCTCTCAGATATAGACGCAATGCGAAGATTCAAGCAGCGAGTTGAGGCATTTTGGCCAGCGCTCGAGCGAAGCAATTCTCTAGTAATTTTTGTAGCGGCTGACCTAAGGTATCTTGCCATTTTTACCAAAAATTCTGAATGCGCGCCTCGATATCACAACTGCAGTCTGTTGTCTACAGATGAATTTTGAGTGCGCGTGAGATTTCTTGTCTGTGAAGCAGTCAGATGTGAGATATCAATCACGAATATCTCATACAACCGTATGCATGCCAATCTTTAGGTAAATGCCGGAAAACATTGACGCTACCGGTGAAACGCAAAGTATGCGCCACAGGGAAAGACCCCCGCCACCGGGTATGACCGACCAGAGCGAAGTACGAAGTATGCGCAACATCATGACTTTGACTGTCATGCTAATGTACGTCATGGGTTGGTCATGGGAAGCGCAACGTCGAATCTAGTTAAATGCGCAATAGAGTCTCCGGGTGCCGTGAACTATGTAGACGCCACTGGTAGATGCGCTTCCGAAGCCTGTTGCCGCCGCATCGTGACTGTCGTCGGCGGCGTTTTTTTTTGGCCGCTTTAATAAATGAAGATTCAATTACGCCAATCATCGCCAGGCTCATCGAATTATGCGGTAAAGGGGTCAAGTAATTATCCAGTCAATGCGGGTTCCCAGGTTCACACGCGAGGTATACTATACTTACAGTAGGTCTCAGCCAAGCTAACGGGAGAGCCCGAAATGGCAAAAGAAGGAACGACCATCAGCATCTGGAGCGACGGGAGCAACGAAGAACAATGAGCAATAATAATGAGCCTAGATGAGATGGAATGACACGAAGAATTCGAAGCTTGAACCCGATGGCCGAGTCACCGAGTTGTTCAAAGTTCTGGTAAGTTTTCAACAATCCATTGTCCGACTGAGAGCAGGAATCAGATGAAATCACGAACAGCAGCATTGACTCGGAATCTACGAGAGCGCTGTCCCGATTGGGTCACCGCCCCGTGTTGGCCCTTTTTGGCACGCGCCTCGCGTTGGTTCTGTTTGGTACCATCATCAGCACGTGATGCTCAACAAGGTCGCGTTGAACTTCAAGGTCAACCATTCTGCGACCGCCTTTGGCGAAATATTCAGTGACACTACCTGTTTCCTGTCCATTCGCCAATATCCACCAACGCCATTGCTGTTGCTGTTGCTTTGCTCGACCCTCTTCCTTCCTCGGCTAGCTATTCTCCTTAATCCAGTGAAGCTATTCCTTTTGCTTTCACATTCTGTGACGAATACACCTGTAATCGGGAGCACGAAACGAATACAAAAGCTTCAAGCAACGACCTTTTCCTTTGTCTGAAGCGCGAATCCAGTAAGCCTATTGATCTTTTCGCCGAAATTCTCTGACGGCCAAGCAGCAGCGGCACCATGGAAAGCTCCTACGAGATCAGCTTGCGACATCTCCCAGCAGATGATTCCTTCATTCCCCCAGCAGACGATTCCTATTCCTTCGAAATTCCGTCACAGATGCCCATGAGCTCGAGACATTTCAAGGACCTCTCAGCTGAAAACACGTCGAGGAATCCCCCAGCTCAACCCGTGTCCTCTAAAATTCCACCACCGTCTAGAACCGCGTTTCACGGTCAATCCAGAACCGTCTTTAGTGCTCCACCAGACCGTGACAATTCGTTCTCCTTCGAAATCCCCACGGAAACGAGCAATCTTCTCGCAGACGACGACTTCTTGCTTGGTTCTGCTGTTGACGACAGCTTTGCGGTTATTCCAGCTGGCGACAACATCGGTTCTGTAAGCCGTGATAGCTCTGCGGCGATTTCAGCCCGCGATAGCTCTTCAGCAATCCCAGCTCCCGATAGCTCTCTATCGGTTTCAGCTCGCGACAGCTTTGCCGCAATTCCAGTTCGCGACAGTTCGCCGGCGACTCCAGGTCTTCGAAGAACTCTAGTTGACCCAGCACGTCCGACCTTCGTTGACCGGCCTCTCACCTTGGCGGAATTGACCCCAAAGCCGCGTCAGAGGTCTTCGCCAAGACCACGTGAAAGGTCTTTGTCAACAAGACCAAGGTCCTCGTCGCCAAAACTAAAGCCGTCGCCATTCGACTTTGCTAATTCTCCCGAATTCGCTATTCAGCCGACCGACTTTACTTTTGATTCTACCACCGTCGCTATCTCAAAACCAGAAAATCAGGAAGATGTCTCTTCTCCTGCTGAAGCCTCATTCGCGCGACCGTCATCTCCGACGGCGTTACCTCCTTCATCATCTTCGACGGTACCACCATCTTCCTCATCATCTTCGACAGGGAATTCTCAAAAGCCGGTGAGGGAGAAGGCTGGGTCGGGTCATGGTGAGAAAGAGAAAGAGAAGGAGAAGGAGAAAGCTGGTCGAGGAGAGAAAGAGAAAGCGCTGTCAGGTCGAGAAGACAAACCTCTATCGCGTCTTGGAGACAAAGAGAAAGCTGCATCAAGTCGAAAGCCAAAGCCGGTACGTTCGTCTGTTCATTTTCATCTTCTATTTGTCATACACGTTTATCCTCCATGCTTGACCTGGTCATTTCTTCGTGATGGCTGTTCATATTATTGTTCATTCTTCATTTCTTCGTTTTCATTGTTCATCCTTCGTTGTGTTTCCTCTTTTATGTTCGATATGCTTACAATCGGCATACAGATCGTGTCTCTCGGTCCCATTGCTGTCCCGTCGATATCGCGACAAGCTTCGTCATCGCAGGCTCAACCATCGAAGCAAGCTAAACAGGCTCAATCAGCGAAACAGGCTCAACCGGTGATATCGCGAGAAGCTTTGCGACCGAGATCCGAACAGGCTTTACCGTCAACATCGAAACAAACTTTACTGCCGAGGTCCGAAGAAAATTTACCGTCCATGTCGCGAGACGCCCAGGATTATGCTACCACGGGCGCTGCTGCGCTTTTGTTGGCTTATGGAGCTGTTTTGGAATCTAGGTCTGGAAATGGTGTCATTGGGTCTAGAAATGAGCTAGGGTCATACAGAGGAAAGGGTTCGGAAGCATATGAAAGGTATGCTCTTCTTCCCTTGAAGGCGGTTAATGGCTGTTGACATTTGATTATAGTTCTGCTTCTGTGACCCAGGCTCTACAACCGGTTTCACAACCCTTCGCGTCTGGGCCTGAAGAATCATTATCATTGCCGTCCCAAGCTCAACCGCTTCCGCAGTCCCAAGCGCCATTGACATTGTCACAGCTGCCGCCGCAGAAAAATATCAACTTGGTTCAGGGCTCAGAATCTAATTTTACGACAGTCCCTTCAGATTGTTCGACTGCGCCAGATTCTACGACGCTTCCTTCAGAATCTACGACCTCTGTTCTCCCTTCGATTTCCAAGCCCAGCGATGTCCAGAAGAAGCCAAGCAGCCGTCGTCAGCGTCAACCAGAACCGCTGAGCAAATATGGTACCTCGACTTTGTCGACTAGAGCTCGGTCTACCTCCAGAACATCAAAGAGACCTGATTCTGCATTATCGACTGCAGCTGGTTCTGGCTCTAGAGCGACCAGCAGCAAACCCAATTCTAGGTCTAGCAGACCTGGCTCGGGAACAAGCGTACTGGGCGCCTCTGCAGTTTCCAATGCTTCGTCTCGTGCTCGTCCACCCTGGGATGGAGATAAAGCTATGGCGAAACCGAGGGATGGAGATAGAGCTAGTACAGAGAAAGCGATACGGACCGGTCCAGATAATACATCGAGTCGTGGCCATGATAGCAATAGCACCTCGGTATGTACGAGGTCTTTACATCAATCTACCATACTGACTGTTGGTTTTTTGCTTAGACAAGGTCAGCTGGAGGCGCTAGTTCGATGGCTAACAGTACCGACACTGTGGCGAGTGGCAGTCTGACCAAGTCTTCTCCCGGTCTTCTGACCAAATCGTCCGGGAAATCAAAGTATCATCCGATTCCTGATTTCAAAGCGCTGCATTCGGCGCACGATGCGCAATTGGCGCTTCGGAAAGAGCATATTGTGCCCATTGTGCCTTTATCCAAGGAATTGCCGACGGAAGCCAGGGCACGAGAGCGAGCCAAGTGGGACCAGAAGGTTCGAGAGAGGGAATTGGAGATGGAACGAGAAAGAGAAGAACAGAGAAAAGCCAGGGAAATCGAACAGGAGAAGGAGATTCGTGAACTTAGGAGAAAGGCGATTCCGAGGGCACATGAGGTTCCAGAATGGTACAAGGATGCTCCGAAACGACAGAGAGAGGACATGCGACAAGACTAGAGGTTCAATGTAGGCGTCATCAATTTCGCTGTCTATATGTTTTTGGCTTAGTTCCATCTTTTTTCTGTAGGTTCATACCGGACGTTGCAATATTCCTGTACGCTTAGCATCTTTGGAGAGCCAAGGAGGTTTCTCTGGTCCTATTCGCCCCACAGCAGCAGGTTTCTGTATTCGGCTTGCAGCGAGTTTCTGCCGAGCTTTCTGCTGTACAGCTGATTTCTTTCTCCCGGGCCAAGCGGGTTTCTTCTAGGCGCTTACATCTTGAATGGATTCTGCTTTGTACATTTGTATGTACCGCCATCAACCTTTTTGGTTCTTCACGGGTCATTTTTTATGCTTCCTTCTCAAGACTTGTTTCTTATCTCTTCTCTGGGTCTGTCCCTGTTCGTTTCTATTGTTCCTGTTCCTTAATGTTCACTCTGTCACACCAGCTTGTCTTGAAGTCTTCCCTCATTCATTCGGTCGATTCCTCATTGGCTGGGTGATTCCTCTTGCTCCTCCTTATCTCCGTAGCAAAACGTGGTGAATCAAGTCTCACGAAAACGTGGTTCGACAGCTTTTTTTTGTGGCGAGGGTCTTTCAAAAAGGTTGTGCAACGTGCTGATGATGACGCGTCGCGCTGCAAATAGGTTACTGGCCAGAAGTAGCAATTTTGGGCAAAAAGTTTTTTTGTTCAGACAGCGTCAGTTTTTTTTATCGACCATGACATGATCTCGATCCAGATCTGCTCCAATGGAGATGGGCTCTGGTCAAAAGGGGATGAATGTATGGTAGACATTTTCTAAATCTAGCCTGATTCGCCACCTTGGACGCGTATAAAAGACCGACACAGCTCGTCGTCTTTTTTTCATCTCACTACCAACCACATCTTCGTCCAGCGAGCTCAGCCATCTTCGCTCCATAATGCATTCTCAATCTTCTTCGATCGTGACCACTGTCGTCGTCGCCAAGACGCAGCAGAGTTTGACGATGTCGCAGAGCTCGATGGTCGAGCAAGAAACATCGACGACGAACGTCCCGGTGGTCCAGAATGCTCCACAGTGTGCACATTGTGGCTGGCGCGGGTCCCATGATCCCAACTGCCCTTTCTGGCACCCATAAACGACGTTTGTTAGTACGCCTTTTGTTCTCCATCATCTTCTTCAAGTCTGACCGCGTTCTAGCTCTTGATATCCTCGTCTCTGCCTTGATCATCATATTTCAGTGGCAAGTTATCGTCGCGGGCATCATCTTTGCCACCGCCACAGCGCCCATTGTATCTTTGTCATATCACATTGCTTTTTTGCTCTTTCTCTCTTAATTGCTATCATACCTACTATACCATGCCTAGTTTCGGAAGAGATCGTCTACTTATCTCGTATCAGTTCAATCCAGAGTCGTGTTGATGTAATTTCTTGGAAAGAATACAACTTGTACAGTTTTTAATACTCTAGCGAATCGTTTGGATCTTCAAACCTTGAAGTGTATATCTTCTTCTCAGCAAGGCCGAGACTCCTGGGACCTATGACGCCGATTTAGAATTGCCATGGGAACCTCGGGCCCTGAGCTGTTGTTTCCTCTGGCTTATTTTAGCTCCATGACGGTCCGCGGCCCACCTGGAGCAACGAAAGTGCAAGTTCCGGTCCTTCCATCCACGTTCTTGCTTTGTCAAGTTCTGTTACTGGCTTCCCTTTGTGGGCTCAAATGTTCTGCCATTATTCTCGAGTTGTTTAGGGTTCCCCATTAGGCATCGGCTCCAAATCGGGAAGGTTTGCTTTGTCTTCGATCTTCGGCAATGGGTCAACTTGACCGGGGTAAATGCTCCATTCGTTGTGGAGCTGGCTCCAGCCTCCCTAATCATCAATCAAATAAGTTGACAAAACGGAGGCTTTTGATTACTTGAAGAACCCTCTCAGTAGCGAAAGCAGGACCCCAGGTGGCGACGAAACGAATCTGAGGCAAGTAACACTTGCGCCATAGTGACCTTGCTGCACCGAGTCGAACTGCTTGATCTTACGACTGGGTAATATTCAGAGGTTCCGGGCTCATATTTCTTTCGGTGTCCAGCTGACCACTGACTGCGCCATAAAGCGACGTGTCATACCTTGAATCTCAAGAGGCTGATCCTCCTTTTTTTAAATTCCCTTACACTGTGCCTCAAAACCAATATCTTTGTGATCTAGTCGGGATCCATTCGAACTCTTGCGATCGGTTGTTTGCCAACTGTACCAGGTCCTCTTCGCGAGATACAGGGTACACTGTGCACTGCACACTGAGATATATGTAGATGAAGTTATCCTAAGTTCTGCTGCCCAATCTGTCCTGACTACTGGCTGCTGCTGTTGTCACATATGACCGGTCTCTCCATAATGACCGGACACCAGGTTATATATCCAGTCTTTTAGCGAGTCTGCGAGAGTACTGGGTAACACTATTTCGGTCCCCTGAGCTCTCTTCGCAAGATTTTATCGGATCCTTCAGCGATGGACTCAAGTTTGGTTCCCGAATTTAAGCTGCTTTCAGTATCAATTGCATTAGAGTCGTCGACCCTGCAGGGTATCGTCCGAGTCGTCGCGCTGAGTATCGGGTCCGATTTGTCGTGCTGGTCACACTGACCCAGTCTTCGTTCTACGTGACTAGCGCGTGATACAGGAAATCCGAGTCCAAAACTGCATTTTTTCTAGGTGTGGCGCAAGTACGTACGGTTTCGAGTCTGAATTTAGGTGAAACTGATATTTTAGATTGGATGTACTGTTAATTTATCTGAAAGAAAGGGTCACGAGAAATTTCAAGTTCCCCATGGGAAAACTGTATAATTCAGTACATAACCCGAATTCACGACATCCATCTCACCTAAAATTCGGGCCCGATTCCTGACGTTTAGTGGGACGTGATTGATTTTCGTTACAAGCTATACGTAAGCCTTACCCTGGGCGATTACTTCCTCTTGTTCCTGTCATTTCTGCAAAAGGGACTTAATTCAACAAGGCTGCCAGGTACTCCCGCCCGAGTGGGAACTTTCCTACGGGCTGGGAATCATACCCGCCTTACAGGGCGACCCACGTATGTCCGAGCCAGTTCCGAGTCCAAGTTACCTGTTACCTCGACCTCGATACTGGACCCCGAGCAACAAATAAGTATCCTTCACAGTGGTAGTTATTCTTGGTACTACATGGCTTGGTATTCTTAGCATTCCGTACCGTGTCTTCTTGTCGCTGTGTAAATACCCAGGTTCATGGCATTGGACATCTTTCAACAAGTGCCTTGGTAATATCTCGCGATGTACATCGTAGTAATCACAGGTTATTTCGAAATCGATGATCTCAGAGAGGGGATGAGCGCCAGGGAGAGGTACCGCCTAGCGAGAATGGAAAATGCGAAGCTTAATACACCTCTATCTCACGAGGTACGAATCTAGTACCCCTGGAAGTAACCGAAAGAGCCTCTGCCTCATTGAGTCCTTTCGGAAAACGCCATATTACTCCGTGCCGAGATGCTCACGCTGTATTGGCGAAATATCTTTACTATCTTGACACAACTGCCATTCCCCGATTGACGCAAATATTTTTGCGACCCTGGACATCTTATCAGCCTAGTCCATTTGCTTAGCGCCTTCAGATTCTTGAAGTCACTAGTTCCATCTATCGGGGGTTTCAAACAAATATACAGTGAGAAAAAATGTGTTCCGCGATTCTTTTTTCAGTGGATCTGATATCGAGATTGCACTAAGACGTATATAATGACGCTAGGCCTGACACACCGTCTTTCGACATCTGGCTTGACAGGCGATCTGATGGGTTCCGCTGGCTGTGCTGGTCGTTTCCGATTTCAAAGGAAATCCCAGCTAAGCAGAGAGGTACGCCACTGATTATTACAGAGTTTCTGCCAATCACAGAGTCGGAACACCCGAGGAATGTAAGATCGTTTGAGCAACTTGGAAGGAAAGCAGTGGGGTCTGGACTCTTGGATGCAATGGTTCTAGCTAGAACTCCGGAGTGGGAAGCGGGACTCCACTTGGTCCGTAGAGATTGGCCCGGATATCAAGCAAGATACAACGCGTATTAGTTAAGGATCCTGCGACTATGCTTATATGCGTGTTGAACGGAGTCTTGTATCAAAAAATAGGTTCTTCTGTGGAAAATGGGACTAAAAGAAATGCTGGAAATACAGTAAATGGCATCTCGAATTCTAGTAATATCAACTTGAACTACTAGAGTGAGGCTGGAAGTTGGACAATCGGCCCACTTTGATTGATACATACGGCAGAATCAGACCGATAGCTGCGCATGCTGAAATCAACATCCGCTATTTCGGACCACATGCATCCCGCCATTGGCACTGACTGCGCTACCGCCAGTAGTATAGGAGGCTTCGCGTGATGATCGATAGATCTTCATGGAAAGGATGTTCGTCATGATGATAGAGCCGAAACTGACAGCTTGGATCGTTTTCGCTGTCGCGCACATCATCGAAGTTCAAAGAACTCGAAAGATCTGCGAGACGAGACGTTGAAGCCGGTCGATTCGATGTCAAAAGAGATTACATAACGACGGGATGATGATGTATGATCCTCGCTCTGTGGCGCAGTTCCCGCTGCAAGGCACAGCAATTCCCGTTGTTCCGACGTCTCTGGAACATAGGAATGCAGCAATGAGGTTTATCTGTTTGTCCCCTAAAAGAAGTCCATGTCGGAAGCCCACGTGGGCAATTCTATGAGACGTCGATTTGGAACGTTTCGTGTCGCTTGCAAGAGCCTGAGTGCAGGCCATGGGAATTCCAACGTGAGATTCGGCCGGTGCCGGCAACAGGTCTTATCCTTCCTTCTTACTCTCACAGCATCCGCACAGCGTATCTCGTGAATGTATTCAATCACATGGCGTATTAATTGCTCTATAGCTCAGCTGCGACAATCCTGAATGGACTCGGAACCGACCGGCGACCAAAGGAGGGCATTTACGCGCTCATTAATAGTACGGCCTTCATTTGCTTTTGATCTTAGCTTCGCCATGCCCTGCTATCGAAAGGAACAAGTAAACGATATCGGACGACATCCTTTGCCCCGAACACCGTCTAGGTGACCGGGAAATCATCTGACCAGGCCTCACATTGGAGCCACAAAGCAATCCCGTCACGATCCAAGATATCTTAGGCCAAAGTCTTCTTCAACAAAGGAGTCTTCCTCACCAAGTATCAACGGCTCGGCTCCAGCGAAACGCGTTAAAGCCCGGTTGGATTCTTAAGCTTACCTTCATCCACTATCAGTCTTCGACTCGTGAGCCAGCTAATATCATGGCGAAGCCAGGTATGACCCTCGTGAACGGCGAAGCAAATAGTAAATCCAATAAAACTCCAGTATTGTTGCTGCTATTGCTGCCGCTGTTGCTGGCAGTGCTACTTGGTGTGTCCGCGGTCCGGTTCGGGGTAGGATTGGGCACTTTTTGGCGAACCCGAACCTGGACCCGGACCTACTCGAATCTCCGGATTCAGGTTCGGCATCGGTTCGGTCACTGGCCGAACCTATAGCTTCGGCTCGCTCCAAGTTCGAGCCTCTGAATCGTCGGAATCGGCACCATTGTTTCCA
Source organism: Mycena floridula (assembly GCA_029320655.1). NCBI lineage: Eukaryota > Fungi > Basidiomycota > Agaricomycetes > Agaricales > Mycenaceae > Mycena > Mycena floridula. The sequence continues at coordinate 2,358,649 of JARIHS010000010.1, forward strand.
TCTATGGTACAGTAAGAGGTTCAACAACAACCTCCTCCTGCCTGAACCTGAACACAGCCGTTTGCGGAACATTTTGACCGGAGATAAGATGACAAGCGGTTATCGGTCATTTTCTCGGCCGGAGAAATAATACGTTTTCAGCATTTTTCGGCGGGTGGGAAGTATAAAGAGATATTATTTCTCCGGGCCTTGACGATCAGTAACAGCGACGAACCATCTTTTCGCCGGTTAAGATTTCAATTTTCGCGGGCGGCTGTGGCGGGTTCGGTCCAGGGTTTTATGTTTCAGAACCGAACCCTGGACACACTATCATTGTTGCATTGCTTGAAGTTGAAGGTGAACTTTAAGGTATTTGCATGACACTGCTCTAAGCACCGGCCAACCCATGGCGCAAGATTGCGCCATACATATCGATAGCGAAAGACTAAAACTCTTCCGCTCCGAGTCTCAAGCGACTTCTCTCGACGGCGATAACAGCTGGACGACTCGGAGCCTAAGGACCCGGAACCTAGCGCTATCAGCGCTACCTTATTTTTGAACTTGAAGGTCTACCACGATGCCTTGACCCTAGCTCAATATTTCATTCGTCAATTCCTGGAACTTGGCTCAATCGCTGGATGCCTAGCCCAAGATCGATATCGAGAAAGACCTTTCAAGTATCGCGCGTCTCAAAAACGGCAGCGACTATGATCCGACCAAGAGGTAAAACTCTCATCCAGCCTATACTCTGATCGCGTTATGCATTATACCGGTGAGAAATTCCAATCGCTGCCAAAGGGCTGTGAGCCCCATGACCTTTTTCACGCTGATTAGCTTTTCCAGGAACCAACGTGGATTTCCTAGGTCAAGGGAGAAATCAAGAAATCCTAAAATACAATAGAGTTGAATCAAGAATAGGACACCTGTTCCGAAAATAAACGTCCCAAGAATAGATTCAATGAACACATCGACAATACGGCTGTCAAGACAGGTGTACGAATACCGAAGACCGCCGATAAACTGAACTGAGCAGCAGGAAGCCTGCAGGCTTTGGACCAGAAACCGTGTGGAATGACAGCAGTCATGAAATACTTTTTTAGAACAACAAACAAGCAGTAAAGACAGAAGATGTCGCGGACAGAAGGTGCGCTACAGAAACATGGAATGGCTTTGTGTCGCCAAAGACGAGAGGTAAATATCAGAGAGGAAGTAACGATCCGAGCATAGACCAATGTCGATAGGTATCAATGTCCATAACAATGTCAAGGTGTCGACAAGATCCTAGCTAACTAAAGGAAAATCGGAAGGAATCCTAGAGCGCAAGAATAACGGCTCCAGCAGCGAAGAGAACCGTGGACAAGGCTCCCTTGGTGCTGAAAGCAGCATTGAAGGGTGTGTTTGAGGAAGCAGGAGCACTGGTGGTGCCCGTGCCAGAGGCACCAGCAGAGGAGCCGCTGTCTGACCGAGTGATGGTGTTACCGAATGCCGAGGTCGAAGTCGCAGGGATGATGGATGTGGGCTTGGTATTCGTATTCGTGCTATACCAAGAGAAAGAAGGCGGAAAGAGAAAGGATGTACGGGAAAAGAAGTAAGGATAGACCGGCAGAAAGAAAGATAAAGCGATGAGCAAAGGCATGCGTCAAGAGAAGAAGGGACTTACGCAGTCGACGTAGCTTTGGTCGTCGTCGTCGTAGACGACGATGCAGTGGTGCTGACTTGAAGACCAATATCGAAACCGGGGCTCGTTGCAAAGACATCATTAACATTGTCGGTTGCAGTACAGATGATGGTGAAACCGGTGCTGCAGAACAAAGGGAAAGAAAGAAAAGAGCAACCAATTAGCCAGAACAAAGCAGCGAGGAGCCAAATGAACGCACGTCTGAAGCACAATGGGCAGCTCCAGCGTTTTGCTATGGTCTGCTGAATTCACATTGTTGGCAATGGCGAATTGCTGATGGAAAGCGTCGTTGGTCAAGAACATGGAGAAGACCGTACTAAAAATCGTTAGAATCGCTAAAATAGAGGATATAGAATGCGTACGGGTCCGAGGAGTTCGTAGTCCAATTAATAGTGATCTCGCCACCAGAGGTTGGGTTCTTTGGGGCATCCACAGTGAATGCAGAAACCAGGGCAAAAGGAGCGACAAGGGCAAGGATACTGCATGACGCGAATCAACCAGAGCAAGAGAACAGAAAAAGAGGGAAAATTACCAGAGCTTGGAGAACATTTTTAGGTCGTTTACTGAGAATGTCGTCGAGGGAAACGAAGAGCAATGATTGGCTGAGACTTTTTTCAACTCCTCAACAGGTACAAAGTCCGCATGACCGATCACGTAAGATGACGAAGGTGAAACGCGGCAACCGGCGATCGGCGATGTTTCGGACCGGCCTTGAATTATTTTCGTGGTACAGTAGAAAACAGTCTATATAATGGGCAATGTATTATGGTCCAGCAGAACATGAGGACCTGGTCTGAAAGTGCTCTACTATTCTGTCTGTCGCCCCGAATTCAGTATATCTGTCATTCCGAATCAGCTGTCGTTCATTCGTGGAAATCATACGGTAGGCACCTCGTCAAATGGCCTGGTATCCTTGAAGCAGCTGTCAAAAACCTCATTGACAGCCTTTTCTGCTGCAGCTTGGTCTGGACAGTTGGGGTTTGCAGCAACAGACACGACAGCGCGACGTCGAATGCATGCCTGAGAGGATGGAAAAACAATGATCGAGCCAATAGGACGCAATGATTCAAGGAGAGCAATGATCAGGAATAGAAAGAAGCGAGGAGATCCGACATACCTGATGGTTTTTGGAGAATCCTACGCTCCCTCTACGTAGCTCGCTCGTGAATCTACAGTCGCCACTGAGACTGTTTGCCCGAATCTGAAGTGCCACAATTTAGCATGGGTGGTCGGAAGAAGAGCAGAGCAAATAATTGTAGACGAACCTCGCTGCAAGCATGATGCCTCAGGTTCCCCCAATCGACCTTGAATTTGCAGTGGTCGTACATATGGATCAGCTCGTGTGCCAGCGAAGATTCCATATGGCTTCGGCTGAGGAAATTTCCAGCACACATCTGCACCGCTCCAGGCTCAGGAATAAAGCCACCAGCATGGGTCAAGTCGCACGGCATGCATTGAATATTCTGCGGTGGAACAGTGCAACCAGATAGCGCAAGGTGCTTCAGCAGGAATATAACAATAGGACCTGACAGGAAATTGGTTCGTAAAAGGCAAGCGGAAGACAGGGAGAAAGGGCATACTGGATTCCTTCAAATCTTTCACGCCTGCTTCGCATTCCTGCTTGCGGAAATAATGGGTGTCTTCTGGGCTGAGCGAGCCCAAGCCAGTCATGTATGATGCCCTTTTGCGCCATTTCTCAAAGGCAGTCGAACCACCGGGCGGCGACGAAGAGCCTGCTTCTGGTTGAGCTGGTGGGACGTCGGCAGCAGGTGCGCTCATCGACGCGTTGTTTTCTTCAGTTCCCACGATACTCAAGTTCACATGATTTAGAAGATTCGCACGGTAGATTATTTTTCTTATCAATTGATTCTAATTTTTCTTATCAATTGATTACAGAGTTCACTTATTTTTCCGCGTTGGCCGCATTGATCATAGGCGCGCATCAAAAAAGTTAACTTATAGAAGCAACTGCGAACCAGAACACTGCTACCTTCTATTCCCAAGGATCTCAGAAGCCATATTCCTGGGACTTCGGAACAGCGGATATTGCTGTGTCGCAATCGCTGTAGAAAGATGTGGCGCCACACCCCGAGGATCGTGTTCGATACATACCCTGTTATCTCGTCTCCTGGACAATCGCTTGTCGCTTCACTGCGGAGTCTCGTAGATCTGTTATTCCGGCCTGACATCAAAAAACGATGCAAGCTGTCGAATTCTGACTCTAATTCCCTGCAGGAACTATCACCATCACGAGACATCTTTTTCATGAAAATCTCTCCATCATAACACGAGACGAAGCTTCCCATGCTAGTGCTACATAGCCTTCCCGCAGCCAGTGATCGCGCTACGTTTGACACGATGTATGTCGCACGACGCAACGTTCTCTTTAGCTTGCATACTCTGTTGGTCTGATCTTGCCTATATCAGACAAAGTGACCCGATTTGCCACCTTCCAGCGCTCCAACCCTCTAGCAATATCATTATTGGCTCTCAAGAAGTCGAGATATCACTTTATATTATTCTCGGGTTTTCTTTTCGTCCCTTTTTTCCACACCAGAACACAAGATTCCGTTGAACGCGCATATAATTCGTGTTGCAGTATCTTTAACTAACATGCTTCATGCCCTGCTTGATATCCGAGCCAAGCTCTCTTCCATCGGCCGACCAAGTGGAGTCGCGTTCCCACTCCAGAGTCCAGACCCTACTGTATTAAAGAATCCATACCCAGCTGGTTGCAAGACAGATGCCTGCCACTCGGAGGACCCTGGATTCTGTAGCGAGTCTGCCTAAAATTTTCCTACTATGTCATTGATAGTTTGCTGCCGTACCTCTCAAATTCACCAGGATCTCCTTGCAAGTCAGACTAGCACACTCATCAACTAGATCGTTTGTCAAACTAGATGTCGAAACCCTTCCTAGCGCAATATCTATATCCTAGCGCCTAAGTCCTAGCGCCATCAGATCTAGAAAGAGTCGCGGAAAGAATTCTTTCCTTCCCACCATATATCTTGCGTAAATCGCTGATAGATGAGACAAGCGAGGGAACTCACCCAATAATGTGGGAACAGACTACTTACCAAGACTATCGAGCCAGAATTACCACATACGGTTAAAGTAGTCCGCCAAGATAGCAAATCCTGTCAAGGTAGGCCAGACCGGCATCTAAAAACGAGGTAACAGGGCGTTTTCCGAAACGACTCAAGAAATGAAGAAAGCTGACGAGACAGGGTTCACGAATTCAATCTATCCCAGCATCCTGGAGGTATTTTAAGCTTTAAATTGTTTCCTTTTTAGCTAGCCGGTACCTCTCGCTTGTCTTACTTATCACCGATGTACCTGAGGTTCTCTGGTCTTCGATTCCTGAAAACCAGAGAATGCTTATCCTTGATACTGGCCAGGAACACCAAGTAGTATATTATATGTATACGCGTCGAATGAACTGGCCAGAAACCGTGGTGGATGTGGGTCGCGCCGTAAGGCGGGCAAAGTTCTCAGCGAACAAAGAATCCCACCATGGGCAGGAGTTCCCAGCCTTTTGGAGTTCTAGTTTCTTTTCTAGAAGTGATATCACCAAGAGGAAGTAATTGCACCAGGGTAAGTCAGCTTCTAGCCAATACTATCAATCTTCAGACTCGAGTAAGTTCCAATAAACGCGACATTCGCGCCTTTATTCTAGTCAAGATGGATGTCGTGGATGCAGTTTATGTACTGAATTCTATTACATTGAGTCTTTGTGACGGGGAAATTGACAACCCACTGTCAAAGCACATACCGATGTCTTCGAAATCGATTAAGCGTTCATTAACGCCAGGGTTTCGCGGTCCCTGTAACGTCGTGTGAGCAGTCAAAATACCAGCATTCACTTATCCAAATCGGGTATTGATACACCTGCGCCACAGCTGGGTCCCCATCGTCAAATCCTGAAGTCGGGCTTCTAGATCACAAAATTGTGCGACAACTCGGATGATAGATACACTGCAACCGCAGTAGAACAAACTCGGGGACTCGATCAATGCACAAAATCGTCTTAAATTCAGTTGAATTCATAAGCCAAACCAGCCAATAGGTACTGGTAGAATCTCTCTAAGAGGGTCACTGATATCACCCGAAACGATCTTAAATATAGTCTCGCTAAAAGACTCGACCCTGTGTCCGGCCAATATCGACAGACCGAGGATAGTCACCGACGGACGATAAGATATGATAAAGCGAACTGACCGCTTTGAGGCTGTCCTGGACTTCAAATTTTGAGCTCAGCCTTCTCCGCCGAACGAGCGAACATTCAAACTACCATTAAATGAATGCACACGACCTTGAGTTTCAACGATGCTCTGGATGATCTGAGACATGTCAGCTGTCATGACAACTACAACGCAGCTGATCAGCTGTTCATCGAAATATGAGCGCGTCGTAAGAAGCTAACCTCGGATGCGCTGGGTGCAGTAAGGTCGCGATGATCCTTTTCTGAGGGCCACTGAGAGTTCTTTTCGTCGCCACTGAGAAGCAGTGACTCCTTCGTGCGCCACTGAGAGTTTCTTTAAAAGAATTATCCGCTGTTTCTCAACTAACTTGACTAATAAGTGGCCCGGCTCCACGATTCGAACCGACAAAAGAAAAACAGACAGGAGAAAACGTGGATGGATGAATCGGAACTTGCATGATGCGCTCGGAACTAGATGGAACTACAGCCTACCGGGACTTCACCACCGACGCAAGTCCAAGGAGTTCCTTGGTTTCCATGGAATAACACAATCTTATCATAAACCTTCGTCATCGATCCTCGGAGTCTGTGGCTTAAGTAGAAACTTTCAACTTTCAAATGCTTTCAAAGAGTTCAAACATGATGTTTAGATGATTAAAACGATTCGTTATTATATTCTGTACAAGCTGTATTCCGTCCTCCAAGACAACGTTTCTAAACTACAGCGCCACCTCTGGAAACTAATATGAGATAGGCGATCTTGCCAAACTATGCGTGGTACAGTAGATATGATAGCAGTTAATAGGGCAGGAGCCAAGAGTACCGTGACAAGATCAGTACACTGGGCGCGGTGGCGGTGGTGCCGCAGATGGTACACGCGTGAAAGATGATGAAAGCGCGAGATCAAACGGATGCAATTGCAGATGATGGTCAAGAGAGGAGAGAAAGCATCGGATTCATCGGCTAAAACGAGACATGAGGCAAGGCCAGAACAAAGAACAACACAAAGAACCTACCGAAAACCGGTCCTTCACCTGAAAGGGCAATCTGGAGCATGACCATTGCGGTGGAAGCAATGGCAGCACTGAGCAGTACTCGTCACAACTGGGACGGTTGTGATTGAAGGCTGCCGCTGCACTGCTGTCGAGGTCGTCTGCACCGAAATGCTCTGGGCAACAGTGGTCACAATTGAGGATGTTTGAGAATGCATTATACAGCTAAGATGGCTGGTTCACTGAGTGAAAAGTGGGCGGGGAGATGGAGAAAGTGGAGACAAATTTGTCGACCTTTTATACGCGTCAGGGCTCATCAAGATGGTCGAATCCGACTAGATCACGATGACTGTGCAACAGCTTCCATCTCCCGCTGGAACAGATCTGGATCGAGATCATATCTTGCTAATTTCTGAGAAAAAAACTTTTCCCCCAAAGCTACTACTTTGGGGCAATACCCCATTTGTAGCGGCGCATCATCAACACGTTGTAAGTTATGTACAAACTTTATGAAACACCTTGCACAGGAAAAGGCTGTCAACCACGTTTTTGTGACAGGGATAACGAGGAAACAGAAGGAATAGAGCGAATAATGAAATAATGAATACCAAACGATAGTACATTGACAATCAAGGTCGATTAAGGAAAATTGACAACAGCGCGAATGGAGGAGTCGTGCCAGGATCAATAAGGAAAAGCAAGAGATAACGAAGGGACGGCTCGAGAAGAGATAAGGAACAGGACCTAGAGAAGAAAGAATAAGAAACGACCCGTGAAGTACCCAAAAATTTGATATAGTACATACATGGATGTAAGGAAGCACATACAAATGTATAAGGCCTAAGGCCCTGAAGTCAGAATCCATTTGAGATGCAACCGCCTTCTCATCATCATCAATCCGCTTGGCTCGGGGGGATTCTGCGGGACGAACAGGAATAGAGAAACCTCCTTGACTACTATCCAAAGGTGCTAATGAACAGGAAAATTGCAACATCCGATATGAACCTTGAAAAGAACCGGTTGAACCTAGAAAGACAGAACGTGAACTAGACCAAAAGCATGCGGACGCCGAATTGATGCTTACACAACCATTGCTGACAGATTGAATAGTCTCGCTGAATGTTCTTCGTTTGGGGCATTCTTGTAACTCTCTGGAACATCATGTGCAGGAGAACTCGTGGTTTCCGAAGACTGCCAGTATTCATCACAGAAGATTTGGTTAGAAGATCAGGCTGGTGCTCACCATAGAAGACCTGGATACTGCCGCTCGCCACAGTATCGGTACTATTAAGCATCGGAGCAGTCAAACTACGTACACCTGACTTTCTCCAAGTAAAGAAACAATCAGTATCGAATATTGAAGCAAAGTCTTCGTCCATTGTTGCTATTTCGACCATACTGTACTGCGCTGATGGTCTGACCTGTGCTGGTAATCGGTCCGCTGACCCGTTGCATTGCTTTTGCATCCCGAGGTCTGGCTTTATCTATGGCTCTATCTGCATCCCGAGGTTTCGGCATAGCTTTACCGGAGCGCCCAGTACTTACACTCGTTGGAAGCCAGGTATGCTAGACCTAGAATCGGGTCGGTCAGGGCCATGCAGAGCTTGACCAGCTTCTGCCGGACGGTTTCCTCTGCGAATTACTGCTACGCTTCCTGTGGAGCGTGGAACGGAGTGTTGTACAAATTTGCTGTAGTCACAGCACTCTTAAGGTGCTTGTGGAAGCCTCGCCTTCGGCCATGAAAGCTCAACTATAATGGAGGGTAAATATATGAACCGCCTTCAGGTAGGAAATAACATACCCTGCAATACGAAATAAGACCCATTCCTTCATACAACCTGTCTTACTTATCCCATGTTGGTATATTCCTGGGCGCTTCGAGGAGTGGTCAATATGTATATTTTGTTTCTTGGACATCATAAGAAGCGTCTGCCGCAGAGCCCGGGTCAAGTATGTTCGCACCTCAAGGGCTGAGTCCTGTTGCGACGTCGACGGTACAGAAAAGAAACCGAGAGCCACGGTCTACAGGAAGGGATTAAGCACATGAAACATAAAGAACGATCGGCGACCATACCGGCTTTCCTGGCACAGCTTAAATCAAGGGTTGTCTGCCAGTCCGTTGTCTCGAGGACTGATACCCATGCCAAAGAGACGCATCGGGCTGGAAAAAGCGACTCTCGGTGGGAAAGCCGAGTGAAGGCGCCCAGAGCCTCTGAATCAGACCGGATAGCCTGCAAAGGAATTGAAATTAGCGTCGTGAAATCCACGGTCCCGATGATCAGGCCTGACCTTATCTAGATTTTCTGTGGCAGTGACCATCGGTCGCTCCAGCACAGCTTGATCACGGAATTTCAGGATCTCCCACAGGATGAGGATGGTCCCAAGATAGCCTGAAGGGGCTCTAGATGTATCCGAGAAATCCAAAAATGAGACAACGACATACCTAAGAAAGCAATGCATTCTTGGCTCATATTCCCAGTCGCGGCCATCTGCAGTAGGACAGGGTAATCAGAAATGAGTTGTGTCTGCAAGAAAGAATCACACGCACCCTTCGCGATACCAATGTCCATTTCTGGAGGCATGAATCTGCAGAATTCGCAACCATCCAAATCACGGTGGTTATGATACCACCTTTGGCCCATGAACGTTGAACCCAAAAAGTTCCTGTTCCTGGGACGAAAGATCTCCTGACTAGGAGTGGGATAGCCAGGAAGGTTTACATAGGCACCAATGAGAAAGATCCGGCAGCGAAAGTAGCCAAATAGGGGCGGTGGACGATGCTTTACCGGTACGAAGACTGACCTTGCACCAATTTTAATGCCCGGAAGACGCTTTATAGCTAAAAATCTGCGCGATTCGCATCGAAAGATCAGCCACTCCGTGGTGAAGACGATGTTAAACCGGGCTGGGGAGCCTTGGAGAGCATGATGAGTCATCATACAGCTTGTCTTCCTGGCACGGCAAGTCGACTAGCAATGCTCAGGGTGGCTGAAACGGAATTTGTACCCAAAAATAAACTTTATTCGGACAGCGAGGACCGCTGATTCGTGGCGGATTCGATGTATCGGCAAGATGGTCGCCAGACAGTACCCAGGATATAAAACCCAATGGCAACTGTGCATAGCAGGAAGCTAAATGTATGGATATTGAGATGTTGTTTCAGCAATAATCGAGAGATTACCTGGGCTGGAACCGCTACCGCGGCGTCCTCGAGAAACCAAGGTTGATCGCCAGTCCGTGACCGCGCGGAGGCCAGGGCAAATATCATACCACTTTACGAACCAGAGATCATCTAGGAATATTCCTGTGTCGAATTGTGTAAGTTTTGAACGCTTTTTTGTCGTCGGGGTTGGTGAAAAGAAGTTTGTGACCAGGTTGTGACTGCGGACTGCGCCGACCGAAGATCACGTTCTAGCTCCCACGCCTTGCGCCTCTGGAATTTGGTGACAACCACGATGTCATGATCAGCCGTTCAAAATCCGACAGAAAGATGCTACCAGCAGACAGGACCCGAGACAAAGCCGGAAAGAAAAGAGAGTAGAACAGGATGGCGGAATCATGGAATGCATCTTTCGAGTTCCATTCGGTGGACACGTTGCACATCCTACTCAGTTAGTCTGAGCTCTGGTCTGACACTGAGATTGAACTGGGATACATACGGTAGGTGCTTCAATTCGTCACCCTCATTGGCATGTCAATACGATTTCCCTATTTGGATACTTTTTCACTGAAAATAATCGATTCGGAGGGATCAACACATTTTTGCATGCTTCTGGATGCAGATTTCATGATGACTCTTTCACTTACCCCGGAGGACAGCCCATTTTACGCACCGTAACTAGTGACCCACTTGATGAGCCATCACGGCACAGCACATCGATGTTCGAGGCTTCTATTCATGGATTTCGAAGACTTCTATGGATAAATATAACGATTCCTCCAGGGTCCAGACGAATTCTTGTTTCCACGACCCCGATATAAATCTTCTGGGCCTTTCAACTAATAAGTCTTCCGAGAGTGAGGACTTTGCTACCGGACTTCCCTTCGCCGTGTTATCGGAGTGAAGTCGAAGTTTTCTCCCGCTGCAAGAGGGTTCACATCACGTACCACCTTGTGGAATTGGCAAGTAGCCTAGTTGACCTTCGAGTTCTGGAACGAACGTCCCGCCGGCTTCGTAATTCGTCTACTCACTATTTGTGATCAGGATGACTGCAAAATACAATAAGCTCGCCATTCGAGTGTCCTTAGTCTTGCAAGCACTGTTGAAAGTTCTCCGATCTCGATAGTGCGCCTTGTAGTCCTCATCAATGACGTTTCAATATCGGGCCCCGATTCGGACTGAAGAAGAAGGCATTGGAAGCAGTCAAGCACTGTGGGTACCATCGCAGTATCTCAATATCAATTGATCCGACGAGCCCCTCTATCTTCGCGCCGCCATGATATCGGGGTCCTTGTGGTATCTCGAAAAATATTCGCAAGGATTCATAGACTCAGCGGACTTGGCAAGCCGAGTGCATGTTATGGTTCTCCCGCTAGAATCAACTTCTGGGAACAAGCACGTACAGTACCAGGCTTGAGGACCAGATCTGTATAGGCCCTTGAAATTTCGTACAAAATTCCACGACTTGTGTTATTGGCCGTATCTGGCCCGAGTCTTACGGGAAGAAGCAGACAGCGGTCCCAGGGTATTTCCTCCTGTCGAGTACCGTGCGCGTTGCGACGAATCGTTAATGAGATCAGGCATTTGCGTGTTTTCCTCATTGAGATGAAGTAAGTGCTCCGTTGTTCAAGTTTAAATTGAGACCCTAGAGCACAAAGCTGCAGTGCGGACGGCGTTACAGCCAAGTCTAGACTCTAGAGTAATGAGGACCAGGGTCTCGGAGGACTTTGGGCAGCGTAAGTGCTCTACATAAGTACTTGGCTCCCCGACGTCATGATATCGGGGTTCGTACGAATTCTGGCCAGGATTTCAGAGCAATCTGGTTGTCTGCTCCCGTCTCACAGGTCTCGATCCAACTAGGCCCGCCGCCCACATGCATTTTTCTCCGCCGAAATCAAGCTGAAATGGCACAGTATCTCATTCACCTACAAGTGTCTCTGAGGCTTGAGCCGTGGGACGAAACTGATTATGTGAGTTCATGAAATATCAGTGACTTCTATTTAGGTACCGTGTTATTGAGAGACCTTGGACTTGTCTTGGGATGATTCATCTCTAAATTGAGCTGTCAACTCACGGTGGCATATGGAAGATTCTGAGACCGTTCTGTCATAGAACCGCATTGGATCTGTTTCAGAAACTTGGCTACTCGCATCTAGTAGCAGAATGAAAGGTCCAAATGTGGCAAGACTCCAGGGAAGACAATCATTGAGAGATAACAATTAGTTTACAACAAAAATATGATTTATACAGCATTCTCAATCAACACAATCCTTTCATGACATATCTGGACTTGATCCTGTTGAAGGGAGCGCTCAAACAAAGGTATAGCCTCAACAAGATATCCCTTTGCACTCTCCACTTCCCCCAGTCTGGCCCGTATATCGGCAAAATAAATCATACATTCACCTCTACTAGTAGAACCATAAATCCCCGAACTGTGTATGCTTCCAGCAGCATCTCAAACAAGCTAGATGTAGTTGTTTCATCACCACCCCAAAGGAGGTGAACGTCCCCCATTCTGCGCAATGCAATAAGGAGAGGAACGAAGTTTGATCACAGGGGTGAGCTCGCAACTACCACCAGAAGATGCTCCTCTGCTGTTGAAAGAGAGCCTTGCATCAGTGCTGATTCTCCTAGTAGTGTCATAGATCCAGATCTGTCCACCGACCTCAAACCTTTCATTTGCAGAACATGATAGCAGTGACTTGCCATGTTTTTGTGATCCTTCAGCCTGTACAGGTAGTAGCTGGCCCACATCATGTCAACCCATATTTGATCCAACTGATTATTTGGACTGGGCAGGTTGACAGGCTTTTGGTAGGTGGCATCATGTGACATATTTGGTACCCAGATGCTGTATATTCGGTGATACAAAAAAACATTTCCACGTTGCCGCCGTTAAATAATTGAATTCCAGGTGGTTTCATTTCACAGGCTTGAAGATATTCTGTTCTGTTAAAATGTAGGTTTGCATAGACTCCAGCCAACACAAAGCTGAGTGATGAATCATCTTCAAGCCCGAGGGCCCCTTGTGCGAGACTTATAGACTCTTGGAGCAATATCGAGCAATGATTCAGATTTCCTATTGACATATGGCAATATGCATAGGAGATTGAACATATCTCCCGGAGTGTTTGCTTGGCTATCTGGAAGTTTCTGAGCGCCTTAATGTAGTACTGCCCCGAATAGCTCTGGCAAGCGCAAGAAGGTAGAGGCCCCAGAAGAGGCCATTCAAATCAGAATTTTGAGAAGTCATGTCAATTGACATCTGAGCATAACTGATGGCCTTCTCACAATCATATTGAATACGATAATGAGAGGAGGTTGTTTGATATCCCCGAACTGGAAAATCAAAAGTGAACTCTCCAAGCCAAGTCGTTGTAAATTGAAACATATCAACAACACTAATCAGATCATTTGCTTGTTTATAATACTCAAGAGCTTGAAGGAAAATTGCTTGCCTTTGAGCTACATTATGAAGAGGAATTGACCCATATGTTATAATGCAATAATGACCAAGAAGTTGGGAGTTGTCTGGCATCTAGTGTATCATCTTAGTGTAAGCCTGAATAAGATCAAATGAACTAATATTCGTCACAAAGTAAAGGTTGGTGAGATCCAGTAGCAGAAAGAAAACTGGTTTAACAGTTGTCAGGTCCGGTTCTTCAAGAGCTGTTCGTATTGTAAAATGGATGTTTCTGATGTTGGAGATGAATTTGCGAAGTAGGGTAGGTGATTTGTATATCTCACTTGCCAGCTTGAGCAGATCAAAAAAGTAGTTCCGTATGGAAAGGATCGAGGTCAGTGGTGGAGGGTATATCTTTTAAATATACTCTTTGATAGCTGCAAGGAATTTCAACTGATTTTCAGAGGTGATGTAGGCTAGTGACATGCGACAAAGACTTGATTTGCAGTAACTGAAGTCAGAGGATGGCAGCTGAATTTGACCAAACTCGGAGGCTGTGATCCCATCTGAGAGATAGGACAACATGCTAAGAAAGTCATTGGCAGACTCTGCTGATTCGCATGCAGTCCAGTAGCGATGGCCACCATATTTTGCAACAATATCTGAGTTGTGGAGAATGGCCTGAGCTAGGTTGGTCTTTCCAATACCTCTAGGTCCCAGTATAGCCCTACTAGCAGTTACATTTTGGCACAAAGCATTGATGATATGGTCAATCTCATATTGACAGCCATGAAGGATCTTGGTATTGAAGGCGCATCGGTCAGATGATGACCGTGTCAGTGCAAGCCTTTCCGACCGATACTTTGTTCTGTCTTCTATCTTTTGTTCACTTATTTCCCTGTGATGGATTCCCAGTATATAGGTTATATCTTGATTCGATGCCACCTAGACTTTCCCTCCTGCTCTGGAGTGATTCTGAGTAATTCTGATCCTTATTGGAGTCTTGTAGATTATTACTCTTCTAGGTGAATACTACAGACTTTTCCTCCTAGTCTGGAGTGATTCTGAAATTATTACTCTTCTAGTATTATCGTGCCTCCAATACTTGGATGAAGCCGGTAGAAATAAGCTCATAAGCCTGTTCAGTCATGATCAAGCATTTCTCCTTGTTGGATTTGGAATTCTATGCAATATCAGTATCAGAAACTTGAGTTTGTAGAAGACATACATCTACTGTTTCAAAAATCACAGCTCTCACTCCAGCAAATCCTTTGAGATATGAAGACTTAGTCACATCGGCAATATCATGTAGAATTCCAGTTGCGGTCCTGCCAGACCGCGAGATCTGGTCGCTTTTGGATGATTGAGGCTTCGGCTGCAATGACATGAATCAATAGTAGATCTACCCATGGAGTACAAACCTTATAAGACTCGAAACACTGTCAAAGGTTCTAGCACATAGCTTAGCTCTAATGTGAGCTGTCAAAATATGGCAAAACATGAATTGTGCCAAGGATATAAATTATGCCATATACAATTTTTTTAGTTGATCATCAGCTAAATTCACAGTTTCACATCATAGTCAATGCATATATATAAGCCAGGGATGTAGGTTATGCCATATGCAGCTGGGTTGTTTGTCAGATCAATTCACATGATGATCCATTGAATGTGAAGATAGCCTACTGTCAACTAACTGCTCCGATGTATTCGAGCCTCTATACATGTTAAGCTGGACCATTGAATGACAGCCATTGTAAATTTTGAGATTACAGATTTGGTACATACCTGGTTCCAAAAATTCCAAAGTAACAAGGACTGGAAGTCGAATCACAAGTACACTATTGTAGTGAATCGTAGTAAGCATGGCTGATGGCTTCCACTCGAGCATTTCCTCTACAGGCGATGAACCTAAACAGCTCCACAGCTCCACGACTAAGTAAGTACCTCCGATAATCTTTTGTACGTCTGTATCCCTTTCCAACCATGGGCCGCCGTCACATTTCTAAGGAGGTCAAGAAGCTCGTCTATCGGATGAGCTGTATCCCAGACAAAACACCAGCCCAAATCCGTCTCCAATATATCTACGTGACGGTCATTGTGGAGCAGCTGTCAGACCTTACATAAATTTGAACTCTGACCGAGAGCAGGAAACACATGATCTCCAAAGTTTAGCAACTGCAACGTAAAACAGCTTAGTGTTGGCCTCGCGGGCTGATGACTCATCCCGCACCTTCCGCAAATGGAAGCCGCCCTACCTAAATTGGCTTGGTTGCTATTTAGACCACAAAACTTTTTTGTAACACACCTCAGTAAGTTGCCTGATACATACTTGGTGGTAGGCCCTCAATGATTCATTAGAATTTCTGGGCTTGCGTGCCAGCCTATGAACAATCTTCATAATCTATCTCAGTATCTATGGACCAATCTTATCTCCGCGGCCGCGTCATACCGGAGTCCCACGCTGTCAAGGTCACACGGTTCACTCCGTTCTTTTCCTTGCATTTTCTGTTCGCTCATCAACGAGCGCAAATTCGTCCGCCGCCATAAATCCCTTCAGCGAGGAGGCCATAAATCCCTAGCTTGTCATCCTCCCTTTGCAAGACGACCATGTTTTTGCGCGCAACGCGCTTAGCAGGGTCCAGGTCCTTGCAGCGCAAGTTGTCGACCCAGCGCAATCTATCGACAACAGGCATTCGGCTTGCGACGCCGGTCTCCCATCCGCCTTCGTCACCAAGTTCCTCCTCGGGAAAAACCACCTCGACGCCATTCCCCAATTCAGCTCCAGAAAAAACAGATGGCCCAGACGACTTTCTCAGACGAATGGAACAGTCGACCGGCACGACACTGACCGAAGAGCAAAAGACTGAATTTAGAGCAGAAGCTGCGCGTCTCCGGGAGGAATCTGGTAAGATTCCAGGATATCATGTTGCTGAGGTATATTTTTTATTTGGCTTTCATTGAGGGATTGTGCTAATTAGTCCCGTTTTTTCCCCTTTGTCGCCGCCTCGAATCATCCTTTCTCCACCGAACAACAACCCTGTCGCGATAATGGCTTTTCTCAGCACGAAGCAGCCGCGAAGAATCCCGACGAATATCATACCGTCGAAGACCTGGCGCAATTGTCGCCGCAGGAGATGCTGAAGGAGACCGGGACGAGTGGGCAGATGAGGCATTTTACTGGTATGTCGGCTTCGTTATGCTTCTTTCTCCATATCCATTGCTATTATCCCTTCCATCCTTGCTCTTCCATCCATTGCCATTGCCATCTGTATTCTTCTCCCATGGAGGCGGAAACGTCCTTATGATGTCTGATGATGTCTTATGCTGCCGTTGTTTCCATTGCTATTTGCATTGGTTCTGGTCGCGTCTGACACCAGAGCTCTCTATCGTTTCGCATCATCTCTCCCACCTGCCTTTGTTCGGTCGTCCTGTTTCTCCCCATTGCAGCATGTCGAAGGTTTGCTCCTCCCTTACGCCTGCTTCTCTCTTTCCCCGTCTTCTCCCCGTGAGGCTCTTTGCTGATCGCTCGCTATAGTCAATTTCGGTCCACAGCACCCAGCGGCACATGGGGTGCTTCGGATGATTTTGGAGCTTAATGGAGAAGAGATTATTAGGGCTGATCCGGTGAGCTTGTCTTTTATTGCTCATTTTTTTGCCTCGTCTGTTACAGTTCCAAATACTTTTTCCATCCATTCCGCATTCTTCCTTTGGTTTCTGGTCTCGTTTCCATCGTCTTCTGGATGCGCTGGAGGTTCGACTTTCGGTTGGCACAATGTTTTCTTACCACCGTTTCGTGGTTCCCCTTTCCTTTCGACGGCATGATCGACTTTTATTCGCATCGTGGTGCCTTTCCTTTTCCATTCAGTCGTCGTCATCAATCTATGGTTTTCCTCGAATCACTGTATGCATTTCCGCACCCCATTTCGTCTCGCCTTTTCTTGCCATATTCAACTTTCGTCCCTTTTGGCTTTTCAATACTTTCTTGTCTTTCTCTTGTTCCCCGCCTATCTTTTTGTTGCGCAGTGTCGTTCTTTATCTCTTTGATAACCTTTCGGTCGCATTCTGGTGCTAACTTTTTTTCACAGCACATTGGCCTCCTGCATCGCGGCACTGAAAAGTTGATTGAATACAAGACATATACACAGGCTTTACCGTATTTCGATCGGTTGGATTATGTTTCCATGAGTAAGTCCCTTGGTTCGCTTTATGCTCTGTTGCTTCGTCTCCCCCTGCCGTTTATAACCTTTCGTTTCTTCCGCTAACCTTCGCTTACAGTGACAAACGAACTCTGTTACTCCATGGCCGTGGAGAAGCTCCTCAATATCGAGGTTCCGGAAAGGGCAAAGTGGATTCGGACATTATTTGGAGAGATTACGAGGATTTTGAACCGTGAGTTGCTTCTCTCTCGTGTCATATCTTTCTCTCTCTTGCAGCCACTACATCCTATCCCCTTTCGTCGTCGTATCATGGATGGCAAAGCTCACATTTGTTTGCAGATCTAATGGCCGTCTTGACCCACGCCATGGATGTTGGCGCTCTTACTCCTTTCCTCTGGGGATTCGAGGAAAGAGAGAAATTGATGGAGTTCTATGAGCGGGTCAGTGGGGCGAGATTGCATAGGTGAGTCGGTTGCCCTTGTTTGTCCCTTTCTTTCTCTTTCACGTCCGACTTTCTCTCTTTTCGTTGAAAATCAGCTTTTTGGGCTTGGTTTGCATTGTGGCTTGACTGCATCACCCTGGTTTCATTTTCCTTCCATCGGCTGCTTTCGCTATCTTCCTTTGTGCTTCTTTTCTCTTGCTAGAGCCTTGTTTATCTCAAGACTTTTCATTCATGACTTATCATCTCTATTTCATCTGATCTCCCTTGTGTTTTCGTGCTCTTCGCTTCTTGTTCCCATTCCTTTGTCTCACGCTCACATTGGTTTGCAGCGCCTACGTTCGACCTGGCGGTGTCGCCTTTGACCTCCCGCATGGCTTGCTCGATGATATCTTCATCTGGGCGACACAGTTTGGAAGTCGGGTTGATGAGATTGAGGAGGTGTTGACTGGTAATCGGTGGGTCTCCGCTTTAACTCTGTTTCGACTTTGATGCTTTCTCTCGCTCGGTGATTCCTGTGGAACTCTGCGGCTTCACCTTTTCTCGCTTTTGTATCTCCGAACGTGTCACTCTTATTCTTACTTCCTTCTTTCGTCCAGAATCTGGAAACTTCGAACTATCGGAATCGGCCCCGTCACCGCTAAAGATGCTGTCGCTTATTCTTTCAGCGGGGTCATGTTGAGGTATGATTCTCTTCCATTATTAATTTTCAAGCTCACCTTCTGGCCAGAGGATCTGGTGTCCCATGGGATTTGAGAAAGGTTGCGCCGTATGACAAGTATGACGAGGTAAGCTCTGGTGGTCCTTTTCGCTTGTTTTTGGGTCATCCGGCCTTTCTGTCTCACAAACCAGCTGTTCCTTTGTAACCACCTTTTGCTTCTCGACCCCGATCTCTTTGTTTATGCGAGGACCTTTTCTTGCTCCCTGACTGTATACTATTTTCGTTACTGTTCTTTTCGCTCTGGGATACTTAATCCCGCTTCCGTTCATATGTCGCGCTTATTTTTGTCGTTCTATTTTGCTCTTTTCATTCTTGCTTTCATTGCATTTCCGTTTCCGGTTGCTTTCTTCTCTCACTTTTTCCATTGCGCTCTGGCTGACGCTCCTCAGGTCGAATTCGATATCCCAGTCGGCAAGAATGGAGATTGTTACGACAGGTACCTTTGTCGGGTGCAGGAGATGAGAGAAAGTTTGAGGATTATCAGTCAGGTGGGTTGTTTCTTCTTTCTGACGTCGCTAGATGCCTCTTTCTCCTCTCTCATTACTTCCTGTCCTGCATTCGCTTTCGTATTGGCGTTGGCCATTCCTTTCGTATTCGACTTGCTCATCCATCTTTTCATTCGTTTTACTTATTCGCCTTCACAGTGTCTCAACAAAATCACTCCCGGAGCGGTCAGAATCGACGACCACAAGATCGTGCCACCGCCACGAGCGTCGATGAAGGAGTCTATGGAAAGTTTGATTCATCATTTCAAGGTGGGTGGCTCTGAATGGTCTATTTTGGGTCCTTTTGTTCGGTTGGGCTTCTTGCTTTGTCTGTTGCAATGTTTTCGCATGTTTCATTGGTTTGCCTGCGACTTGTTTTGCCCGTTTATACTTTTGCCCGTTTCCGCTCGTCGTTCGTTTCGCTGGCTGACCCTGCTTCCTAGCTTTTCAGTGAAGGCTACTCTGTGCCCCCTGGTGAGACGTACAGCGCGATTGAGGCGCCCAAGGGAGAGATGGGGGTCTATCTCGTCAGGTGGGTGCCGATTTTTCGCTGTCTTTCCCTTCGGTTTGCCCTTGTTTCCTGACTAGCTCGTGCGATGAGCCTGGGAGAAGTGTCTTTCTCGTCGCCTGTTGATTACTTCTTCGTCGCTCTGTTCGATGGTTTCATTCGTGACTACTTTCTTCTGGTTGATTCCGTTTTTGTTTCTCTTTGTGTTTCTCTTTGGTTATTGTCCTGGGTGTTTCCCTTCGGTCTTTCTCGTTGGGCCTGGTTTGATTTGCCTCACCCTTTTCCGTTTCCGTTTACTTTCTCACTGGGCTTTTGGATCTTTGCCTTCGTATTTGCTTTCGCTGTTTGCTCATACTCTTCCTTCGCAGTGATGGCACCAACCGCCCTTACCGATGCTCCATTCGAGCGCCAGGATTTGCACATCTTGCCGGTTCAGATTTCATTATGCGGAATGTAGGTTTCTCTGGTTCTTTTCTTTCAGATAATGTGATCGTAGTTTCAACGGTGTTCTTGGGCGCCTGTTGGCGCCTGTTGGCGCATCGCTGTCATTCTTTCTTCTGTCAGTCTTCGTGGTGTTGATGCTGATTTCATTTGTTCTTGTAGCACATGTTGGCGGATGCAGTCGCTATTATTGGGACGATGGTGGGTTTTTCTTTGTTTTCCGCCTTTCGTGCAGCAGGCTGATTGATTTGGTAGGATCTCGTGTTCGGGTGAGTCGCGATGTTTCTTTGGTCTCGGATGCTTGGAATCTGTCCCTTCTTTCTTTCGTTGATCCTTTCTTGTGTGTGGTGCTTTTGTCTGAGACATTCTTTCCGCGTCTCGCTTGCTGTTTCCTTCTCCTTGGATCTCTGTCGCTTTTTTGCTTGTTGATCCTTTCGTCTGTATTGTGCTTTTGACTGTCTCATTTCTTTCCACCTTTCGCTTGCTGTTCCCTTTCTAGTCGTGTTGAGATCCTGTATCTATGTCTAACTGATATGCTAGGGAGGTCGACCGGTAGTATGTTCCATAGAAAGCCATTGGAAAGTCAATTCAATCTTTTCGTTTTCGTCTCTGTTTGGAATATCAGCGGCGTAGACAGGCTCTGTGATGCCCAGGATATTCTTCCGATACTATTGATAGAATGGGGGTAGAACGGGTTCTGCCCTGGGAATCTTTTCACAGTTTATGGCGCTCGTCCTTGTTGATAGAAGGGGCGTGGAACAGGTTCTGCCTTGAGAATCTTCTTACAGTTTATGGTACTCGTCCTTCTGAATTGATAGTAAGAATAGAAGCAAGTACTGTATCGAATATATCCAACCCAGCTTCTTCCTGATCCCAGTCCCATGGCTCTTTCACAATTGAATAGATGGAACCTTGCTCAATTCATCCCAGTTACTTGGCATCAGAAAGTACCGGTCTTGCACGATGTGCCTCCACCGTTGACCTCTATCCTATGTCCAGCGGGGTTAGAGATTAGAATGGATGAAGAGATCATCTGATTGTGCTGGTCGGAGAGAATCACCGAGTGCGCTTCTTCATATGTAAGCTCATACTCATATGATCTTGAAGATTCAACACAGTATGACCTCAGATTTGGCACAATATTATCTTGGCAAACACTCACTGTGCTAAATATCACTTTGGATCTGACAGGATTGATTCTCAAAGTGGGACATAATTTTGAAAGCATTTGATACAATTTCAACATCACACGGTCACTGAACATTGACCACTCAATTGATTTGTAAGTTTGATCCACACTAGGTGGATTAGCACCAGTGCTCAGTTATATAATCTTGAAGCAAACCAGTTCATCTATGATCTGGCAACATGTCAAACAGCTCTCAAGCATATTTTGCTATATATGTACTTGATTCTGGGTTAAAATAATCAAGGCCAACCAATATCAGTTCACTTGGGGGGCAAGGCTAGCCCATTCATAACCTAGAACAGCCTTTGCCTGAATCCTTCAAATACTAGGGAAGCAAAATCTACAAACCTCAGAAATCTCCTTGAGTTCTTTTCCAAATGGAAGATGACTCTGAAAACAAAGTTCTCCAGGCTCTTCAAGTCATCAATTTTTATCAAGCAAGAGGCCACAATGAAACCTTGCATACTATGGGTTTGTCCTGTCTGATATGATGTCCCTATCTTATCTTCAAAATAAACCAGTTCAGCTATGGGCGCTGATTCTCGCTGGCTAAAGCCAATAGATGCGTATTCTGATCACACCAGCTCAGAATGATGAGGATAGTGGTGAATGAAGCCATTGAGCAAATCAGATTGACCTCAGACATCATATATGCTGGACTCGTGAAAAACATTTGTAGCCCCATGGAAATCCCATACAAAATAAGTTTTATAATTCATCTGCGCCACATTTTAACAGGGCCTGCACTCGGGTATACCTAGCGCAGTGCTGCATAGGAAGCACCCAGAGGGCTCCATATACCAAATAGATGCTTCTAAGTTCTAACCCACCATCCAATAACTATCAGGTTGATAAATAGTAACCAAAGGAGCAAATGTCCCATCTGTGGCGCAATAGGCTGCCATCTTCCATCTACAAGAGACTCTAACCTATGATGCTCATGAATTATGCAGTTGTCTAGAAAGAGTTTATTTCTTCAAACAGCCAAATCCAGCGACTGGAAAGGCCAGAAATAGAGCCGGAAGGGAGCATTGATCGCTAATCAGAGATATGCCGGCACCGGCATTTTGATCACATCATGAAAGCGGTGAGCGCATCGGCAAGCGCCAAAAGGCGCATCAGGTCAGAGGTTGAGACCAACTTCAGTCCATTCCATAGCTAAATTCAGTGTGGAAACCTGGAGGTTGAGCTCAACTAGGAATTGTCTAATACTACCCAGGTTAGTCTCAAGTTGAAACTAACTTTGACATCTGATGGGTACCCAATACTACTATTGACAATACTACAGATAAGATTCACTATAGCATTCAATGAACAGATCAAAAAGCATCTCAGGAGATTCTTGAGCTACCTTTTATCTTTATTACTTGAAGTTCAAGTCAATGCAGATATCCAGTGCCTCTGCTCAAGTGCGATGAATTTTCCACGCCTGAAAGAGGAAACGGGAGGAACAACCGTTGTTAGCACTTGAGGCTCTACACCTTCTCGGCAATCCCTCGAGCAATTCAATAGACTGTCAGCTGAGTCATTCTCTCTCTACCAAGCCATCTATTCAGAGTTGATGGATTGGATTCAAGTACGTAGTAAAGGGAGGCTAGGGAGGTTGACGGGTAGTATGTTCTATAGAAAGCCATTGGAAAGTCAATTCAATCTTTTTATTTTCGTCTCTGTTTGGAATATCGGCGGTGTAGACAGGCCTTGTGACGACCCAGGATATTCTTCCCATACTGTTCATCATGAGGTGTGCCTTCGGAATCTTTTCAGAGTTTATGGCGCTGGTCCTTCGGGATCCGATAGCAAGAATGGAATCAAGCGCTTTATTA
This sequence comes from Mycena floridula, assembly GCA_029320655.1. NCBI lineage: Eukaryota > Fungi > Basidiomycota > Agaricomycetes > Agaricales > Mycenaceae > Mycena > Mycena floridula. The sequence continues at coordinate 2,381,831 of JARIHS010000010.1, forward strand.
GTCTGATGTCCTGTTTTCCGACGAGTTCCTGAATCGATCCGTCTATTATCGTCATTTCGCAGTATAACCATATCAGTGCGAGATCGGGGTCTCCATAGGCTGAATATCGTTTGGTTATTTGAAATCTCACCCATCCACTTTCCTTTGAGCTGAATCCTGCCACGAATTGTGCCCAGGGACATAAAGGAACGCACTGAGCTTGGTTCTTGCTCACTTCCGCGTGGGCTTAATGTCATCAACTGAAAGTGCCTTTGTTGAATTATCCGAACCTGCTCTTCCTGAATCCCAGTACCATCATGGCTCTTTCACAATTGGATACATGGAACCTTGCCCTATTCATTCAAGTTGCTTGGCATCAGAAAGCACCAGTCTTGCATGATGTGCTCCACCGTTGTCCTCTATGTCACGTCCGGCGGGGTTAGCGATTAGAATGGACGAAAGAAAAGATCATCCGATTATGCCGGTCGGAGAGAGACGCAAAGTACGCCACTTCATATGTAAGTTCATATGATCTCAAAGATTCAATACAGTATACTACGTCCAACCAAACAGCCAATGGGACGAACAGGTCAAAAAACATCTCAGGAGATTTTTGAGCTACATGCTATCCTTATTATTTGAGGTTCAAGTTGATTTATATATTTGCCTCTAATGAACTGCGATGAATTTCCCCCGCTCGAAAAGGAACCGGGAGAAACAATCGTTGTTAGCACTTGAGGCTAAACAATTTCTCGACAATCCCTCAAGCAATTCAATGCACTGTCAGCTCTGTCAGCTGAGTGATTCTCTTTGCCAAGCCATCTATGCAGAGTCGATGGATAGGATTCAAGTACGTAAACTGGGAGCGTGGATACTCACACAGGCTCACCGCTTCTGCAGTGAGAGAGACTCGGAGAGAAAATGATCACAAGATATGTCTATTGTGGACTATTGCACAGTTATATAAGAGAGATAACCATTAGACTTGACCTTCAAGTCCTCGTACTTCAGTTCTTCCTAGTACTTGTTCATTTCATCATGCTTGCTTTCAACAAAGTCTTTGTGCTTGTCGCTGTGCTCTTCAAGGCCGCCAGTGTCCAGGCTGACATTATTGCTTGGGGCGAAAATGACTGCACCGGATCCCAGGGAGGTGACGCCCCCTGCACTGGTATCTGTGTCCCATTTGGTGACAGACATTCATTCAAGGCTGGTACCAACTTGCTAAGAACTATTATAAGTAATGCTGACCGGTTCCTCTAGATTACGGCTTCAAGCACCCGCTGTGTCACCATGTTTGAAAATCCTGGCTGCACTGCGAGGTTTTCAACTTTGGTAGGGAAATCCCCGGCCAATGCATCGCCGTCGACACGGGCACAGATGTGGAATCCTTCACTTGTGTCCCCTGCTAAATGCATAAGTGAGTCAATGATAATTCTGCTCATTCAAGACTCTGAATCTCGACGTAGGTTGTCTCAAACCAAGGTCTTTCTAGTTTTTCTTTCTTTTTCAGTTGATAGTAGTAGCCGGCCGGATGTAAAATTATGAGAAATGAATATATTCAATGAGGAGAAGGGTATGAGGTTCAGAACCGATTAGCATGACTGTAACTTGCAACTTATATCAGTTGAGGATGAGCAAGTTCAAGCCTGCTGATGGATGATTTGCTGAGGTGAGTTCTGGAGACAACATGCAGAGGGCACCATGCTCTTATATCCGCCTACCCCGCGGCCTTTGTTCTGGTGGCGACATCAACCTTTTATTATTCTCAGTTTATTGTGTTTGTTTATTCTTGATTAGGTCGTCTGATCCCTCCTAGGCTGAATCAGGAAGAAAAAGCAGAGAAGAAAGACAGAATGAAGCAGAATGACAAAACTTGAACGAGGGAAAACAGAGAGTGAGAAGTAGTCATCGAAAATGCCTACGTCACTGCCTTCTCATAGCTATGGTAAGAAAATCAGCTTGATGGATACGATATGGAGAGAAATATGGTACTTTGAACCCAGGGTGGTTTCGCGATAATGAGGTTGCACAAGCTACAGAGACAGGCGGCTGATACTGATGAAGGTGCAGTTTCGGAGAACTCTGCTCATCTAAATCATGCGATCAGAAAAATCATCTTCAAGTTCCTAGAATGATAGACTGTACACGCCTTCTACAAATGCCCATATCGTTTCTAAAATCATCAAGGTTGGGGTCAAGATGCTGAAATGAGCTGAGAATTCGAGTTCATGCTGGCACTGCAGCCATAGGTAGCGAGATGTTGGAAGCTGAAAGGTCCTAGTAGTACTTAGTCCTTTCTTCGACGAGGGATTGACACGTGACGTTTCCAATAGCTAGAGTGTTCATTGTTGCAATGAATAAACACATTTCAGAGAGCCAGGTAAGGTGAATCATGGAAAATGATGCTTCACCAGGGCCCTGGTTATTGGGATGATATGGGTCATTGCTGAGAATGTGACACAGCAGTCAATGGAAACGGTATAAGTATTACTGTAAAAACATGACCGTAAGTTCAGTAACGCCGTAACAGGCACCCATGAACTCACTTCCTACCGGTGTTCGTAACGCGTAACAAGGCCGGCTGAACTTATATTTTTCGAGCTCTGTAACGTTTCAGGGCTGCCGGAGCGGTCGGCTACGCCGGCACAGGCCAAAAAATGAACTGAACTTCAAGCCGTAACACCAATTTTTGACGGCTGAACTGACTTTCGGCCAAGTTCAGCCGTAACGCGTAACAATGGGTGAACTTACGGTCATGTTTTTACGATCAGACTTTCATACCATGTGATGAAGCATTCCTTGTCCTTAACTATGACATTGTCCCTCCTTCCTTGCTCCCAGTCAAAATGTGAGCTCGTACCGTTCAACATGGCAGTCGGATCAGAAAGGTCGTCCAGCGGGGACAGGCCCTTCCCTAGCGACATTGTTGGTAGTCAGAGGCATTGGCGTAACCGCAACGTATGATATTCGGACAATAATGTCACCGAGGACATGATCCTGGTGAATGCGATGCTGCCATCCTGGGTGTCAAATCAGAAAATATGAGCAAAGTCGTTATCCTGGGACAGGGAATCACCTGGCAGCATTTCGGACACCTAGAGCGCTTTTTATACCGGCAAAAGACCTTAATTTGAATGGCGAGACCAACCAATTCATGGTGAAGACGACGCTGAACAAGTTCGGTAGCGGGAGGAGCAAAGTTGTCTTGTTGGCGCCATGAATTACCTAGCGACATTTGGGATAGCTAAAACAGCATGTATACCCATAAATAAAGTTAATTCGGATAGCGAGATGCACCAATTCGGGGTAGATTCGATGTTGTGTTGCAGAGGGTCGTCAGAAGGTGCTCGAGATAGAGAGCCAAATGGGAGATGAGCGGCATATAGAACTAGATATATGCATATTTAGCAGCTGTTTCAGTAATAATTGATGAGTTACCTGGGCTACAACAATTACCGTGGCGTCTCGGAGAGCCCAAAGTTAATTGCCCTTCCGGTCACCTAGGAAGAAGGATTTAGCGTATATCACCTCAGTGGACGCACCATGTTGCATCAAAGCATCGTCTTGTGTTGAATTTGGATTTATTTTGTGTGATTTGAATGCTTTTTTGTCATCGAGGTTGACCAAAGTTGTGACCGTGACTGTCACGCGAATGGCAGCTTTTTTTTCGTCAAGTCGGGCTTTTTAACATTATCTAGACGAATAATACACCAGAAACATGTTCAGCTGAGTAAACAGCAAAATGAAAATGTTAGGGGGCGATAAGAGAAAAGCGGCAGCAAGCCAGCCTTGTCAGGCTGAGCCGCTGACCAGGCCGCGAAGACTTGGAAGAGGCAAGACCTGGTCAAGAGCGACAAGCCATAAGCAAAAAGTATTGTAGGGGAAACGGAAACCAGCCGACCCGAAACAACCAAGCCATCGAGCACCAAATGCATCCTGCCAATATGCACCGTCGTCGCGATAATCATATCGAACTCTTTCCCCACATCATGTCCGAAGATGAGCTGGAGGTCTGAGAATCCCTAGTAAAGCGAATCAACATGGTATTCAAGGCAATGGTTGATTTCACCCTTACCATGAGCGGTTTCTGAATACATCTTGCTAGCTTTACCACCAAAGGATACTTTCCAGTGAACCTTTCTCTTTGCTCCCGATTCCCCCGAAGACGGCTGTCTGAAGAATGTCAAGGAGCAGGTATGGACTGGCGCCCCCATTCTGATCACGCTCATCTCGCCTTGTTCTCCGGAAGTCAGGTCGTGTCGGTCCCATGTCAGTCTCCAAGAGCCCTTCAAAATCACTGTCGATGGCCCACTGTGCTATTCGGCGACACGGGAATGTCATCGATGGCCAAGGAACTGACGCGCCGACAGATAACGAAGAGTTCGAGCTGTGCCGTCGACCATGAAGCTGAAATGTCTCTGGCGTGTAGACAAAATGCCGTATAATGATAATGGAGAGCACAGAAGAGATTGGCGTCGAGGAAACCTGACCAAACAGCAGTAACCATTGGAACCATGGCAATAATATCATCAAAGACGCACCTCGCTTTTCGTCATGAGCTCTACCATCTCGACATGGTTCAACATCAATGATTCTGCCCTCTCGACATCCCGCCACCGTCAAAACCATGGCCATAAGTCACACCAGTAATCCAACAGCAATCGGCGAATTTGAATATAGTCACAGTGGAACCGTGACGAGGATGGCTTTCGGGGATCCGCTGGTCATGTTTCCCGGAGCCTAGTCTTGACGAAATGGCTTTGAGACGATTTCGAGCCCATGGGGCTGCAATACCGATCAATTGAGCATCTAGAGGCTATAAAGCAAAGAGCTAGCGTACGAGAGAGTCTAGTTTTCAGGCCCCTTGTCGCCTTGCTAAAGCTCGCTAGCTATAGCTTGTGACCTCGAGCCGATTTCCAACGGCGGCGACACCGACAAGTGGAGCAGCGTTTCGTTCTCTGGGAAGGATGATGAAGCAGAGCTGGCATGCGACCGATGATTCTGCGAGTCGGTTTGCTTGGCTGTGGTGACTGGTTTCTTGGACATCCTGGAGACTGGCTTCAGTAGGTTTCATGAAAGTATTCTTCTGACAGGTGTTGAGGCTAGAAGGAAAAAGGCTGTAGCAAGACGTACGTTGTATCCAGCCTGGTAAACCCTCGACGAGCTTCTGAGAAAAGGGTGCGCGGCCAAAGCAGAAATTCAGCATCGCCTCGTTGACGAGACTGGATCCAATCAGCTGCAAGACCTGTTGGTTGCGAACCAGGCTTACCTTTGCCAGTCGGACGTCCACAATATCGGTTCGCTTGACGAGACCATGCTGCAAAAAGTCACGACACCGACGGAGTTATCGGGAAATCGGAGATTGGGAGCATGTAGAATCATGTCGAACAGGATGTCGCGTTGGCTGGCGTGCAAGAGTCGCAAGAAATACTAGAATTTCTAAAGGAAACGGAGCACTGGCTCTAAAGCTCTTCCCACCGGCCTGTCACGGGAGAAGCTCCCAGGAATCTTGATTCATATCGACCTTGTAGCGTCTCCCGGGCGGAAATTGAGGGATTGTGGAGATGACTGAAGGCAAGAAGAGTTGTGTTGGTGGTTGTTTGGACAGTGTGACGGCTTTGTCATGGTCTCGATCACATGTCTGATCAGCTTCGCGCGTCAATGCCTGGAAGACATCGATATCAAGCCATTCCCAATAGATCAGTATTTTCATCTATTCTACACGATTCTCGCATCTGGAACACTGGGAGTTCGAGTTATCTCTTTTTATTCGCATTCTTGCTAATCGTCCTACCCATCCAAGCCCCTAAAACTAGATACCGGTATTCATATATACATTTTCAGCCAAGGGAGACCTCTTCTTCTTCTCTTTATTTTCTTCTGATATCTTCTAGTCACCACATCGAGTTCAGGTCTCCCAAGCGTCACTTTTTCCGCGGCGCCAGTTTTTCCTTGATCTTAATATTGAAACCCTGCTGTAGATCCAATCCAAATCGCCGCAAAAGCTGCATCCGTCTGTGTGGAACCTCGAAGGTCACAGGCTTCGAACTGTTCAACCAAGCCCTTCGCAGCGTGTTGGATCCGTGCATAATGCGTGAATACAACATATCGTTGAGCGATTCTCACCGGAAAAGATGTGGATTGAAAGAAAGTTCGAAGTTATGGAGGTTTGGACAGATTTTGGGCTGATCTGGAACGACAGCGAGCAAGCGAAGCAAGGCGCTCCGGATCGCCGTGGCGGCATCGATGTAGCTTCCCCGATCTGGAACCGTGTCGGAAACACTGAGTGTTTCAAGCCTTGGCGTGAGTGACAGCAGAGCCAACAGAAGGTCTGGTTGCCCATTGGAAGTCTTGATAAAGAAAATGATTGACCCGAGCCGGAGAGAACTGAGGGTGTTAGGAAAAGTGAGACTGTGTGGGACTGACAGCTCTAGTGACTTGAGCTGTGGAGCGCATACACTTCTCATCCAGAGACTCTGTAAAGGCACATCCGAGTGTCAAGGACTGCAGTTTAGGAAGGGAATCACACAATCTGTCCTGTTCCTGACTCTGGGATGATGAATCATAGGTCGTACCATTAGTCGAAGGCTGACGAGCTCTGGACAGGCACGTAGTAACTCGAAAATCTCCCCTATATCAACAGACATCATCGCTGGAAAGAGTGACTCGATCACAATCGACGTCAACCGTTTGTTCAGCGAGAGACGAGGAAAGCGCAGGATGTTATTGCTGGAAATCGAGTGGAATGTCTGCAGCTGGGTGCATAATTCAAGCGAGGGGAATGTGACAGACCCCAATAAGTTGACTGGCTCGACAAGCTTGATAGCTTGGAGCATCAAATCCGATTTCAACCAGCTGAGAAGTCTCGTTGGAATAGGCCTGTCAATCGATGCCAGACGATGGGAATGGCCACTGAGGATCTGCATGATTGGTTGAAGATACTCGAGCTTCGACTTTTTGCTTGTCAGGACCCGGACTGAAATGAGGGGGTTCCGTGATCGTTGAAGCCAGCAACGCAGTGCATTTTCAGTCATCTGCTCATCTACTGCTGACCTGGGGACCTCGAAGGCGAAAGAGCCCCAGAGACCAGGAGTGGCCATCGCTGCCTCTCGCCAGCGCCGAGAGACTTTCGGTACGACATTGGTGTAGTACTTTCCTCGAATGTTGGGGTGTAGTACTATTTTGGAATCCAGAGCATAGAGGAAGATATGTGACAAGACTTCGTGAGGAATCCATTGAACGGCAGGTTGTAAGGGAGATCCGGAATGATAGAGTTGTTCGACGACTACAGTTCTACCTCGCGAAACCTGCTTTTGACTCTTCACCACAGGCTAGGTATAGATGTTCATTGAAGTTCTCAGAGAGAATACTTAAATGTGCATACCTCTTTTGGTTTTCCATATGCAAAGGTTCTCTTCACCAGGAGCGCCTCTCGAGAGACAAAAATTGGATGATGGAGGTGTAGAATTAATCGAGAACATCCCACCCGTGGTTCAAACGTCGTATCAAATGCGCCATTGTCTTACCATTATGCCCAAATCGGAATAAACTGTCCAGCGAACATATCATCACCAGGATGCAGGATTCGAGCATCGAAGTTGATTCTGGAGCTACATATCTCGACGATAGAGTTGGACGTTGGAGTTGGGAAATCCAAAGAAATGCCAGATCAGACCATCATTTCACATCACGTGTTGAACCGCGCTCTTTCTCGAATCATGAGCGCCGCCGTAGACCAAGCTGTCTGTCCCGTCCCAAGTAGGTCTTCCCCTGAAATTTGGCCTTACAATGAACCTCCATAGACTGTAGCGTTCCTATGGACGTCATTTTCCGCTCTTCTGATGGTCACTCATTCGGTGGTCATAGGGCCAATATGGAGCGATTCAGTGACGGATTTCCTCACGGGGCTTCTGTGAATTCCCCAGAGCAAGACATTGTTCATCTATCAGAACGTGGAGAAATCCTTGCATTGCTGCTCCGTTTTATGCATGCGCAGCGTCCCCCGGTGCTTGACCATGCCCCGCTTAACACAGTCATTGATTTAGCCGACGCGGCTGAGAAATACTTTGTCTTTTCGGTCATGGAGATATGTCGCATCCATATCAGCAAAGCGTGAGTCTTTTGCATTGATTTATTTGTATTCCAGACTCATATTCTGCAGAGCTAAATTCGGAGCTGCCTCACTGAGGGTCCTATATTATGCCACACGACATGATTATACTGAGCTCATGGAGGAAATTGCTCCACTTACCGTCGAGATAAAGCTCAAAGACGCAGTCTCCATCTGCGGAACAGATTCTCAGTTCTTTATGGCTTGGGTAGGTCGCAAACTTCAACCTTATAGCGTAATGTACTAAAGGATATCAGGCTTTGTTCCGCGAGGAATACCAAGGTGCCTTGGAGGCTTATCGTTCCACCAAGACGAATACTGTCTCTCACAAAGTCGCGGATACGCAGGCCGAATGCCCGCTGGCCACTGAACTCACTCAGAAATTGGCCCTCGTTCATACATGGGCCTGGAATTCTATGTTCACTTTACTTCCTCCAAACATTGCACCTTTTGATTTGGTTACTGGCTTGCATCCTTGCAAACTATGTGTGGCGGCGTCGAGCTCCTGGAGAGCAGAGCTGGTTCGTATATTTGTCACGATACCCAAGTTCCAAGCATATGTATAGATATAACTCGTCGAATCATCCAATTCCTGACAGGCTGGCTGTTTTAAAAAAACGCAGAATTTACAGAGAACTGTATTCAAAAATTGCTTATGCGACGGTAGAAAACCCAGTGTAAGTAAGAGACTGTTGATCAGCTAAACCCGGACGATCCTGTGGTCAGCTTTTCACGAAGCCGTTGGTCAACTTTGGTTGAGGCTGGAGTTTTCCCGGTCATCAATTCCATTTACAAATCTCCAGAAACCGCCGAATGTAGCAAATCCACGCAAGACGGTGTCGTAGGGATTCATAGGGCTCTGCTAGAGATCCTTGTTCATGCTCATTTCATTCTCATATTGATATTTCTGGTTATGTTGCGGCAAGCACGATCGTGAAAAGAAATCACCAGGGCGCCACAATGGGCGTGTCATATTTTATCACGTCTGAAGGGTTTCCCAGCCCAGAAATAAGATACCAAGTCTCCTGTTCTAGTTCCGTAAAGTTGGCGGTGGAAGCCGATGAATCTATTTGATGGAAGGAGCTGGAACTTTCAAAGATCTCCGAGATCTCCGGACAAAGTGGCGCCAATTCCGATCTTGAAGTCGGTCACCCCACACTACAAGCCTGTATATAAGGCTGATGTGCTCAATCCTTCATGTCATTCTTCAAGTTTAATTCACCGTTGCAAGAGTTGGACTTGTGACCATGTGATATCTTTCAGATCCGTCATCTTGTCGTGGAATAGAGTACAATACAAGCAATGTGAGCCTTTGTAATTCTTAGGAGCTGCCCGGATCAGAATTAGCTCCATTTATTCCAGATTTCTTCCAGTACGTTCCATTACATTCCATTACATTCCACTGCATTCTACTACCTTCCAGACCTTCTAGTATTTAGGTATATAAGATCAAGTAGATGTATGGTGAAGGGACCAATGTACTTACCTACCATTTGAACTAGTTCTTCAGCTCTTTAACCAAATCTCTGTGTGAACGCCAGATTCCCTCCGATCAACATACTGTGACACCGTGGGCTCCTGTATCTTGAATATCAACCCTTTAGCGACGCCTTGGGCTCCGTAAGGTTTGATCCCTCCCACTTCCAATCAAGCTACTGTGACGCCTTGGGCTCCTGTACCTTGACTTATATCTAAGCTTTAGTGACGCCTTGGGCTCCAAAATCTAGATCTCTCTGTGATTCATAAGTAAGACTATACACGACACATCTGTCAAATTCACCAAAAAAATCGATGATATTCTTTCTCCTTTCTGTGATGTACTGGAACATCTTGATAATTCAGACAAAGTACCAGCTGAGTCAGTACCTGCCATGAAGTTCCTCAATCCAGACTACAAAACTCAAAGCTTTAAACGACACAAAACGGCCGGTCTCCGATGGTACCACACGGCACTTCCCTTTTACAGTGATATGAGTACTGATGCTCTCGCTCAGATAAACAACTAGTACGTTACAAAGATCCTAGCGCCTAGAATTGGAGAAAGGATTGGCAAGAATGTCTCCCCATTGCCCATGCTTGAACACTGGTGATCATGGCGAGGAAAAGGGTGGAATTTTTGGCTGACCTAGAGTGTCCCACACCTGATGACGAATAGAAACTCTTGGAGTTTCTATTTGATAGGGCTTGGGATGACTAGAAGGAGGTTCGTCTGAAGAAGGAAGTGGTTAATATTGCGTTGGAAGCTCTGAAAGGTCTGGAGGAAAGAATGTTTGAATATTCTCAAGCTGCAGGTATTGCCAGAAACAAGCAGTGGGGACTTGATGCCAGACCACATCAGGATGACTGGAGTCCTTATATAACCCTTCAACCTCGAGAAGGCTACAAGCCTTATGTTGAAGGGGAATTTGACTTTAGAGGTAAGTCTTGACATCTTCCTCTTGATTCTTGCTCATCCTGCTATCAAAGCATGCCCCAATTACCATAGCAATCAAAAGGACATGCCAGCCAGGCCTCCTTCAGCTCCAGTTCTCAAGAATCACGGCTGATAGCACAACCACCAATGAAGCGCAGGACAAAAAGCTGAAGTATTACAATGCATATATGTAGCTTACATTTTGAAACAATGTCGTATTCAACATATTCAGAAGCCCAAGATCTTCTTAGTATCATTGCTTGCATGAAATAAACCAGCACTTTCATAATTCGCAGCCGAGCTTTCATCAACCTTTCTCAACCTTTCATCCTGCCTTCATGATTTGGATGACCACTTGCATCAACCTTTCATGTACTTGCAGATGCCTCTCATCAACCTCGCATGACCTGTCATAGCGCTGGCACTAGCGCTGTAAAAAACCTATGTCCCCATTGTTGGCTTCGGCTGAGTCTTGGTCTGCAAACTCCGAGCGAGCGAAGCAGCAAGAAATCCGATGAGGCGGCGACCAAAGGGAGTAAAGAATTCAGACCGCAGTCACGGGAGAGTAAAGTACGCGAGTTCAGATCGAGCTACTACTTATATGGGACCGGATATGCAAATCCCTATCTGACCGGTCTAGATATGCAAATGTCCATCTGTGGAGCACTTGCGGTCCTTCAACCACCTCAGAAAAGTCAGGAACTGTAGATAAACCATGAAGCATTATCCATGTAAATTTCTGGAGAAATCTAGTCAGAGATTGTCTGTTTATTTTTTTGCCCTGATCCATTCAAGATATGTTTATCTATTTCTTCAATCATAATTTCGCTCCAAATGTGGCACTCTGGGGCCAAACCCACCGGGAAGGACACAGGCTGCAAAAATTAGACAAACCAGTGAAAAAGATGGCCCAATCAGTCTATTCATCAATGGTCAATTTCCACCGCAGAACTGTTGTTGAACAGTTTGCCTTGCGATCGGCATCCTGTCGGAGTCTCAAATCTGATGTGATTTGCAAAATTTGCAAGTGTGACACTGCATGACGACATTTGCATATCCTAGTCCCGACGTCTCCAGCGGCTACAACACTCAGAAAAAATGAGTTCATATTCTGCTTTTATTCTGTTTATGGTTTGTGTATGCCAAGTTTTGTGGCCCTAGCTAACGCGGTTCAAGAGTTCCCAGGGTCATTTGCATATCTAATACATGTTTACGGCACCAAACAGGCCTCAATCTCACGGTGGCGTTGCCATGCAACCGCCACATGCCAGAGCCTGGTGCGTGTGATAGAAGCCCGTCCGGATGCAATCTCACAGCCTCATTTATAGGATCGTCCCCACGCTGATTCAATCGTTCTGCCCGCATCCTTTCACCCTTTGTAAATTGTCCTGCCTATGGATCCACTCGGCTTTGCTTCGAGCATCCTCAGTCTCATTGACATAGCCAAAAGGATAGCCGACTATGTCAGGGACATAAAAGATGGACCCAAGGAACGCACAGAGCTGAACAAAGCTGTCACTGCTATTGTCAAGTTGCTCGACCTTTTGAAGGACGAGTTTGAGGAGACGCCTACCGATGATCTATGTTTCAGTGCTGCTCGACAAATGGCCGAGGAGGACGGGACATTCGGCCAACTCCGCGTCCTTTTAGATAAACTCGAGAAAAAGCTACGGCCTGCAGATGGCAAGGTCAGCAGGGCCTGGCAGACGGTTGTGACTTGGCCGCTACTCGACAAAGCAGATGTCACAGACCTGCTGCTGCAGGTTGAGCGCTTGAAGACCTTAATCGGACTGGTGCTTCAAGGCGATCACATGTATGTACACGAACTCTTTCCTGCTAGACCTCTCTGACAATCATCAGTGCTCTATCGCGCGAGATACATAGGAATACCGAAGCTCTGAAGGAGAGTATGGGCGAAATGTCTCGACAAGTCGACGGCGTGACCCGAAAACTTGACGGTATGTCTCGAAATGTTTCATTGCTATATCACCTGACGACATTTCCTTCCTTCCTTCCTTCCTTCCTTCAGATCAGGAGTTCCGCGCTTTCTTGAATTGGCTGTCATCACTGGACTTTCAACAAACTCAAAAGAAAGTCTTTTCACAACATACAACAGGAACCGGGAAGTGGTTTCTTGAGGCACCGGAATTCCGGCAATGGATCAAGGGGTCCGTCAGGCTGTTGTGGTGCCCTGGAGATCGTATGTTCCCAATCGTGTCTGAGTCATGGATTCTTCTGATATCGGTCATTTCCAGCTGGTGCGGGAAAGACTGTCATCTCGTGAGTGAATGTTCAGGCATGCAGTGGATGCATTCTGATGAATTCAGGTCTATCATCTTCGACTATCTGCAGCAGAAGGTTGCCCAGTCAGGAGTCGGTATCGCTTGTGTTTTCTGCGACTACAATCATGCCGAGATGCAAACCGAACAAGAGCTCCTATATTCCATCGCCAAGCAGCTATGCTTCAAATCCGGCTCATTCCACGACATTTTCATCTCCGGGAAATCCCGTCCCGAGGATCTTGCTAGTATCACGGAGACCCTTCGTGCAGTGTTGGAACTATACACTCACGTGTATGTCGTGGTGGATGCACTTGATGAATGCACCGACGACTCGCGGGACAAGCTCGTCTCGGCCTTTCACTCCTTAATGGAGTGCCAACATCTTAAGCTTCTCGTAACCTCCCGACGCCACATCTCGCCGCAGACGCTTGAATTCACGGAGCACTCTTCCATCAATATTAGCGCTCAGAATCAGGACATTGAGTCCTATATTATCCAGATGATAAAGGAACCAGGTCGATTCAATCGGCTGGTTAACAGTGACGACACTCTGAAAACTGACATTATCGCCGGGGTGACAAAAAAGGCGTCTGGAATGTGAGTGACGATCATCACTGGGTGAATTCCGACTGATCACTATGGCAGGTTCCTACTCGCTCGTCTACACGTCGATGCTCTTGCAAGCAAGCTTACTAAGAGAGCTCTTCGTGAAGCCTTGGCCATTTTGCCCAGCGGACTCGATGCGTCGTACACCCAAACCATGGATCGGATACGCAATCAAGGAGAGGAAGAAGGCAAGCTTGCCCTACAAGTCTTTTTGTGGTTGACATACAGTCAGCGGTCATACCTGACTCTCGACCTACTTCAAAACGCACTAGCAGTACGATTCGGCATGACTGCCATTGAAAGCGACGACATTGTTGATGTCGATACCCTGATATCTGTCTGTGCTGGCTTAGTTGTTCTTGAAAATCGTCAAGTTTCTCTTTGGGGGCCGGAGTTTCAAGAACTTCGTTTCGTCCGTGAGCCTCGTGTCTTTGTCCATTGAACTCAGTTGATTGATATTTTCAGATTACACCACGCAGGAGTACTTCCAAAAACACAAGGATGTACTGTTCGAGGACGGGAACCTCCTCATTGCTACAACATGCTTGACATACCTTTCCCTCGACAGGCTCGAGCCTAATTCAGATATCCTTTACTACGCGACCGGGTATTGGTCATTCCATATGCGTCAATCCGACACGCAAACCAGGTTGTGGAACTCAAACAAGACACTTGTGCTGACATTTCTGCAAAAGGAGTCTAAGCTTCGCCGCATTTCAAGTCAACGTCGCCATTATCATGGGTCCTATTGGAGAAAACCGGTGGTTCTCCCCAAACATTATGACGCAGTGCATATTCTAGCATGGGCCCAGTTGAGGGACCTCATGGCCCTTCTCATCGACGAAAGAGTGATAGATCCTGATGCTAAGGACGGCGATGGGCGAACAGCATTCTCCTACGCCGCCGAGGAGAGTGATATGTCAATGGTTGAGGTCCTGCTAGGCCGTCGAAGTGGAAGTGGCATATCTAGCCCTTGCAAATTGACTTGGTCTCCTCAGCCATGTGTTGCAGATCCCAACGTCAGTGATGACGAGGGAAAGACACCGCTGCACCGTTCAATCCATGCCCTGCGTTCCTGGAACTCAAAGCTTCGAACTCCCCGACCAGCCGATCCCAATAAAGTACTGAGGGTACTGCAGGTGATAAACCTGCTTTTGGAGCACCCCGGAGTGAATGTCAACGTAAAAGACCGATCCGGCCGTACTCCTCTCTCATACGCAGCAGAAATCGGCAACATGAAAGTCGTTGACCTTCTACTCCAACACCGGACCGTACAACCTAACATTCCAGATCGTGATGAGATGACGCCGCTGGTCTATGCTATGCGGTCGTACATCAATCATGACTCACTGAAACACCTTCTCCCCGCACGGCGGACTCACCTGATATCACAGTCAATGCAAAATACGAGCACTCAATCGACGGCACAGAACGTGTGGGATGCCATTCATTCTTCGCTCGAAGACAAACATGTCAAGCATAGTCACAAGGGGATCGTCACAGCGTTGCTGGCGTACTGTAATGCTGGCATCGGCTTTCTCAATGGCGACAGCCCACTGAACAAGCGCTCTGACAGTGGTTACGAAGCGGTAGGTCGGGGCTACTGGGTGAAGAATTGATCTGGCCGATGCTGACGGTCTCCAGGCTGTGACTGCGTGGATTCAAGAACTTAAAGAGTGGCGTAGGCGCTGTGGGCCTCGTTCGCGTTGGGATGCTCCATCTCAGTTGAGAGATGTATGACAAAATTTGAGCGACAGAGCTATTAACACTCATTTCCCACCAGATATCAGGAGTCAGCGCATATCGGAAAGAGGATGGACCAATCCTCGGATTTCTGAAAATGCATCCCGAAACCAGTTCAACCAGATTTGTACGCTTTTAATTTGCTCGTATTGTCTCGATACTCATGGCGAGACAGGTCTTACAAATTGTGTCAGGACTGCGCCACTTGCATACCAAACAGATCGTTCATGGAGATCTGCACTGCGACAGTATTACTATCGACGATGCGGGCAATGCTCGTATCACCGATGCTTATCGACCTAGGCTATATTCAGACCCGGTATTGTCGACCAAGGTCCGCATTACTGATTTTTATCGACCTGGAAACGCATACGACATGGCCCTCTTCTTTGGATTCCCTGAATACATGCCTCCCGAGCTTTTCTTCGACAACGACGACCTCACAGCCAAGGAATTGCAGCTTTGCACCTTTGAGAGTGACGTCTATGCCTGCGCCATGGTACTATTTGCCGTGAGTCCTTGAAAATCTCTTGGAACTCGGGATGCAGTGATTGATGTCCTCATAGATTCTCCATGGTTCCTACTCGCCACTCAAAAGACCTTGGCTTAAGATACCGCGCATCCGGGAAGGAGATCGGTCCTACCAGGGTCAGATACCAGATGATATCTGGAGCCTGCTAGTGAGATGCTGGGCTCGAAAACCTAGTGACCGCCCCACTGCAGAGATGATTGATGACGAGATCTCTCGATACTTTCATTCAGCAGAAAAGAAAGAGTAGTGGGGTGTAGGTTAGATATCATGTCGTTTTGTAATGCGATGTATAACCTGAAGGATAAAATTCAAATGGGACGGCACAAATTCATAGGCTCTTGCATTCCCTTTCAACAAAAGCTTCTGTGAATTTTGAGCTGCCGTTCAAGTTTCGTGTTGAGGACACTGAGTCAGAGGATATGTAAGGCAGATATATGAAGAAAATACTAGGAATAAATAGAATTTGAAGGAAGGAGCTGGAACTTTCAAGGATCTCCGAGATCTCTGGACGAAGTGGTGTGAAGATTAGAGCCGCTGGAAGAGCCGAGGAGCAAACAAGATGAGTATTTAAACTAGAAGAAAAGAGCTCGTGACAACAAATGCTATGCTAAGCATTGTATCTATTTGTCCGAGTTCGAGCCCCGCAACATTTCGTCTTGACACTCCCACTATGTAAGGAGAGCTCGAAGACAGACAAAGTTGAATGAAAAAGACTCCCACTGAATTTGTTCAACCTAGAGCTGAATTCGATCCATCATGGCACGTGAAACATAGACCTTCTGCGAATGCGAACGTGAAGGACCAGGACCCAACGAGCGGTCACTGTCATTTCCGCTCTCGACAGTCTCGTCATCTGAGTCCGCAACTCGATGACGAGCATTGCTCGCTCGCTCCCCAGATGAGAATCTCGCATTATCGGAAACATGAGCTTTCTCCCTCTTCGCCTTGCCCAAAATCTTATCCTTCACCTTGGCCGGCATATCGTAGACACAGCTGCGGGCGTGATGACCTTTCTTTCCGCAGCGGTCACAGTACCCGTCGGATCGAGGATTCAGCCACGAAAATGCTGAATCATCCTCTGGCTCGGAATCGTCGGAACGTGACGACGAATTGCGACCTGAACGCTTGAAACGAGCCTGCAGAGCTTTCAGCTCAGCTCGAAGAGCAGAAGCTTCGTTGATATCATTGTCGGCTGAATCAGAGGTGACGCCGATGGCTTCGTTGGATTTCGGTGTCTTCTTGGACTCCTCCCACTCGATGAGAGCAGCACGAACATCGACAACTGTGAGATTGCTCTGAACAAGAGCGTTCTGAGTCAGAGAAGTCTGGATTTCTGAAAATGACTTGTCGAGGTTCATGATGATCATGTCGACGGTCTCGGTGGCGGAAGGAGCGCGGTCGATGGCCGCAAGATCGTCGGCAGCCTCTGTGATGGATGAAATGAAGTTTTCGACTGGGTGCGAGATGTCGTGGACAGGATGATTGAATCGGTGATAAGGAATTGGTGGTGGTGTTTTCGGTTCCGAAGAGATAGAACCGCCGCTGGATAAAACAGAAAAATCTGCGAGACCGCTTGAAAATGCAAATGTGCAAATAACCGCTGGAGAATGCGTCGAGCAGAGCGCGGGGACCCAAAACCTGTGAAGATTAGAGCCGCTGGAAGAGCCGAGGAGCAAACAAGATGAGTATTTAAACTAGAAGAAAAGAGCTCGTGACAACAAATGCTATGCTAAGCGTTGTATCTATTTGTCCGAGTTCGAGCCCCGCAACATTTCGTCTTGACAAGTGGCGCGAATTCCGATTGTGAAATCAGTCACCCCACACTACAAGCCTGTATATAAGGCTAATGTGCTCGATCCTTCATGTCATTCTTCAAGTTTAATTCATCATTGCAGAAGTTGGACTTGTGACCATGTGATATCCTTGCAGATCCGTCATCTGTCAAATTCACCAAAGAAATCAATGATATTCTTTCTCCTTTCTGTGATGTACTGGAACAGCTTCTCAATAATTTAGACAAAGTACCAGCTGATTCAGTACCTGCCATGAAGTTCCTCAATCCAGACTACAAAACTCAAAACTTGAGAAACGAAGACAATGTGTCTATTTCTACATATACATACTACCTACATGTTTGAGAAGGTTATCAGCCTTAGAAGTTCGGAACCAGAGAACTCGGTGGTTGGACCTTTAGTCAGCTCCCGAAAATATTTGCAGGGACACCCAGCCCCAAGTTCCAGCCCTTGCTGCAGATGTCCGGAGTCCTCAAATAATTCAACATCCTCTTTATGTCTTCTGGGACTGCTCCAAGGTTAGCTGCATTGGTTTTTGGCAGGTAAAAATGCAATTATTTGATGTTTGATAGTATATTGACCCAATCTTGATAGAACAGGTGCCGAAAAGAGCTCACGATTTCTGGAGGAAGAATACTGAAGTGCTCCAAGACTACCAAAGTATGTTTCAAGTCTTGTGAATGCTAGATCAAGAGTTCTGATCCAATAAATGCTTCAGGTTCCTTATATATTCCAATTGAGAACTGAACGGCTATCAGAAACCAGCCCAGCGCTTACTGTAGGACTGAAATTGGACTATAAAGTAGATTTTGGCTTCATATTCATGTTGTGTGGCCGGATATAGATCATTCCGATGGCCAACTAATATCAAGTGCACCGCAGGCAGAGAAAAATTTGACTGGACAAGGTTTTTTGGCACCAGACACCACATACTAAGGCATACCATGGATGGATCTGCAGATCATCTGCATCCGGCTCTGTGCATATTGATCAGTCTCAAACTGAGCCCCGCATCCGGGCACATCCGGCTCCACAGATGTTTGAGTCTTTTATTGTCATTTGAAGAGGTTTTATCCTTGAAAGTAGACATTAATCAATATAATTACTATGTAACACCCTCTAAATACCTGTATCAAATTCATTTGGTCAATAAACTATGAAGACTCAAAGTCATCTCCACATCTGCAAGCATCCGCACCCGCGGATGCGGATGGCTCAGCACAGCCACATCTGCAGATATTTTTACGGATGTTTCCATGGATATCTGGGCAAACATCCGCATCTGTGGGATGCCTTACCACATACATATTTGTGCTGATATCGGTTTAGGCATTTAAACGAGGATTGAAAGTCTTGGATATACTTCAGAGCAAGCTTGAGACCGAAATCACCAAGAATTCGCCACATAAATCCTTGTCTTCCTTGGTATGTTCCAGCCCCTCCTACTGAACTGATCTTGAACAAAATTGATAATCCACAGGAGTAAGTGGTAAGCCTTGTTCTTCCTGATTCATTGATAATTGAACTAGTGTCTGATGGATTGTGCACAGTATTGTTGCACTAGTGAGCAGTCAAAATTGAACAGATAATACTTTACTTTATCCTGTTTTTGCAGGCTTCTACTGATAAGCCTGCACTTCTACTGTCGTTTGTTAGTTTACTGACCTCAGTAACAAAAATCAGTAGAATAGCAAGTATAATGAGGTACTTGATGATGTAAGATTTATGTTGTTTCATTGTGAGTGGAAAAAAAGGGGACTCGTCTCTGCCACGGAATGGTTAGCCTCTATCACACTGGTAGACATAATTTGGGTAAGGAAAGATGGTGGGGGGAAAGCAAGGTCAAGGGACTGAAATGCACCTAGATCCAGTATTATTTGGACAAACTGCTTTTGGCCTGTCAATCTATCTCTGAAAACTTAGAAGGGCCAAGATGATACTGACAAGATATATGATTTGACTCACCAAGTCTGGATGGCACTTTCTGGCCAGGATCACAATGCATCCCAAATGCTTTACAAGATTCAAGTTCATTTTTCATTGAGAATGAAACATAAATCCAAAGGAGGACATGCACATCTGGAAAGAGACAGTAAATTGTACAACCAAGATTTATTAGTGTTTTAGCCCCAAGTAGACAGCTAGAAATTGTATAAAAGGGAGCTCAGCTGCCCATCAAATATCATCTTCTTTTATTCCTCAGAGTGGATTGAAAGGAATGTCACCCCTTTCCTTGGACAACACAGTGGTAGGGATCATCAGATTGCATATTCCTCTGTTCCACTGAGACAAGTGCCTGACTTACAGTAAGTCTTGCAACCTCGAGTTCAGTATCAGTATTAAGAACCCAATAATGAGAATCAGTATTCACCCTCAATGTTCAGTTCCAGCTTCTTCAAGTTTAAAATCAACATCAAAGCAGAAGTTCAACAATCAAGTAGCGACATCCAGAGCAAGACCCGAGTATGACATTCCAAGGAAACAATAGAAGAAGGATGAATTCTCACAAGAAACAATGCTGACTCCAAAGAGGCTACTCATGGTCACACTTAGTAACCGTGATTTACTCTTGGTCCAATAACTCTGCTGCAAGTGGATATTTTTCTAAGCGCTAAGTTGTGAAGGTGTTGCATTTTGAGGTGTGAAGAATCTGGTAGCATTTAAATCCACTGAGATATATGAATTCTGGATGTGTACACTCAATTATAGAGTGCCAGCAGAATGAGAAATTTACAACTTGAAATACAGGTATCACAGAGCAAATATGATCCAAGGAGCAGAAAGATGTTGCTTTTTAGAGTTGGTTTCCATCTTATTTCAAGTCAATCGAGCCATTTGGGAGCGAGAAATTGGGACCCAAAAGTCATGTTTTGGCAGGGAAATGACGAAATGACGGTTACTAAGTGTGACCACGAGTATAAGCTCTGGCTTGTGGTATCTTTTCTCATACTCCCTGTGATCGCCATTGGTGTTCACTACACACTAAGAACAAAAGCTGAAGAGTTTGACAACCCTTATTCATGCTTTATAATCCTGACTATCTCTCCAACATACAACTGGTGAGCACATACTGTATAACTTGTTGAAATAAATCCAATATTAATCTGTAAATGGTTTTTATCACCAAGCTTAATGAAAAAACTACAGACCCCGCCCACCAGCGACCTGTAGGGAAGGCATTGTATCTTGGAAAATGACAAAGTATGCTACAACAGGACTAAGTACAGTGAGAACAGGAGAGGAGGACTTGCATCTGCCACCGGAACAGTTGGTCTCTATCTCACTGGTTGACTTTCCTGGCAAGCCTAGCTCATAACAAATGTAACTGACTTGAACATCTTCCAATTTGTTGGATCAGTGTGGTCCGCAGCTTTCGGGTTAAGCGAGGCCTGAACTGACAAAGGCGGTACTTTCTCAAATATATCAGATTACACAAACTGTCTTGAATACAATTCCCTCGCCAAATGCATTTGCATTTTTGTCTTGCAAATTCAACTGCTGTGAGAAGGTCTTTGACAAGCAGCTGATATGCTTTCTGTATATTTTAGCACGATACATTCATCTGTCAATATACGCAAACTTAGCTTTTGTGGTTATTGTATTTAAAATTTTAGAAATTTTGGATTGTGCCTGGCCGTTGTCTCAGCTAAGTATTCTGGATCTCTTAGTTCTTTTGCAGAGAAAGGAAGTTGGCTTTCTAAATTTACAGCAAGAGAAGTTTGAGCGGGTATCTCGAGGTTTAGATGACAGACTTTTACTAGTTATTTCCTTGAAGCCTTGAAGGTCCCAGAAGTTCAAATTGACATCATGAACAGCATTTCAAGCCAAATACACTTTCCTTGGTTAAAAATCACAACCTTCAACCCTGGAAGTCATGATCAATCAGCCCCTCTTGCCAAATGTTATTTAACCATGTGAAAATCTTTTAGACCTCCACATAGACGATTTCTCCTATGAGGAACCATTCACCGCGTCATGAGCCATGAAACGCCTAACGTTTCGCTTTTTCCACCCCCCAGACCTAATTGAAGACAACCTTTATCCGAATGATGACAGGCAATTGGAGTTTTCGCCGACTGTCTAACGCTTCCTTCCACAGTGGGAGCTTTTGTTCGTGTGCATGGATGAACCTTTCTGATTGTTCAGAAGAGTCTCATGTCCTATCCAGCCTCTAGTTCAGCCGCTGACTAGATCCGCTTCGACAGTAATGACGGATGAACCGACGGACGATATGATATGATAAGCCGTTGATATCAGGCGCGTTCAAGTCATGACATTCAAGCTGAAGAAAATGGCGTTGATGAGGAGGGTTACAGGAGATCCAACAAGGTGAGACGCTCAGCCTTCTCCGCCGAACGGGTGAATAGTCAAACTACCATTCAATGATTCCATGAACTGTACACGACCTTGAGTTCCAACGAATAATGATGCTCTGGATGATCTGAGACATGTCACTGGGTTTCCATGGCAAACATGATCTT
The DNA here is from genome assembly GCA_029320655.1 of Mycena floridula. Classification (NCBI taxonomy): domain Eukaryota; kingdom Fungi; phylum Basidiomycota; class Agaricomycetes; order Agaricales; family Mycenaceae; genus Mycena; species Mycena floridula. The sequence goes on from JARIHS010000010.1 coordinate 2,403,770, forward strand.
GTCGTAAACCCTCGTCATTGACCCTCAGAGTCTTGGGCTAAAGTAGAAACTTTCAAAGAGTTCAAACATGATGTCTAGATGATTGAAGTGTTGACTCTTTGAAATCATTTATTAAGTTATTGTATCCTGCACAAGCTGAATTCTGTCCTCCTGTAACGTACCTTTATGACTTTTAGGTAGCATTTCTTGCCTTTCAGGCTTTAGCCTGGATATCCTCACAGATTCCTTATCTACGCCATCAATCTTATCTTAACCTTTACCACAACAATCTAACTCTCAGGTTACTTCTTCAGTGTTTTCCGTTGCACCTTGAGCTGCACGCTAGCTGTTGAGTACTTGTTCTTGGATTCTGACATATTGGCTAGGGTTTGTTCACCATGAACTATTTCACAAGGCGATCTCCATCAGACTAGCCTCTGGGGAATCTATTGACATAAAGGCTGTTATTTAGGAAACAGGCCTTTACACCTCCAGGACAACATTTTGAACTGCAGCATTCTGGAAACTAATATGGGATAAATGAGCCTGTAAAGACATGCATGATACAGTAGATATGATAACAGTTAATAGGGAAGGAAGAAAAAAGCACCGTGACAGGATCAATACACTGGCCGCAGTAGCGGTGGTGCCACAGAAGCTACAAGAGCGAAAATATAATATGAAAGCGAGATGAAAAGGATGCAATTATAGATGATGGTCAAGAGAGGAGAAAAGGCGAGGAAGGTATCAGATTCATTGGCTAAAACGAGACATGAGGCAAGGCTAGAACAAAGAACAACAAAAAGAGCATACCAAAACCGGTCCCTCACTTGAAAGGGCAATCTGGAGCATGACCATTGCGGTAGAAGCAATGGCAGCACTGGGCAGTACTCGCTACAACTGGGACAGTTGCGATTGAAGGGTGTGGCTGCTGCATTGCCATGGAGGTTGTTTGTGCCGAAATGCTCTGAGCAACAAGTGCCACAATCGAAGATGTTTCAGAATGCATTATACAGCTAAGATGGCTTGGCTGGTTCACTGAGTGAAAAGTGGGTGGTGAGATAGAGAAAGTGGACACAGATTTGTTGGCCTTTTATACGTGTCAAGGCTCATTAAGTTGGTTGAATCCGACTAGATCATGATGACTGTGCAACAGCTTCCATCCCCATTGGAGCAGATCTGGATCAAGAGCATATCTTGCTGATTTCTGGCAAAAAAACTTTTTGTCAAAGCTGCTACTTTGGAGCAGTACCCCACTGGTAGCGGCACATCATCAACATGTTGTACATGTATCCAAATTTTCTGACACCTTGCACAGGAAAAGGCTGTTGACCATGTTTTTGTGACAGGGATAACAAAGAACAGAAGGAATAGACTGAATAAAGAAATGCGTCAATGGATAACAAATGATAGCACAATCAAGATAAATTAAGGAAGACTGCAAGTGTTATCAAAACAATAGGCCACATCAAAACTCCTGCTCCATAACCACCTTTAAACATGTCAGCTTGGAATTGTGAGCTGCCTATTGATTTGATGACAGCTGTGATGACAACACGAATGGAGGGGTCGTGCTAAAATGAATAAGGAAAGCAAAGAGATAACAAATATAAATGGGAACTTACGGCTCAATAAGAGATAAAGAACAGGACTTGGAGAAGAAAGAATAGGAAACGACCCGTGAGGAACCCAAAAATTTAATATGGTACACATCTGAATACATGGAAGTCCATACAAATGTACAAAGGTCCAAGGCCCTGAAGTCAGAACAGTCGCCTTCTCACCATCAAATCCGCTTGGCTCGGGAGGATTCTGCTGTGGGGCGAACAGGCATAGAGAAACCTCCTCGACTACTACTATCCAAAGGTGCTAAATAAACAGGAATGTTGCAACATCCGACTGTAAGTACTCACCACCGAAGATTTGGTCAGAAGACCAGGCTGATGCTCGTCACCGAAGACCTGGATACTGCCGCTCACTATAGTATCGGTACTGTTAAGCATCGGAGCAGTCAAACTATGTGGACCTGACTTTCTCTAAGTCAGGAAACAATCAGTATCAAAGATTGAAGCAAAGTCCTCATACATTATTGCTGTTTTGACCACACGGCTGTCATGGCCTGACCTGTGCTGGTAACCGGTCCGCTCACCTGTTGCATTGCTTTTGCTCTATTCCGAAGTTTCGGCATAGCTGTGCCGGTGAAGCCGAGTGACCGAGTCAGATGACCAAATGGGCGGGGTAACGATGAAGCTGAGAGGAGATATGATGATGAAGGAAATAGACCCAAAGCCTGTATCGGAGGGTGATGTATCTATAAGATAGTCAACACAATGAACACAATGGAAGGTTCACAGGGCTCGGCTCAGGCTCGACTACAAGCTCAGGCTGTCATGCTCGAACGACCCACGTGCTGAGAAAATGGGATCCTTCGGGCGGCTGCCGTCCCGACGTTGTAATTGTTAACATGGAACCAAACTGGCCAAGTAAACCTGAAATTCAAGCTCCAAAGTTGAAACCGAGTGCTGAAGCGAGGGCACCTGGGAAACAGAATTGACGAATTGACAAACTGATGAACAAATTGATTAATATTTTCTTAAAAGGCCAGTGTGGCGCAACAAGGCATGAAGTGCAAGGGAATGAGGCAGATATAATGCAGAGTCATTCATATTTAGCACGACACAAGGTATACAGTGTGACTTCCCTGTATAAAATCAGTCAGGGAACTTTCGCCTCAAGTCGTTTTGTTGAGCATGCGTGACGGTCGTCACGTTGACTTTGACTTTAGAAATGTTTGACTCCTGAAACACATGAGCTTATGCAGGCCGATTACCGGCTTTCGGTCATCCCTCTATGCGGTACAAAAGAAAGAGCTAAAATTCGCGGAAATCATAGAAATAATACAAGAACTGATATTGCTTGCAATCCATAGTAGAAAAAAGAGGATTGACCAATGTTCGGCGGTTCGTCAATTCCGATACCCGGACCTCCTGGCTGAAATTGAAACCGGAGGCAATAGTACATGATGCCCTCTGATCTTTTATATATATAGAATCGAGATAGAGCTCGAGATACCAAGAACATGAAATAGAAGCCGCGAAATGATTTGTATCATGTTGGCTCATGGCGTTTTCGGCGCCAGATATCTGTTATCCAATTCAATGATTCCTGATTCACTCTAGCTGAAGATGTGGACAGGAGACCATCGCTGTGAGATTGAGAAGCTTGGCGGATAAATGGGACTGTCAGACTTGAACCCCAGTGAGAAGTCAGGCGACTATGGTTGACTACGACCAACTATCCGCCACTCCGCACAATCAATCGACTACAGTCGGTGACAGTTGGAGTTTGTCCGGAGATTCTGGGTGCGGCCAACTGTGGGGGACTAGAGACGATCGAGGGCGACTAGGGCGGTGTGGGGCGCGTAGTAGATATATATTAATGGATATACACGATATTCACGACAGTAGGCGGCTATTCTAGGGGGTTCGGGTCATTTCGGGGTCCAATTTCACCAAGTCCGATGATGAGCTTCCATTCGGCGATTATTGCGGGTTCTTTTTCTGCAATAAGAGAAGTCAGTCAGTTGTGCAGTAAATCGGCAATGATTGTAGTAGGAGACACAATCCAAGAGAATGTAGAGAAGCTAGAAAAACTGGGCTCTGAAGGTCTTCTATGGGCGAAGGACTCTGCTTCGAAATTTGATGTCGGGAAGTACCAACTGGTCCATCATGGGAGACGGTCGACACCGATTGCTGATATGTCAAAGTCAGTAACCATCGCGGGCAAGTCAATCAAACCAAGCCCGGACGCCAAATACCTCGGCGTCTTTGTTGACAGTCGACTCAACTTCAAGTCACACGTCGAATATGCGGTTTCCAAGGGCACCAAAGCGGCGTTCGCCTTATCTCGCCTCGCCAATTCAGCAAACGGAATGCCACAGAAGTTTGTTAGGAGACTGTTCATTGGTCTGGTCGCTCCAAGGATGGAGTATGCCCTGGTAGTGTGGTACAACCCGGTTCGAAACGGAGAAGTTGTCCGGAAAGGCTCAGTTGGATTTGCGGCAAAGCTAAGTCGACCCCAGCGCCTAGCATGTCGTTTTGCTGTTGGAGGTCTTAGATCCACAGCTACGGAAGCCCTGGACATTCACACCAATCTTCTTCCCACCCACCTTCGACTTAACCTCGCTGTCTTCAAGGCAACTGTTCGACTATGCTCGCTCCCTGTCTCCCATCCTCTCTGCAAAATCGTCGGCAAATGTAAAAGAATCCCTCGATTCCATAGATCTCAGATCCATCAGCTCTTTGACGCCTTCCCCGTCCTTCGCCGATACAACCTCGAAACAATCGATGCTCGACCTATCCCAGAAACCAAGGACACCCTCTCCTTCTCGATTGCGCGATCCAAAGACGAAGCCAGGACCCAAACGGAGACGACCTGCGAAAAGATGTTCAGTATTTTCACGGACGGGTCTGGTTTCGAAGCAAGAGTCGGGGCGGCAGCGTGGTGTAATTCACAAACCGCCCCGAATGGGGAAGTTTCTCGACGCCTTTACCTTGGTCGTGATATTCATTATACGGTTTACCAGGCCGAACTTACTGGAGCTCTTTTGGGCCTCGACATTATCCTGGAAACCTCACGACTAACAAGGGCGGCAATCCTCATGGACTCGCAGGCGGCAATCAAGGCTCTGAGGGCTCGGGCTCCAGGACCGGGAAGCACTTTGGTCAGGGAGTTCCATAGGAAGCTAGGCATTCTGAAGAAGAAGCGGAAGACTTTGAAGGTGGATATCGTCTGGGTCCCAGGACATGTGGGCATAAAAGGCAATGAGAATGCGGACAGAGAGGCAAAGAAAGCGGCACTCGGGGATAACACTGGAGTCTTCGACAAGGACAGAAAGTCAGTTCTAGGCAAGAGATTGCAATTGAGTCGAGCGGCGGTGGTCGAGAGAATGGCGAAGAAAATCCAGAAACAACGACTCGGAGACTGGAACTCGTCGTCGAAATGCCGTTTCCTCAAAAAGATAGACCCTTCCCCTTCTCCCAACCGACTTCAGCGAATATACGACAACCTGACAAGACCAGAGGCCAGCATTTTTACACAACTCCGGACAGCGCACATTGGACTAAACGCTCACCTTCACCGTATAAAAGCTTCGGATACCAACCTCTGCCCCTGCTGCCAGGTCCCAGAAACTGTTTCCCACTACCTTCTCACTTGTCGCCGTTACACCAAAGAGCGTCAGACCCTTCGCCAATCAACTGGCATTCGCTCTCTCCAGATCCGACACCTACTCAGCGATAAATCGAAACACGTTCGTCAACTCATGACCTTTGTCAAGTCAACAAATCGCTTCCCTGTCGTCTTCAATGGCGGCTCTCCCTCCGAGGAAGCGTCCCAGGGAACAACACAAGACTAAAATTTGGATTACTCTATGTGCCTTGGGCATACGAGGGGGAGGGAGTTTCGCAGACTCCCTCCTGTCCTACAGGACAGTGACATTACCCCTCACAATTCTTACATGTGCTAACTCACGCGAACTCAAGTGCATTTTCCGGACAATTTTATTCTGTCTCAATTACTTCTGCTATTACAGCAATCGACGAAGCGACAATCGCTCTTAATTCCGACTGATACCCCCTTCACGCGACCCGCCTTCCCTGCATTGTCACCCAGTCTTCACCACCAATCATCTCACAACACGAACCACCTCTCTACAGAGATTCATTCATTAAGCGCCGAACAAGATAAACACTTTTCTCAACTCGCCCTCATCCAGCCCGCCCCACAATCACTTTTTCTAGACACCCAACAGCAAGATTTCTCAGTACTTTACTTACTTACAAAAAGGGATACGGATCCGAGGGAGGCAGGGACGGACTAGTTTTATTTACGACCACAGCCATGTATATGCGACATGGGACCCTTCGGGCCCAAATGCGAAACGGATTTCATCATCATCATGTGCAGTAAATAGGTTTATGGAGAGGGTACCAAATCTTGAACAAGTTTCTTGAATCTCTGTGGGCAACGTCACCGAAAGACTGAGCCCTAGAGAGAAAACATCGTACATCAAGTTCTGCTTGCGACAGCTTGCGAAAATAGTCCTTGGATCAGGTCGGATTCAGATTCTTCCATTCCCTCGCACATTCATTCCTGTATCACGGAGCATAAGTGGGTGAATCAAAACAGAAAAGATCCTTACTTCACGGTCTGACCAATGGCGACTTTCCAAGACCCTGGTGCCCGGGACTTCGTCGACTTTTCCACAGTTGAACCTGACACGGAAGCGACTTCATCAGTGCTTTCGGCAGACTTGATAATCCTGTAAACCTTGGTAAGAGCATGAATATCAACATACTTATGAAGGACTTACACCGCATCCATAGCTGCCCTCTAGAAGAGCGCCCTTGATCCCATGAATCTTGACAAGATGGGCAACAAGTCGGAGAAGGGCGATAAGACCTTTAGGACCTCGAACGACAGCTGCGGCCAGCTTTGTCAGATCTGATGGCAGCAAACTTCCATGATGATTCCGTCCCAAATCTCCCAACCTCCGTCCTCAACGTATTTGAATGGATCTCCGCTGTAAGCTGCAAAAGGATGGGTTTCGTCGGCCAATGGAACAGAATTGGGAAGCGCAGTGATCTTGCTTTTCAGCGCAAGCAGGATTCGGATGGCATCAGCGCAGACGATGATGGGAAGAGGTTCAGGTGCCGGCTGGTCTGGAATTTGCGACTGAATCGCAATGATTTCTTTGTCTTGGTCATCAGAGATGTCGGGAGAATCAGACGCAATCGGTGATCCAGAAGGGATGACTTTAGGACTGGGAAAACATTAGAATGTGGGTTGAATGTAAAAAAGGGACGTACAGGGAATTCGATAATGAAACTGGAGCTTTAACATGCTGTAAGAATGTCAGACAAGCGACTGAGATTGAATGAAATGGCACGATACCTTGATCTTCTTGGTAACCTTCACCTTTTTTTTTTTTGCATCCTCGTCTTCCCGGTCCCGAGCTCGCTTCTTTCCCCTTTTCTCCTTTGGCGCATGATTCTTATGCCACGAATGATAATTGGAAATGAATAGCTGGTTGGCTTTCCGGTGGTCTTCGCAGTATCGGAGCTCTGGATAAATGGATTCCATGGAATATTGAAAATTTCGGAGAAGGGTGAGACCAATATTCTTGAAATTGGCAGGCAAAGGTTCGGGAGTAGAAAGCTGGTCGTTGCACCAAGCGCGAAATGTCACAAGCATCGCATCTTTCCGGTCGAGGGTAATGAGCTCTCCATTCTCCTTTTGAAGCCAAAATTCCACAACTCTTTCCTCTCTCTTCTTGTTTTTGCTCTTGGTCTTGCTTGGTTGATCTTCGTCCGAGACTGAACCATCTGAATCGTCGTCCGGTGAGCGCATTCGGACTTTTTTTTGGCTTTTTTGGATTTGGACTTTTTGAACCAGGAGGTGACGTTCGGATGGTCGCCAGGCAGTAATTGACCGAGTGAAGGGATTTAATGACAGCAAGGCGTTTTCGAGGGTCCAGAGGAGGATGAGGCAGAGGGATCGATGGCTGGAGATTTCTGAGAAGCCATGGAAGATGTGATATGATTCCTGGTGAGCCCATAAAGCCCATATGATCGATCATGCCACTGGTAGTTCCAGTGCAGTCGTGATCGATCCTGACAGGTAGTCATAGTTCACCGTACGGGATCGATCCTCAGTTTGTAGCCCACGTGCAATGGATTTTTCCACGGTTGAAAACCTGTAGCGCCCGCCCTTCCCAAAACGGCTGCGATACGCTAGCAGACCCGATTAGATATCGGTCGAGTGTCCGGATTTCGTCACCTTTGATGAGTACTTCACACGGCTTGAATAATCGAAACTGCCGCCGGAACCGTACACAGGGCGGCCAGCATGGTATGTGAGACAATGATTGAGCATCTCAGTGTATTATGTACTGCATGTATCCAACCAGCTGTTCAATAATGGGTCTACAAGTAAGTATAGAATACAAAATGATTGTACACCGGAAAATTGTGAAATTCACACGACATGAATCGATGTGGGGCCGCTTACCTGCTTATCCAATGACAACTGGGCATGGAGAGATGAAATCTCATGCCAGCATTGCTCAATGAGCTGTGGATTGCTAGGTTCATCCTATAAAAATGGAGAAATCTTTCAATACATGGCAGAGCCATACCTACTGAATGTCTTTCAAGTTACACATCAGAGTCACATTGAAGACATGTGGAGGTAGTATAAGTGCCCTAAGTGGCATCGAATGACCTTCGGAAAAACATTGGATCGCCGGGGAGCCGGCCCGGGCATTTGGCGCACGGACCATGCGAAACATTTGGTTCTCGAGCTTGAAAGAATGGATGGATACCTTGATAAATGTAGCAAGATAATAAGGTAATATAAACGATTTTTTTCACCTTGCCATTTGGCAGTTTGACCACTTTTTGAACCACTTCTTGAAACGGTCAGACGAAAGCTCCAAAAGGGAACATTTGGCTCTCGAGCATGAAGGAATGGACAGATACCTCAATAAATGTCGGAATTTAATACAGTGATATAAACTATTCTTTTTAACCCAGCCATTTGGCATCTTGACCACTTTTCGGACCACTTTTTGGACCACTTTTCAAAACAGGGGCTCAAAAGCGACCCACTTGCATGTAAGAGGTTATACTAGATATCAGTGACCTTCAAGAATATGCTAGATTGTTATTTAGGAAAACTGTTTCTGATATCCAGAGGCACACAGATGGCTCTTACGGAGATTTTTCATGTTTGGAGGACCATTTCAGTGCCCGCAACCCCCCTATTCTATGTTTTTCCTGGTTTCTGATAATTCCGAGAATGTCACATATTGAGGGAGGGGATAGTTCCACTATGCGGGGAAAATGAACCAGTATTCAGGCCAGTATCCCTCACACTTTTACCATCCTTCGAGTCCATGTGATGTCCAGGGATCATGCGACGGATGATTATATTGCTTGATGACTATTTCTAGGATATCTCTGGAAGGAAAATCTCGGAGGGATATAAGACCTGTGCTAAAAATGGAGATTCATTCATGTTCACCAGTGGCTGCCACTCAGCGGAAGATATTAATTGATTCACGTAGGATATTCCTGTTCATCGACTCTGAGCGGATGTCGGCTATATCGGTCCGTGTTTCGGAAACCATCCGAAGGTTTTGCCGATGCGTTTCAGCGGATGCTCTCTCAGGAATCTGGATCCAACCCCGAACGACGAGCTAACCGGGACGTCTCCATCTCCAACAAATTCTAAATTGCAACCAAGATGTCCACAGGTTTGTTTCATGCGGGAATTTAGAGCACAATGATTCACTTTCCTTTCCTGTTCATCCGATTTTTTCTTTTGCGTGGCGATTCCCCGGTGACGGTCTTCTGGATTAGGACTGCCCGACTGGACTGTGCTCTGTCAGGTCGCAAAATCCAAGCTGCGCTGCACAGAGCTCGAGGCTGTGTTTCACAATTATTGTCGGAATTTTTAATGTCATAGAATAATGTTCTCTCATGCATGAATGTGGGCCTGGGAGCCAGGATTTTTCCCCGCTAGATTCCAAAGCGCGCTTTTTTTTCGCTCCGCCGAGGACCCGAATAATGATTTGGTGGCTTGCGGCCGTCTCCAAAACTATACAGTCAAGTTGAAACTCCGCCGGCATGATGGCCTGTCACGATCTTGGGATAAGCATCTTCTCTGTATCTAACATCCCGTAACTAGCGCGCCTCCCTGACCATATTGAGCTGAGCCAAGGTACTTATCCAAATGCGGACTAGAACAAGGCTTGTAGTTGGAGATCAATCCCCAGTGAATTCAAACTCAGCTTTAGTGAAGTAAGAGGATCGATCATGAAACGGCTTATACTACCAGTCATGATCGATCACCCTGCCATTATGGGGTGTCCTGGTGACCTACATGAGCAAAAATATCAGTCAAGATTCAAGGAGAACGCACTGGAGCATGGTATTATGAGCATTCAGCTGGGAAATAATCCCCTGAAGGAAATTGGTTCGTTCTATAGCCATGGAATAGAAGGGATTGAGCGCGAAAAGAAGTGTGTCATGGCTGGTATTGCGCAGGAAAATTATTTCGGATTGGGACATCTATATCGAGACCGTAAGCCGCTATCAGCTGCTATGACAGCAATTTTACTCACAGCTGGGCCGTCCTTCAACCACCTGAGAAAAGTCAGGAACTGTAGATAAACCATGAAACATTATCCATGTAAATTTCTGGAGAAATCTAGTCAGAGATTGTCAAATTAAAAATGTAATAGTCCTGAGAAAGAAAGTTGCAAAACCAGTACCTTAGTGAGTACCTTGAAATTGACACTATCCGGGGCTGTCTTTTCATTGGAATCCTCAAGATATGCTTCCTGAAAGACCCAAGAATTTACATTTCAGCAAAAAGCACTGAGGAAAGGCTCCGGAATCAACATTTGAGCAAGGACTGCAAAACAGCATGACAGATGCTGCTGGGATTTAAACTCCATCGGCTTGTGACCTTTCTCATACGATACCATCATATTATTAGTCATCCAAGGAGGCAAATCTTGTTTATTTTTTCTGCCCTGATCCATTCAAGATATGTTTATCTATTTCTTCAATCATAATTTCGCTCCAAATGTGGCACTCTGGGGCCAAGCCCACCGGGAAGGACACAGGCTGCAAAAATTAGACAAACCTGTGAAAAAGATGGCCCAATCACTGTATTCATCAATGGTTGTCAATTTCACCGCAGAACTGTTGTTGAACAGTTTGCTTTGCGATCGGCATCCTGTCGGAGTCTCAAATCTGATGTGATTTGCAAAATTTGCAAATGTGACGCTGCATGACGACATTTGCATAATCCTAGTCCCGACGTCTCCAGCGGCTACAACACTCAAAAAAAAGTGAGTTCATATTCTGCTTTTTTTAATTCTGTTTATGGTTTGTGTATGCCAAGTTTTGTGGCCCTAGCTAACGCGGTGCAAGAGTTCCCAGGGCCATTTGCATATCTAGGCCAACAATAATACATGTTTACGGCACCAAACAGGTCTCCGTCTGACGGTGGCGTTGACATGCGACCGCCACATGACAGAGCCTGGTGCGTGTGATAGAAGCCCGTCCGGATGCAATCTCACAGCCTCATTTATAGGATCGTCCCCACGCTGATTCAATCGTTCTGCCCGCATCCTTCCACCCTTTGTAAATTGTCCTGCCTATGGATCCACTCGGCTTTGCTTCGAGCATCCTCAGTCTCATCGACACAACCAAAAGGATAGCCGACTATGTCAAGGACATAAGAGATGGACCCAAGGAACGCACAGAGCTGAACAAAGCTGTCACTGCTATTGTCAAGTTGCTCGACCTTTTGAAGGACCAGTTCGAGGAGACGCCTACCGATGATCTATATTTCAGTGCTGCTCGCCAAATGGCCGAAGAGGACGGGACATTCGGCCAACTCCGCGTCCTTTTAGATAAACTCGAGAAAAAGCTACGGCCTGCGGATGGCAAGGTCAGCTGGGCCTGACAGGCGGTTGTGACTTGGCCGCTACTCGACAAAGCAGATGTTACAGACCTGCTGTCGAAGGTTGAGCGCTTGAAGACCTTAATCGGACTGGTGCTTCAAGGCGATCACATGTATGTACACGAACTCTTTCCTGCTGGACCTCTCTGACAATTATCAGTGCTCTATCGCGCGAGATACATAGGAATACCGAAGCTCTCAGGGAGAGTATGGGCGAAATGTCTCAACAAGTCGACGGCGTGACCCGAAAACTTGACGGTATATCTCGAAATGTTTCATTGCTATATGACCTGATGACGTTTCCTTCAGATCAGGAGTTCCGCGCTTTCTTGAATTGGCTGTCACCACTGGACTTTCAACAAACTCAAAAGAAAGTCTTTTCACAACATACAACAGGAACCGGGAAGTGGTTTCTTGAGGCACCAAAATTTCAACACTGGATCGAGGGCTCCGTCAGGTTGTTGTGGTGCCCTGGAGATCGTATGTTCCCAATCATGTCTGAGCCATGGATTCTTCTGATACGAGCCATTTCCAGCTGGTGCGGGAAAGACTGTCATCTCGTGAGTGAATGTTCAGGCATGCAGTGGATGCATTCTGATGAATTCAGGTCTATCATCCTCGACCATCTGCAGCAGAAGGTTGCCCAGTCAGGAGTCGGTATCGCTTGTGTTTTCTGCGACTACAATCATGCTGAGATGCAAACCGAACAACAGCTTCTATATTCCATCGCCAAGCAGCTATGCTTCAAATCCGGCTCATTCCACGACATTTTTACCTCCAGGAAATCCCGTCCCGAGGATCTTGCTAGTATTACGGAGTCCCTTCGTGCGGTTTTGGAACTATACACTCACGTGTATGTCGTAGTGGATGCACTCGATGAATGCACTGACGACTCGCGTTTCGCTCCTTAATGGAGTGCCAACATCTTCAGCTTCTCATAACCTCTCGACGCCACATCTCGCCGCAGACGCTTGAATTCACGGAGCACTCTTCCATCAATATTAGCGCTCAGAATCAGGACATTGAGTCCTATATTATCCAGATGATAAAGGAACCAGGTCGATTCAATCGGCTGGTTAACAGTGACGACACTCTGAAAACTGACATTATCGCCGGGGTGACAAAAAAGGCGTCTGGAATGTGAGTGACGATCATCACTGGGTGAATTCCGACTGATCACTATGGCAGGTTCCTACTCGCTCGTCTACACGTCGATGCTCTAGCAAGCAAGCTTACTAAGAGAGCTCTTCGTGAAGCCTTGGCCATTTTGCCCAGCGGACTCGATGCGTCGTACGCCCAAACTATGGATCGGATACAGGATCAAGGAGATGAAGAAAGCAAGCTTGCCCTACAGGTCTTTTTGTGGTTGACATACAGTCAGCAGTCATACCTGACTCTCGACCTACTTCAAAACGCACTAGCAGTACGATTCGGCACGACTGCCATCGAAAGCGACGACATTGTTGATGTCGATACCCTGGTATCTGTCTGTGCTGGCTTGGTTGTTCTTGAAAATCGTCGAGCTTTTGTGGACCCGCTGGAGTTTCGAGTGCTTCATTTCGTCCGTGAGCCTCATGTCTTTATCCATTGAACTCAGTTGATTGATATTTTCAGATTACACCACGCAGCAGTACTTCCAAAAACACAAGGATGTACTGTTCGATGACGGGAACCTCCTCATTGCTACAACATGCTTGACATACCTTTCCCTCGACAGGCTCGAACCTAATTCGAAAATCTTTTACTACGCGGCCCGGTATTGGTCATTCCATACGCGTCAATCCGACACGCAAACCAGATTGTGGAACTCAAACAAGACACTTGTGCTGACATTTCTTCAAAAGGAGACTGAGCTTCGCCGCGTTCCAAGTCACCGTGATCGCCGTTGGAGGATACCCCCTCTCCCCAAACATTATGATGCAGTGCATATTCTAGCATGGGCCCGATTGTCGGACCTCATGGCCCTTCTCATCGATGAAGGAGCGATAAATCCTGATGCTAAGGATGGCGATGGGCGAACAGCACTCTCCTATGCCGCCGAGGAGGGTGATGTGTCAATGGTTGAGGTCCTGCTAGGCTGTCGAAGTGGAAGTGGCATATCTAGCCCTTGCAAAATAACCCGGTCTCCTCAGCCATGTGTTGCAGATCCCAACATCAGTGATGATGAGGGAAAGACACCGCTCCACCGTTCAATCCATGCCCTGCGTTCCTGGAACTTGACGCTTCGATCTCGCCGAGCAGCCGAGCCCGATGAAGTACTGAGGGTACTGCGGGCGATTTTGGAGCACCCAGGAGTGAATGTCAACGTGAAAGACCGATCCGGCCGTACTCCTCTTTCATACGCAGCAGAAATTGGTAACATGGAAATCGTTGACCTTCTCCTTCAACACCGGACCGTACAACCTAACATTCCAGATCATGATGAGATGACGCCGCTGGTCTATGCTATGCGGTCGTACATCCATCATGACTCGCTGACACACCTTTTCCCCGCACTGCACTGGTCTCGCCAGATAACACAGTCAACGCAAAATGTGGGCACTCAATCGATGGCACAGAACGTGTGGGATGCCATTCATTTTTCGCTCGAAGACAAACATGTCAAGCATAGTCACAAAGGGATCGTCACAGCTTTGCTGGCGCACTGTGATGCTGGCATCGCCTCTCTCGAGGGCGACAGCACAAATGAAAATCTTGACTGATATTTTTTGAATTATTCAAGGGTCTGACCGAAATTGAATTTGAATACGTGACTATGACCTGAATACCTCAGTTAACTTAGGACAGGTCCACTTGTATTGAGCAGACAACAAAAGTATGGACATTTAAAATTGAACATAGAATAGGATGAAGTTCATGGATTGAATAGTCAATGAGCAGTGGCTGAACGACACATTGTCTATGAACTGAATATGAGACAGAGTGAACACGGTTGTTAATCTGAAGACAAGCTGAATACAGAATTGAATATGAAGACAGGATGAACACTGCCAGAAATCTCATATGACTACAGATTGAATATGAATAGCAACTGAATACGCACCGTAAGACAATGAAATAAGTCAGGGCACAATGGCCGATCACCACCTCGCAAGATTCCAGACACAAGGAGCTCAGATGTTGCTGTTCCACAATTAGTACCAGCTCATTAACGAAGAGTTGGAGGAATCTGTACTGTATAGGCGCCAAGGAATGCCACTCTATCCAGACCGAGACCCAGTTGCCACTGAAAGTCGCCTGGCGCTAGGTGGGAAGAGTGAAAGGATGAATGTCACAAAGGTCACAAAGCCAGCCATCTTGTGCGCTATTGTCATACATTCTCATCACATGATCAGGTCGCGTAAAAGCTATGGGTGCTTTGCCTCGTGTTCTTTCTATTGGTCCTGGTTTGCACCACAATACATCTTGTTAGATAACCATCCCTAGGTGGAGCTATCATGGTATCATGGCGCTGACATGATTACATACTTGGCTTTAAACGGAGCTTGGATTCCACGATACGATATAAGTAGTACAAATTTCAACTCTCATCACTGTCACTGATCTCTGGCGCATCTTGAATCTCTTTCGGCAGCTCAAAATCCGGGTCATATCTCCGTAATGCTGCGACAATGTCCGAACGTCCTTTCGCGATTTCGGCAGCCAGATCACAGCCTTCGGCCATCAGGGATCCATAACCAAGATTGGTGAATGCAATCTCTGCATCGCTATGCATTCGGGCATACATTGCGGACTTTTGCTTCGCATAAGCCATCTTACCAGCATCCTCTCCAGAGTCTTTAGCGATGTCGGCCCATGTTGTTGACAATGTCTTGAAGTACCTGATGCCACGGATGAATTCCGCTTGCCGAGTTTCCCAGACTTCGAGAGCCCGTTCATAGTCAGCTTCAGCTCGG
Organism: Mycena floridula; assembly: GCA_029320655.1. NCBI lineage: Eukaryota > Fungi > Basidiomycota > Agaricomycetes > Agaricales > Mycenaceae > Mycena > Mycena floridula. The sequence goes on from JARIHS010000010.1 coordinate 2,419,183, forward strand.
AACCATTGGACTCTATCACCTGAAAAAGGCTCAGTCTCTGAAGGTTCCTCAATGTATCGAAACGATGGGAATCACAGATGATGAGGGTGTCTTCCACTTTACTTACAGCCGGAACCGTGCTGCTATGTTCTTCAGGCGCCATGGACACCCTATCGACCTCGAGTATTATTGTCCGTATGTAGGGGGATTTGTCTATGTGGACAGACAACGGATGGTGTTTCATGGCGAACATTTCATCATCCTTCGGGAAGTTGGCCTGCATCGTAATCAGTGTCCTGGTATGGGTCGCTTGATCCGACGCATGCTGACCTCACTTCCCGACATTACTGTGATGACGAGAAGGCAATATCGGGATGCAGCCAATCCGAGGGTCTGAGAGGCTTCCCAGAGGTTAAAATGTCAGAATACGGTATTAATTATGATTTACTTAGCAATATCTCAGAGCTTCGAGCCATTTCCTCGGGTACCCGGAAGGGAATGTCATTTCTGGCACCTGGTCACTACCCGGTCGCATTAATCTGCAGACATTGTGTGAGCCAGGGATCTCTATGTGAGTGGTAGAATACCAGTCATCATTTTGATTCCTCACCACATATTTTTCCAAAATAAATGAACTGCTGCGCCTGGGAAAATCTCTGTATGAGTGAGACGTAGTCTCAGATCCAGAGGTTCGGCGGTGAAGCTCGCCAAGGCTCGCTATCCGGAGATCCGGATATTTTGGATCAATTAATCCGGATCCCCGGATAGTGCGCCCCAGCGAGCTTCACCGCTGAACGTCTGGATCTGAGACTAAGTGAGACGACTGTGAGACGGATTTGTTTGGCTGGAGCCATAGTCGTCGAAGCCATGTTTTGTTTCCTGCACGTCGCAAAAGTCCATCAGCACTTGATCGGCGGACATGAGCGCTGATTCAGATTTGATGTGACGAAATCTGTCACAACCTTTACCCAACCTGCCACATCGTCGTCTTGTCATTGCCAAATCTCCCAATCTCCAATAATGATTCATCCTCATACTATTCTAGAGACCATGTCTTCCTTATCAACATGAACGACCATCCCCTTGCTATTGGCATTCCTGCTGCGACATGTCTTGGGAAATGGGCCAGTGTCGCATCGCTTTGGCTTGCACAAAAATGGTATCTCATTGTGCTCTATTTCCGCTTTGCTCGTCCAGCTCATTGTTTTGAAAGCTCTACTCCCCCTATTAGTTCGCAGGTCACAGAAGCCTCATTTCTAATCTCTTCTCCACAATGTCTACCGCAACCAAATCCCGCTCCACCGAAACCAAATTTGAAGGTGACCAGCTAGCAGCGCTGAAGGACAAGGCATCAAAGCAGCAGGATGAATATGCCCGAGTCTATGGCATGTCTGATATCACCAATGCCCTCGAGACGATGGATCATTGGCGGAAAAAAGCTGTCACAGACTTGATGGATCAGCCTTGCTTTGCAGGGTCTTCAGACGATATCAGAGTATGTTCTGTTCTTTCTGTATTTCCGTAGAATGGCTCACATGTCATCTTAGGTGAAGCTAATGGAGTGGCTACGGAACAAGAAGCGATCCAAGGCAATTCAATCCATCATCCATGGTGCCACGAAGGGTCTTCAGACAAAGGTTGAGGTCAAGAAGGCCACGTCATTTGTTCGTCAAGAGCTGGGGTTCAAGGATGTCACTGCACGCGATGTCTTTGCCGATGATGCCGCCGAACAAGTCGAGACTCGGGCGGCCGAAATGGACAACCCGAATAACGGTGCCAGGATTCGGATGGCATCTTTGGAATTGTGGAACAAGTTAGATGATGACAAGAAGAAGGAATACGAGAAAGAGGCTGAAGCTATATCGAGTCATATCCCTCAGTGAGTGGTCTGCCTCCATTTATTCCGCGTCCATTGAATTCTTTGCAGAAATCTCAAAGAATTCCGACCTTTCATGTTCGGTGGTCTGACAAAGATTGCTCGCGATACCAAGAAATATGGTGTTGGTGCCGAATTCATCTTGGGTTATTCATTGCGACATCCTCTGACGAATGCCCCCATTTTCGGCTTGTACGTGACCTCATTCAAATGCTGGCAATTGTCCTTTCCGCTAACAACCTCACAGTATTGAAGCCACCCAAGATTCCAAACACAAGCCAGAAGATTCATTCGCTGCAGTCAATCCAGCGTTGATGAAGGAGCTTTCGAGCAAGTGGGGAACTTATGGTGATTCAAGATTACCAAGTGCGTTTCTCATCATCCAGTTTACCCGTCTGACTTCGATGCTAGGGTATCAAGGTGTTATCCAGATTGACACCAATGCTGAAGGCTTGCCGGTCATGCCTGTGCTGGACCTCAAGGTTGGAAATGGGACCCAAATTGTTGATTATATCAAGGCCTATCTTGATTCTCTTTACGGTATGATACTTTACAGCATTGTTGACTGGTCTAACCAGATTTCAGCGCACACCTTTCCAGATGAGGTTCAAATCTCAGCGGCGACCTGGGCTTTGATTCGTCAAAACCCAGCCAACTACTATGATACCGAAATCCACAAATTGCCAGTACCTTTGGATGACCCACGAGGCTTAGACTTTTTGTCGATGGCACAGCTTGCAAATTATCTCGTCACCAATTGCCACCAGCATGCCCCGAATCCGCTTCGCTTTCGAGTGGTCAAACCGCTAGTCGCGCCACCAGCTGCTCCAGCCGATGCCATTATTGCCCTCCCAGCTCAGGAATTGGATAAATCAGAAGCGTCAGGCAAGAGTACATCACCAAAGAGAATCTCCTCAAGACCAGCACTGCCCGCGATTTCCATTCCTTCGACATCATTAACAACCACAGAACCTGAACTGTCACCACTGAGCGCAGTGACCGTTTCCCCGCTGCCGCTATCACAGAAGGCTGGTCGTCGTCGTGGCGTGACAAGTGACAGACCCGATTCCGTCGCCAGGGTGACCAGATCAACTCGTCAATCAATGGACGCTCATGTTCCAAAGAAGCGAAAGGTCGACAACTCCAGCCCTTCGAAAAGCAAGGCCGCACCCAACAAGTAAGCTCTGTTCTCTCTGGTTGCACTGTTGCTAATTATATTCCTTCAGAAAACAGCGAAGAGCTGTGGAATCCACGGAGGAGGTGTCGGAAGGGCCAGGCTGGTTTAATGTGTTTCAAGATTCCGAAGATGAATCAAAGTCGTATCGGAAGATTGGGGATAAAAGGTGCCGATGCACTACCGCAGGAGTTTTGTTGGCCTCTGATGTGGAGTCTGATGGTGTTTAGTCGATGATGATTTAGATTTTGTTGCCTGTGCTGAAATTAGATACTTGATGACCATGTATTCATTTTTTTCAATAATTATAGCTCTTACGACACCATACTAATTGTCGACAAGTTTCAAGTCTTGATGACGGGAATTTGACGATGGAGACTTGACGCGCCTATCACGTGGTGGGAATCTCAGCTTCGGGTCACTGTGAGGGTTTATTGTTTCCGATGGTATTGTTCTTTCTTTCCCCCACCATGTCCACAGCCAGTGGCACAACACCGATGTTGGGAACTCAGGTCAATAATTCCTCCTTGCAGTGGTTATTTGAACCCTTGATGCTTACTAGATCATCAGCGCGGGCCTTCGGGTCTTGATATAGTCACAATCTACTCGAGGGTGGCATAATTTCTCGTGGCTGGTCTTATTCCACTCTGGGCTTGGATTCAGTGTTCCATTCAATAGGCTTTGCAGATCATAGCAGCTGATGTGCTCTTTATGTCATGGTCATCTGTGCTCAACTTCAAATTCATCTCCAGTTCCAATTCCAAGAGTTCGTGTTCACTTGAAATTCAGTTTGTCTTCATGTTCAGTTTGTATTCAGGTTGTCTTCATATTCACTGTGTCTTCAATTGTGTAACAGCCTCTTTGTGTTGTCAATTTGAATTCCGTCAGTATTCAATTCAGTTCTACTAGTGGCTGGGTCTTGTGTAATGTACCGGTATATGTATTCATATTGTATTCATGTGTTCAAATTCAGTTTCAGTCAAAAGTTGAATAATTCAAAAAATATCTGTCAGGTTCTTGTTTGATTCACTCCCGGAAAAACGGCCATGGGATCATGCAATCGAGTTAAAGCCGGAGGCTAAATCCGTAGATTGCAAGGTGTATCCATTATCCTTAATCGAACAGGAAAAGCTAAAAGAATTCCTGGAAGAGAACTTGTCAAGCAGACGAATACGACCATCCAAATCACCGATGGCATCCGCGTTCTTCTTTGTCAAGAAAAAAGATGGATCCCTGCGCCCGGTACAAGATTACCGGAAGTTGAATGAGATGACGATTAAGAATCGTTATCCATTGCCCCTTATCTCCGAGCTTGTCAATAAGCTTCGAGGGGCCAAGATTTTTACAAAGCTTGACATCAGATGGGGCTACAATAACATACGGATCAAGGAAGGTGATGAATGGAAGGCGGCATTCAGAACCAACCGAGGTCTATTCGAACCCCTAGTCATGTTTTTCGGCCTGACCAATTCGCCGGCCACATTCCAGACAATGATGAATGATATACTCAGAGATCTAATCGATGAGGGACACGTCATTGTCTATCTGGATGATATTTTGATATTCACGGATTCTATCGAAGAACATCATCGAGTAGTAAAACGTGTGCTAGATGTGTTACAGAATCACAAGTTGTATCTCAAACCCGAAAAGTGCGAGTTTGAACGCACTGAGATAGAATACTTGGGAGTCTTAATCTCGCATAACTCGATGAAGATGGACCCAGTCAAAATTAAAGGCGTCATGGAATGGCCTGAACCAAGGACCATGAAACAAGTCCAAGCATTCCTGGGCTTCGTGAATTTCTACCGTAGATTCGTATGCAGGTACAGCGAGGTGGCGAAGCCACTGATGCGACTTACGGGAAAATCCGGATGGACATGGGGCGAGGAGCAACGTGTAGCTTTCCAGAAAATAAAAGATCATATTGCTGAAGATGCTGTGCTCGCACTTCCGAACGATCATGGAAAGTACCAGCTCGAAGCCGATGCATCTGAAGGAGCAACTGGAGCTGTATTAAGTCAGCTACAAGAAGGCCTATGGCGCCCGGCTGCTTTCATGTCACACGGCCTGACAGAGACAGAGCGGAATTACGAGATCTATGATAAAGAGATGCTCGCGATAATGCTCGCTCTTGATGAATGGCGGGCATTGCTTATGGGCGCTGATGAAACTTTTGAAGTATTTACGGATCACCAAAACCTACAATACTTCAAGAAGCCCCAGAAGCTTAACCGTCGTCAAGCACGTTGGGTAACGGAGTTGTCACAGTACGACTTCACTCTTTCACATCGACCTGGAGCGCTTAATAGAAAAGCAGACCTGCTATCTAGACGTGCTGACCATGATCAGGGAAAAGATGACAACAAGGACGTCACACTCCTAAAGCCGGAATACTTCCGAGCCACGGAGCTTGAAATCGAGGGAATCGATAAGGACCTAATCAGTCAAATCGAATCTGTCATGTCTATTGACACCTCGGTTAAGTTGGCACTTGAGAAATCCTTACCGGGTTGGAAGAGAGAAGGCAACTTGATCTTCTATCAGGAATGTATTTACGTACCGAGAAACGACAAGTTACGGGAGCAAATCATTAAGCTCCATCATGACACTCCGCTTACAGGACACCCAGGCAAAACAAGTACGCAAGAGAAGATCGAAAGAAACTTCTTTTGGCCCCAATTGGGAAACCAAGTACGGGAGTACGTTCGCACATGTGAAGACTGTCAGCGAACTCAAGTCAAGCGGTCGAGACAAGGGATGCTTAACCCTCATAAAATAGCTAAGGAGCCTTGGGAGGAGGTGTCAATGGACCTTATCGGTCCCCTTCCAGAGAGCAATGGCTTTGATGCCATTCAAGTGTGGGTGGACACATTTTCAAAGATGATCCACGTAGAACCCACAAACATGGAAATAACGAGTGAGGGAATCGCGTGCCTAACACGCGACCGTGTCATCAGATACCATGGCATTCCCCGAAAGATAATTTCGGATCGCGATCCTCGTTATGTGTCCAAGTTTATGTGAGAGCTTAACAAGCTCCTCGGGATAGAAATGAACCCGAGTACGGTGTAACGCCCTCAGACAGACGGTCAGACGGAATGAACAAACCAGGAGATAGAACAATATCTCCGGTTATATGTCAATTTTCATCAGTCAGACTGGGCTGAATGGTTAGCGCTAGCAGAGTTTAGTCATAATGACAAAACTAGCGCTTCAACAAAAGTGACGCCATTCTTCGCAAACACAGGACGACATCCGTGGAAGGGTCACAAGGGAAAGTCGGACAATCGAAACAAATCCGCCCAGCAGTTTGCTGACCGAATGAAAAAGATTCGGGAAGAGACATCAATGGCGCTTGAAAAAGCGCAGGCTAAAATGAAACGAAACTATGATAAACATCAGAAGCCTGCGCCAGAGTTCAAAGCCGGAGATAAAGTTTATGTAGAAGCCACGAACCTTGATACAGGTCGACCTTCTCGGAAACTTTCAGATAAGTGTCTTGGCCCCTACGAGATAGTAGATAAAGTGGGCCCTTCAAGTTATAGAGTTCTACTCCCGGGTAATACTCGGAAGTATAATGTATTTAATGAGGCGTTACTTACGCCATATCATGAGCCTCCTGCTCACAGAAGGGATGAACGACCACCACCAGAAATCATTGATGATGCAGAGGAACACGAGGTTGAGTCTATTTTAGACTCCCGACGACGTGGTAAGGGATATCAATTCCTTATCAAATGGAAAGGCTACCCAACAGCCGAAAACACATGGGAACCAGAGCGTAATCTCACAAACGCATCTGAATTATTATCAAAGTACAAACGAGACAATGGCATTCTTACCCGGGCCGTTCGAATTCATATCTCACCTCCGATTTTACCCACTGGCAGTTGGGACAAATACATCGAACGCTTTATACACAAGGAAAAAGCGAAGCCCTACCATCGTTGATATCTCTTCAATGCATCAACAGGTGTGTTTGATCGAATTCATGGTCATGACTTAGACGAAAAGCGTAAACCGGATCTCTTCCTAGCTGACGAGGACGTCAGCCTTAATGGGGGGGTAATGTTACACTGTTAGCAATTATTTTATCTTATCATGGAACAAAATGGAACAATCGGACAAGTCAGATAACCCGAACACATGGTACATCAATAGTTTGACGTTTTGACATTTGACATGACGTGAGAAAACACATGGACAACACAATAGCACATTGGAAAAGCGTGACTACGAATACAATTACATGCGTCTAGCAACATGGAAACGGTATTGTGTTGAACAGACAGTTATACACGTGTTATTGTATTGTACAGTATAAAAGGACAGTAGTTTACAAGATGTACTTTAGCTTTTTGATTTTCTTGAATTTACATTCTCTTTTCAAACTCGAGTCTAACACTCCTCTTACCGAGCGGCCACTTTGCCCTTGTTGGCCTTTAGTGTGGTTAAGGACAAGATTAGATTTGAGTCTAAGTCGTCACACCAGCTATAAGTATGTAAGTCAATTTCAAATCATAAAGTGAAACCACCTACCATTTGAAATGGACTTTGAGAAGTACAAGTTCTCCATCCCTGATCGTACTGTAATTCGATGGATGAATAGTGCGTCCATCTTGGTCTCGAATGTTAGGACAATAAATGAATGTCTCGTTGAAATCCAATCGTCCATTACCAATGTCCTGGTAGTGGTTCTGCGGGTCGTACATATCGTAGATAGTCCACTCGTGGAGATCTAATGAAGAATGTTAGTCAAAACCTTCAGCTATCAGCTATGGAGGAGTACGAACTAGTAGGTGGAACATTTCTTGCGATGAGCTCTGCACGCTTTGTCATCTTTTCTGTGTCTATGTCACCTGGTATGCTATTTTAACTTTCCACATTGCAATTTGAGAGGTTGAATACGTACTAGGAGCAGGGACGTTGAGTGAAAAAGGTTGTTCTGATAAAGATTTTAGTCAAGTTGAGCGACAAAGATTCAACGTATGAGACTTACTGGAAGACTTCTTTTTCGAGGGTCTGCCAGAAAGAGGATCCGGCAAGTTGATGTACATGGAGGGTTGATTCGAAATAGCAGTCAATGCCCAGTCATCTTCGTCCTTGTCAGGAATGAGCATTTTGGGCTGCAAATTGTCTAGAATACAAGCAATTAAACTCAACACAATCAAGAAAGAGAGACGAAATCTAGTTACCTGAATAGTCAGCCTCTAATTTGTTGACTGCACCGTGTAAAATGCTGATGAGAGTTTTGTATCCTTGGATCAGCTCGTCTGGTACATCATGACCGTCTGGATTGAGTATGTCGACAGGGCATCCCACTTCAAATTTGACTTTGCTTTTCTTCATTGAATCCAATGTGATCTGGAAACGTGAGATTAATGAACTCATGGAAAAATGAAGTACTCACGCATTCACATCCATTCTGGACTGTGACTGAAGAGAAATAAGGACCAGACCGGTCAGTTTCTCCAGTCTTGCGAATCCTTGCCACTATGGTAAATGTAGCAATCTTGTCCGGTTTACCAGGCTCGATGAGGTATTTGGCGTTGTCATGCAAGTTTGGAAGAGAAACCCAAGGTCGATCTGTGTCATAGTACTGCTTGGCACGGTCAAGTGTGGGCCAGGCAGGATCCTGAGAGATACGATGATAAACTTGAACAAGAGGAGGCTGAGCAGAAGAAGAGTTGTTATCGCTGGGAGTACCAACAGTATGATTGTCTTCACGGGCTAAGTTGTCGGTCATGGTGAAAGAACTGAAGGGAATTTCAGCAACTTGCGGCAATATTTATAGAGAGAAAAGACTCACGTGAATAGATTGAAAGTTCCAGAACGAAATCGACTAAAAATCTTATTATGGAGATCTTCTGAACAGAAATGGAACTTACCAGTATTGGTTAGACCAATTCCTATTCTTCAATTCAGACATAAAGCCAAAGATGGGCTTTTCTAGACCCCAGCGAGAAGAGATCTTGGGTGGAATGGATGCTCTCCAATATTGGAGCCCCTCCATTCAGTTGTCCGTCATATTGCTTTGAAGTCCCCTCAAGTGGTCCAATCAGACGTCCAGTGAAATGGCTGGAGCCAGAATAGATGATGCCAACCAGTCGATAATGAAGGAAAATGCCGTGAACAATAAATCCAATATTTCGGGTAGCAAATATCTTGTGCCTCTGATTTTCCATTAACGACTCCAATTCAAATAGCAGGAATGGTGGGAAAAAGAAATTGGAAGTCGAATTTGGAATCATGGAACAGGGAGAAAGATCGTCAGTGAGATGTCCACATTTTTGGGGAAATGTATCTTGGATGTACCAGTCCATCCAGTCTTGAATCGATGCAATTTGAGAGCCATGATGGTTAGACAGCAGATAAGCTGTGGTGATCATGAAAGAGGCAGGCACTGAGTAGGAGAATGAAAAAATTTCACTGTGAGTTTGACACGTGGTAGAAAGTGTGGCCCTTTGACTTCGAGGATCAGTCCCACGTGTAAGTATTTCCATAAGTAGCGATGCAGAAGCCATTACGGGACCATATCGGCGAAAAGAATTAGCATTCAGTGCAGACATTTGGTCTCTGACTAGGTCTCGACCTTGTGAGAAAGCAATAGAGGATTGAAGAAATTCTGGAGAACTGCTTAAGTGGTCAAAAATGATCGGTAAAAATGCTAACCAAGGTGTTTGAGAGAGCCATCGTCCCTTGAGATGTTCAGACATTTGGTACATATATACATTGAAGAGAATCATGAAAACAGAGTCGTATGCACAAGACCAATTTGCAGATGACCAGATACAGCCAGAAAACTGAGGAACCTCATTCGATCCAGTCTGGTGCACATCAAGATCCATGTCCTTTGAATCAGCGTCTGGATCAGTTTGGTTGTTCAAAGGAGGTTCCAACTTGGATTTCTTGGACGGTGGTTGGGAATCTGGTATGGAATCAGTGTTTTTCCGCTTTTTGGACGTCCCAACATCAAAGGTACTATGAAGATCATTAGTTTTGGAGTATCATTCAGATTCAACATCAGGAACCTCCATGTAATCACCCTCTGCAAAGCCATACTTGATCATTGTATTGTGCTCGATAGCTTTGAAGCGCCTCATCTCAAAGAGTAAATTAGGAGATAAGGCAGGTTTGTTCAAGTCTTCTAAAGTCACAGGTTGAGTAATGCAAAGACCCTGGCGACAGGTAGCTCTTGAAGCGGCAACATAAGCAGCAAAACCTCCTTCATGAAGATTACAGAAAACAATAGGCAGAGTTTGACCTTGAGCAGAATGTCCGGTAACAGCAAAAGCAGGTTCAAATGGCAGTTGGTACTGACGGAATGATACCTTCAGATTTGTGTGACTTGCAGTGGAAACGATTGTTGTAAATGACCAAGCAGTGGGAGTGATAGGAAAGTAGCCATCAGGCAGACCAGGAATGCGAACATCGGAGTCAGGAAACTCCACCATTACTGCTTTACAGTATGTAAGTCCAGCTGGACAAATTTCGGTTTCAATTTTTCGAATGTAGCCTCGGGCTCCGTTGGTGATCCCTAGTTCAGTTGAGATATTCTGACTTCGAAGGATGACAGGCATTCCAATGTATAGAGGAACATAACCAGGAAGGCTGCCCTTGAATTTGGACGAAGAGACGTCAAGGTCCAGCAAAGCCTTTCGAATTTCTAGGTCTGTGATGTCTTCACCTTGAGCATTTCCATGTCGAATTTTGTCCAAAGCAGCACAGTATCGGATTAAATCTGGAGTATCGGGACCAGAACAGGCAGCAGTAGCTTTTCGATTGTTGATAGCTTGGCGAGTGAGGTTCGTGGATACGATGGCGGCTGCCAAATACCGTTCCGAGACTCTGAGATCAAGTCCGTGGGGACAAGCACGGGACTTCATTACGCGACTGTTGAACAGTTCCACATCTTCAGCAATACATTCTCGAGTTCTCAAATGATTCACTGCTTGTCCATATTCAGGATCCTTTTCCATACGTTTCTGTTCAGTCAAAGAAATCACCGCATTTACTGACTTCCATGCTAGACGCCCCAGCCTTTTCAGAATCTCATCACTGGTTGATGCAGCATACCTAGAAATTGGGGTATACAAGGCTGTGCCTGCAACAGGGGGATATTGGAAGAAATCGCCAGCATATATCATAATCACTCCACCAAACCATCCATCGGGTTTCTCTTTGGCCAATTTCAGAGCTGTGTCAATTTCAGCTTCCAACTGTTGACTGACCAGGGAGATTTCGTCAATCATCACAATCTCAACATCTTTCCATTCATCCCTCAGTTGTTGTTTGCTAGTCGCAGTCACAATCACGGTGTAATCCTCCTTATCTTCACCCAAGACACGGTTGCCCTTTCCCTTGCTCGAATCAACTATCTTGATGCCAAGACCAGAGTGAATGGTGCATCCATTGATATTCTTAGCTGCGGAACCAGTAGGAGCCAAAAATCGAATCAAATGTCCCATCCCATAGTGTTCCATGACTCTTGGCACTGCTTTGACAACATGACTTTTTCCAGTACCTCCGGGGCCAGTCAGAAGCATTCGAAGAGTGTATTTTGGATCTTGATCACGTTTGAGGACACAGCGCTCAATGAACTCTGATGCAATGATTCGGAAAGCAATGTTTTGCTGATGATTCAAACTCATGGCCTGTTTGACATCGTTCAAGATATCCAAAGAATTTTTGGTGGTAGTCGAAGTGTTGGGCTGTTCTGTCGGTAAGCATTCAGTCTCTGAGTTGTTGGGGAAGTGCTTTGGAACATCAAGGCCAATCTGTGTTTCCTCAATTCTAGATGATTGGGCGCTGAGATTCGTTTTTGATCTTCTAGCAGTCTGTTTCACTTTCTCCACATTTTTCACGGAGGAAAGCCATTTTTTGATATTGCTAGATGAAAGATCTGGCAGCAGCACGGGATTGGATATGATTACGGAAAAGGTCGGTGACCGAAGCCAGTTGGATACCTCAAGTTCATTCAGCAATAGTTGCAGCTTGAACTTGGCAGACTTGGATTCTTTTTCAGGTATGATAATAACAGCTTCCTCATCGTCATCTGCTGAAGTTGGACCTCGAAATAGATGTGTCATTTCCTGAGATCCTTTCATTGCAGCAGCTCTCTTTTTCAAACGATCAGCATCACGCTCATCTTCACATTCGTTGGTATCTTCCCAATTCTTCAGAATACGCTGAACGCTGGTAGGAAAAACATAGTTCTCAAACGTAGATTCAACTGAGCCATGATTCAAAAGTGTGTCATCAACTCCAAAAGGTTTGAAATGAGCCAGTACGAAGATTCTATAGATGTTCTGATTCTTTCTAGGTATTGTTGCACCAATGACCCTCGGAATCAGTTCTTCACTAAAATCACCTTTCTCAATATTGGTATGTCTCAGCAATTCAAACGTTTCTGACAAGCGATGACCCTGTTTCAAGGGAATACGTTCAAGAACACCGAGACACGTTTCCGAGGTATGTTTGTTCTGAGTCTTTGATATTGCCTGTAGTTTCGTGAACCTACAAAAGTCATAGAAATTCATGTCCTTCAGGGCATCACCATGAAACCAATAATCGTGGAACTGATTCGTTTCTCTCAATTGACCTTGACGATCAATACTGATTCTCAAAGATGGTTCTTCCAAAGGGGTCTCGTCTAGAGAAGAGTTTTCCGGGGCATGCAAAGAATCTGTGAGTTTGTAGATTTGTTTCACGTTATAGAGAAGAATACCTGAAAGCATAGGAATCGTCTTATGTGAACACATAGAATCATCTAAACCACGAATGTACCGTGCAGCTTGTTGTGCATGAATCTGTTGCTGCTTGGAAAATTGTGACAGACATCGATGGAGTAGGGCTTTCGCTTTTTCTTGCTCAGACTCATATCCTTTTGCCATCGATAGAGGCAGCGGCTTTGGATAGTAGGGACAATATCTCGTATGTTTTCAAATCCATCTTGGTGATATAGTCAGTGATATAATACATTGCAGCTTTAGCAGCTTTTCCCGACAGAATACACTTCAAATCGTGATTGTGCCTGCAATATACCAAAATCAAAGGATGAAAGTAATTGACGTCGCCTTCAAGACACATCAACCAGATAGAATTCGTTTTCTCATCGAAATATGAATGGGTCACTATATCCAGAGGAATCCCAAATCTACATTCACCGTCATTGCGATACTTATAGCAAACTGGCTTGTGAACATGACGCTGATGCCTTTCTCCAATCTTCTTGATTTCAGCTGCCAGTAAGGAGTCCCATTCTACTCGTGTCTCTATGTTCATTGGATAGCTAGGTGGTTTGGGAGGATGTTCATTTTGTGGTTCATACTTTGGATCAATCTCAACATCGATTTGGGGCAGGTGATGATGGATAACAGATTCAAAAACTCAAAGAACTGTTTTTGCCATTCCGGTTGGTCTTTCATCTTCTGGTGCACTTCAGATGGATTCAGTCCTCCTACCAGCCAAATGAGAAAATGTCCATGAAAGTCACCTCTTTCAGTAAGTTCGGCAGTTCCATGGAATGCTCGAATTTTACCCAGGATTCCTCCTTCCTTTGTGGATCTTCCATGTTTGAAATCCCATCCAAACAGATGTTCAAATACCAACCTCCAGGACAATTCAAAAAAGTCAGCGGCAGCAACAGGATCTCGAGCAACTCTGAATGCTCTTTGAAGTCGAGGTACCATCTCAGGATATCTCTCTGTTAAATCCACTGTCTTATCTCCAAAAATTACTTGGAACATAGGGCTATGGACAGCCGACGGGTTGAAAGTGAAAAATAGCTGAGACAGACCAAGATTCAAAAAGTAAGCAATAATTGCATTCCGTAGATGTATTTTTGATGCTTGTGAACCTGGAACCTTGGCCGAAATTGTGTTGACACGATTCAACAGATCCAATGCCTGTTTCTGCTCAGCGTCAAGAGAAGGCATCTTCTTCTCCCTTTCCAAATGTACGGCTAAGGACTTTAGTACTTCTGGTTTGATCTTGGAGAGCGATTTTGCTACCTCGTCAAAATGATGACTCTTGACTACAAATGAAGTCTCAAGATGCATCTTGTGTCGCTGGATCACATTTAAAACAATGAAAAGATAGGAATAGTGGTATCGAAACTGCCGATCTGGATAATCAAGCAGCAATTCCGCTTGAGATTCAAGGCTAATTCGTATTTTGCGCCCAGGATCATTGAAACCTCCAATACCATAAGGAAAAAGTGTTGGAAACATTCCAGGAAACAAGGCTGTATCCTCATACTCGTTCACAAGTGCTTCAGACTGATACAGAATCATATCTGGCATTCCAGTGCTTTTATCAGCGATGTCTCTCAGCGCATTTGCTGTCATGAAACGACCACGTAAAAGACTACCTTCTGGATCTGTAACACCCATTTTCTCAAGTAGAATAGCAGATTCTTCGGAAATTACGTTAGACTCCGAATCACAGTTGTAAGCCGGATGCTCATTGAAACCGCTAGTTTCTTCAGAAAAGAGTTTAGAGGCATTGGACTGATGGTCGTAGATGATACGCTCACTGAGTCCCGGTAATATTCCATCATCAGGATACATATCCATGATATTCCAATCAGGAGCTGGAAAGTCCATATACAGCTTGTTATGCCTATGAAGCCAACACAGAAACCTCCAAATCTTCATTTTGCGAACTGTAAACTGACGAAGTCTCAACAAATGTTCACGAGACAGCTTCTTCGGACCTACGAAGACAATACTCAATAGATCATTAACATCAGAAGGTGTTCTAGGAAGTACCTTGACAGTCGAGACAACATTCATCCTATGTGCACATGTGTTTCCATGCAATACTTTTGGTTGAGACTCATCTCCAGTCTGATAGATTCGAGTTATCAGTGCTGAGCTACGATAAACAGCGCAAGCCATTTCCTCTACCCATGTCAGGTCCTGGAATTCATCAGGGAGATGACCACGAAAAAGATTATTGGCCAAGGAACATCTGGGAACTGTGATATGATTCAACTCTGAGAAGCACGAAGCACATACATAAATTTGAAATCCAGAGTCATCTTGCACAATGCCTGCTCGCTCCAAGAGCAAACCATTCAATTGTTTGTGACCATACTGGAAGTTATCAAGCCCGATATGTTCAAGAATAAAAGGATCAGTGACCTTTAGAAGCTGACATGAAGGCAATTCGGAAGGTTTCAACAACTTGCCTGAACGCAAACGATCATCAGTACCACAGACGCCACAAATTGAAAAAGGTCGAAAGATGGAAGCCTGATAATAGTTGTTCAAGCAATTGAGAATCGTGGGTTCAGGAACCAACTTGGGCCAAGACTTGCGCTCCTCATCCATAGTCAAAAGAAAACCACAATTGCGTTCGATCCTTTCGTCACGTCTCTTTCCCTTTTTTCGTTTGCCTTGATCTAGCTTTCGCTGATCCTCGATCGATGATAATTCAACACTCTGAGCTGCCCGAGTCTCAGAAACAAGACACAAATTCAGAGACATGGCACATTGAACGATTTCATAGTCAAATTCATGAACAAGCAAATCCAAAGTAAGTTTCCCACAGGAATATTCCTGATACCGAACAAAGGGAAAGACAGACAGAAAATATTGACACAAACTGTCCAAAGGAAGTGAGTCGATGAATCTGAAATGAGACAAAAGATACTTCGCAACAAAATTACAAGCCTTGGACCGTGACTTTCTCTTTGCTGCAATGTCCAACACTGATTCCAAATTTCTTTGAGCAAGCGCAGCTGCCAAGGATGTCCATGAAGAGGAGAGAACATCACGGCTAATATCCCAGGAGAATTGAGAGCAACGAATACACTCAGCTATTGCATCTCCAAAGAAGTGAATGAATAGACCGGAGACTTGAGCGTATCGGTCATTGGGAACTATACAGCCAACATTAGCTTGGACGTCATGAAAAACTTCACCTGCTTCAATTCTTTGCTTCAAGGACTGAATTTGGCCATAGAGAATAGTGATAGTTTTCACTTTGCTGATGCGCTTGTCATCAGGGTTGTATCCAGCAGCTTTTTGAAGAATAGCGAGCCCTAGATTTCCCAACTGGTGTTGAAGAGCAGAACCATCCCAAGAAAGCCATGATGGATTGCTAGCACAAACAGAATTGAAGATTGTAGCCAAGTGAGAGGACATGTCAACGTCCAAGGAGCGGTCAGAGAAGAAAGCAATGTAAATAGATGACAACAGTACAAAAAAATTTTAGCCTGGGAAAAAAAGTGGGCATCCATCAGCAATTCGGGGACGTCCGTGGGTTACAGAGAACCCTCTTCTCCTTCGGAGAGTTCGGGGACCAGTACCAGACCTTCCGACCTTTCTACCTCGATCCGAGGTTTCCCTTGCTAGTGTCAGTGGCTGGGGCAACAACCGACCGACCTTTGATTTACCCTTTGACCCTGTCGGTGACCTGTGACAGTGACCAACTACCGATCGACTTACGATCTGAGCTTTGACTCATTCGATCGTCCCCTTTGTTTCATTTGATCCCTGTCTTATTGAGTCGATGACTCATTTGGCCCCGAATTCTCACTAGGTCTTGGTAAGAAGAAGACTGGAGTTGTGAAGAGAAATATTATCTGTAGTGCTGATTGTTCAGCTTACCGAGTTTTTGGCCTTTGACTCCAGTGGGAGTATTGTCCAGTGGTGACTGTTCCAGTGGGAGTTCCTGGACTTTCTTTCTCAGTTTTCCTGCCTTATACGACTCAATTTCGAGATGTCTAAGTGGGAGTGTCAGAGGATGGTTAGTCACCTCTTATTCCGTCATACTCTCGGCATCGTCCGAACCCTATTTATACGTCAATCTCCTGTATTAGCACCTTGACCATTACATCCATGATATCGACCATACTGGCCTGATGGGGATTATCCTCCCTCTAACAACCCCGCCTAGCTATGTTGGCCTGTTATTCTGAATGTCAGGCTGATATTCTCAAATATATTGTCTGAAATACTCTGCCAGGCCCTGGTCATACCTTTCTTGTCCACTTTTTGTGATGATTCAGCGTCGTCTCCACCACAAATTGGCTGGTCTCTCCATTCAAATAAAGCTCTTTTGCTGGCTTCAGTTTTCCAAAGCCACAGGCCGTGGCTCAGGCCATGGCCTGGTAGTGGTAATACCAGGGACAGACTGATGATATCATTCTGATCTGTCATCGAATAATTTTGTGTCAGTCAGCATTTTCAGACCGCCGACATTGAAACTAACCTTCATTCTTGCCAATAGCCAACCAGTAGCAGAATAATCAAGCTCCGAAAGTTCAGCGAATGTTGGGACTTGACGATATGCAGAGGTCACATGTCCAATGTTGGGAGTTGACGTTCTGCGCCACCTATTTCATTCTAATTCATTCTTTATTTCAAACTCCTTTTTCAAACTCCGGACTATATAATCCCTCGTATTACTTGTTTCACCTCAGTCTTCTTACTCTGACTGAGGTGATTCCTACTTTATTCTCTTTTCCGTACTTTACTCATGGACACGATAGCCTTACTGATTCGTTGTCCGTCTAGGTATATTTAATAGAGTCTTCTTACTCTGACTGAGCCTTACTGATTCGTTGTCCGTCTAGATCTCTGCCGTTCAGCTCAACAGGTTATCAGGCCCCATATTCGCTCTGATCTACTACCTACATCAACGCTCAGCTCTGTTACTCCCCAGTGGAGAACATACTCAGTCTTCTGTGACTCACTCCTCATTCTTTCGCTCGTCGCTGTCGTCTCAGCCATTTCCAATCTTTTTCAAATCCACCTCCTGAATCTATTCCCATCAATACCAGTCTGAAACATGGCGCTCCCCGCTATGATCCTCGACCCCTCTCGATACTGTACCGGCAAGGAAAATTTCTCCACCTTCAAGGAAGAATTCCTGCTTGGTCTCCAGTCTGTCGGTCTCAATAAGCGGGTTCTAGGCACTCAGGCAGTTCATACGGCTGAACTGACTTCCTTCGTTCTCACCGAAACCCTTGATACCGCCGGGAATGTCTCTGGTGCTGTTCACACTACTCGAGCAGTCTTGTCCACGCCTTTGGGTTCGGATCATCCGACCATGGCTGAGGACAGAACTCGAGAGGCCAAGACAAACCTCTATATCATGACCCATGTCATTGATGCCAAGGGACTCGGTTGTGATCCGACGAAGAAAGCATCAGAGAACTGGGCAATCGTAGTAACCAAATATGGAACCACCTCCGCTGTCGAGCAAGTCATGGCTCGAGAGAACCTCACTGGATTGCGGCTAGTGCCCATCTATGAGGATCCGGAGGAGTACAACAACCATGTCAAGGCGTTTAGAGCGGCTCACCGTCAGGCTCTCGCTGCAGGAAACAAGTTTGATGACTCTACTGTCAAGAACATGTTCATCGAATCCATTGACGATGACACTTTCCTCACCGCCGCTGGTGGCATTCCTGCCCATGATGATCTCGAGCAAACCATTAGCTTCCTCAACTCTACCTGGTGGGTACGTCGTCGTAAACATCTGCGTGACATGCAAGCAGCCCTCGTTTTGACTATGGCCGCCAATATTGCAAATGCTGCCGCTGTCGCTGCTCCAGCTCAGCGAACCAGGACTCGAACTCGAGGCAACAGGGGTATAGGTCCCTGTTCTAATGGAAACCATGGACCACCAGGGAATCGAGATGCTCAGAGGCACGATCTTGCTCACTGCTGGGAGGATGGTGGAGGAGATGTCGCCAACAGACCAGCTTCGTACCGCCCACGGAATTACCTTTCCACTCACCCTGTCGCCAATAACGTCGCCGTCCCAAATGTCCAGGTCCAGTCAGCCGTCGTTACCATGCCTCAAGTCTTCATCCTCTCGGCAGAAATATCCGCTGGCGGTGAATCGGCTGAGGCAAATTTCGATGACTCCATCGTTATGGACCAAATGGAGGTCGACGTTCCTGACAATCATTCCATCAACCATATGTCCTTGGAGCAGCGGATCAGCGACCCAGTTACCGACGATGACGACGACGACGACGACGACGATTTCAGCTCCATGCCCGATCTCGAGTCTATCTCCGGTGATGATAATCACAGTATTCCATTTTCCCAGCGCATCGAAGGTTCTTTCAGCAGTCACATTGGTCAATATCAAAGCGATGCTGATCTCTATGATCTCGACGCCCTTAGCGACACCATTATTTTCGAGACCCTCAGTGGTAACCGCTCGAGCCTTGCTCGCGGCTCTTCCTTCTACTGGACGGGTTATGCAGATGACGGTATGGGTATGTTTTCCGGTTCTTCATCTTTCCAAATTGCTGACCCTGGCGATAGTGAACGGTTTTCAAAACTAGTTCCGCATCAGGGGAAGGGGGAAGTTGTTGTAACTGAGATACCCATTTATTCATTAATGTCTGATGTTGTTAATACTGTCGAGAATGCATTGTTGTCGACCCAAAACCGTACTTTTGGTGACTCAGGCGCTACGCATACCTGCTGGGTAAATCGGGATCATTTCATCGAATACAACACCGTCAATGGATACACTGGAAAAGCGGCCAAAAATGGAACAACGTTCTCTATTGCTGCTGTCGGACGGATTCGCTTTGAGACGCATGTACGTGGTGAACGACAGATAATTGAGATTCCAGCCGTCCATACTCCAGAGTTGACACATAACCTGGTCTCGCTATCGTCTTTGGCCGAGTTAGGTTGTTCGGGTCGCTGGGATAAAGACAGTCTTACCGTGGAAAAGAATGGGAATGTCCTGTTTGTCGCCTTTGCAAGAGGGAGGATGTATGAGATTGAGGTCTTCTCTCTCGAAACTCTTGCATCATCAGCAAGGTCGCTCGAAAGGCCGGTGTCTATTCGAGACTGGCATCGGCGAACTGGTCATACTGCAACCGACATGATCCTATGAATGTCAGCAAAGAATCTCGTCGATGGTCTGGTCATCACTGACCGTAAACTCGATGGGCGATGCGAAGATTGTATTGCAGGGAAACATTCTGTTCGACCTTTTGATGCTGTTATCCGAAAGGAGACTGAATTGTTGGAGTGCGTGCATATCGACGTCTGGGGACCTGCGCGAACTGCCAGTGCTGGAGGTCAACGTTATATGGTGCTGTTAACCGATGGATTCAGCTCTTATCGCATTGCATTTTTCCTCCGAGACCATAAAGGTCCAACGACGTTGGAAGCTTTCAGGCAGTATCACGTCATGGCAGAGCGACAAACTGGCAAGAAGTTAAAACGTATCTGGGTTGACCAGGAGTTTACTAGCCAGGTCTGGAGGGATTATTGCACCAAATTTGGCATCATTGTCGAATCTGGTCCACCTTATTCGTCGGCTCAACATGGACTGGCTGAAAGAGGAAACAGGATCATTCTCGAGGGCACTCGTGCTTCATTATTTGCTGGCTCTTTACCTCCTTCTCTTTGGGCTGAAGTCGCTGGAACACAGACTTACCTTCGAAATCTTATTCCATCAGCACGTCATCCTGATGCTATACCGGCTGAAGTTTGGTCAGGCAAACGACAAGATGTGTCTCATTTGAGACCAATTGGATGTGATGCCTGGGTTCATATTCCCAAGGAGAAGAAGGAGAGCAAGTTGGCCCCGCGTTCGATGCGGGGTAAACTCGTCGGTTATGATGGCCGGAAGGGGTAACGAGTATATATCTCCGGATCTCATGCTGTTATCCAATCCCGGGACGTCATTTTCGAAGAGGGAACTGGCCATTGGTCTCTCCCCTCGACAACTGTCTCTCTCGATGACCAGACCGCTCCTGTCCTCTTTGGACCTGATTCTGCACCCGACGCTCCGGTCCATTTTCTTCCAGACGAGTTCACTATACCTCGTTCTGCCGATTTCACGTCTGACGATACCGACGAATTTCCGGTTCGTGTCGACAATAATGCCTCTGTGGATTTCCCAGACGCTTTTGATGCTCCTGATGATATCAGAGAGCCTCTAGATCCTGATGAATTTCCAGGTGACGCTGTTATTGGTCCTGAAAATGTTTTGGTCCCGGATGCTGATGCTTTACCAGTCGTTGGCCCTGCCCGCCCTGGCTTCGAAATTCCAGCAAATCGGTGTCTACCGACTCAATATCATGACCAACCTATCGTTCGACATTCTGGACGAAAGAAGCAGCCTACAGCTCGAGGGACAGGCATTGACGAATCCCAGGTCTTCATACCTGGCAGTCGAGGCTCTCAACCTTTCGTTCCCCGAGAAGGTGATTCTCGACGTCCTTGGGCGAATTCAGTGCTCGTCTCCCTTTGCAATACCTGCCTCGTTGGCGATCCATGGGCTTTCCTCATATTCAATGACGACAATCATATTCCCCAGTCTTATAAGCAAGCCATGCAGCGACCAGACCTGTGGTGGGGTCCCATGAGAGCCGAGATGGATAATCTCATTCGAAAAGGGACTTTCAGCCTTGTTCCTCGACCACTGAGTAATGTCAACGTCATGAAGGGTCGCTGGGTTTTCGCAAACAAATACGACGGCGAGGGGAATATCGTCAAATGGAAGGCTCGATACGTCGCTAAAGGGTTCACCCAGATTTATGGTGTGGATTACGATAAAATGTATGCTGGGGTCGTCAGAATGGAGTCTATTCGCATGCTACTTGCCATTGTCGCCTATCTCGGCCTTCACATGTGGCAGGTTGACTTTACCGGCGCTTACTTGAATGCTAAAATCGACAAGACCGTGTATATGGAGCAGCCGGAAGGTTTTGAAGAAGAAGGGAAGGATCGAGTTTGCTTGCTCGAGAAAGCTCTCTACGGCATGATGCAAGCTGGGCATCTCTGGGGAAAAACTTTGGACGACACCTACGCCACAGAAGGTTACAACAAGTCACTCGCCGACCCATGTATCAGATTCAAGCGTGTTGGAGACGAATACACGGTTACTGGGACGTATACCGATGATGTCTTCGGCGCTAGTTCGACTCGAGAAGGCGCAGAGTTGGCAAAAGATGGTCTTCGAAGGCATTGGAAGCTTACGGATTCGGGGGGGTTAAATTTGATGCTTGGAGTTGCGATTGAACAGGATCCGGTTTCGGGCGACATCAGCATAAACCAGACTGCTTATCTTCGTCGTTTCTTGCATAGCTTCGACTTGTGGGACAGCAACCCGGTCAACACTCCTCTTCCAGCAGGTCTTCAACTCGAACAAGTCCCCTTTCCGCTCACCCCGGACGACGCTCATTTCATGTCCGACAAGCCTTACAGGCCAATTCTAGGCAGTCTGATGTGGGCCCAAGTGTCCACTCGGCCAGATATCTCTTTCGCTGTCGGTTTTCTCGCACGCTTCCAGACTAATCCTGGCCCCCAACATTGGAAGGCGCTGGTTCATGTTTGCAAGTACGTTCGAGGTACTATCAACTTTTCTATTGTGTATCGTGCACGTAGAGAAGGTGATGTCGACGATTTGGGTACTGGTATTAAACCGTATCTTTATTCCGACGCAGACTATGCTGGTTGCCTGGACAGTCGACGCTCTACGTCTGGCTATGTTGCCATCATGGCGTCCGGCCCTGTTGGATGGGCTTCAAAGAAACAGGATTGCGTTACCACCTCTACCACAGGCGCCGAATATGTCGCTTTGGGGAAGGCTGCGGAGCAGGCTGTTTGGATGCGCTCGTTTATGGAACAGGTCGATATTCCTCAGGAAGGTCCGGTGATGATTCGGGGCGATAACAAAGCCTCTCTGAGTCTCACTGAGACTCATCGGCATCATCAATTGTCCAAACATATCCATATCCGGCATCACTTTATTCGGGACCTGGTCTCCGACGGCATTATCGAGTTGGAGCCGATTGCGTCCAAGGACAACCTTGCCGATCTTTTGACCAAACCACTTGGATCTGTCATTCATCGTGGTCTTGTTGAGAGGCTTTGTCCTGGGGCTTTCGACGTCAGGGGGGGTGTTGAGAGTTGACGTTCTGCGCCACCTATTTCATTCTATTTCATTCTTTATTTCAAACTCCTTTTTCAAACTCCGGACTATATAATCCCTCGTATTACTTGTTTCACCTCAGTCTTCTTACTCTGACTGAGGTGATTCCTACTTTATTCTCTTTTCCGTACTTTACTCATGGACACGATAGCCTTACTGATTCGTTGTCCGTCTAGATCTCTGCCGTTCAGCTCAACATCCAATAGTGAAGCCGTGGAAGCCAGGCCAAGCTGCAGCCATATCCCTCGGCCTGGCCTGAGGTTTGAGTAGGGCGGGGCCAGGTCAAGCCAGGCCGAAGCCGTCGTCTTCAAGCCGGGGCCGGCAAACCACTACCCCGTACTATCTTCCACCAAACATTTCTGGCGCTCGTGGAAGACTCTCCAGAGTCCATAGCCCATGATTGTTACTTTTCTGATTCTCTCGCGCTGGATTTTCTGGCTTGTCGCGTTCGGAGGCGTTTGGACGTCCTACCCCGTTTTGGGTCTGGATCCTTGACAGATAATTCACTATGATAACCGCGTATCCTTGATTCAGCACATCAGCAAAATTGCAATTCACTTGTCCGCTTTTTCCGTATTTCCGCTTGTTACAAGCGGAAAAGTGGCAAGCGCAAAAAGCGGACTCTACTACTGGGTACCTAGTGGATATATGAGTACCGGCTACTGCTGATGTCTGATGAGGAAATGAAAATGACCTGTTCATTCTCAAATATACATTTTTGGCACTTGTATGTCCCCACCGCTTTTCCCGCTTTTTGCGCTTTTTACTACTCTTTTCCGCTTTTTCCACTTGTAGTAAAAGAGTAAGATCTACGCTTTTTTGTAAAATGGACATGTCCATTGGCGCTTTTGCACTTTTTGCGCTTTTTGCGTATTTTTGCGTGTCGTGGTACTTGTAGCTACTTGTACAAGTCAAAAAAGTTATTTGTTATCTTACTGATGCCCGTCGCGATACAGCGATGGAATCGTTTCGCCGATTTAGCCTTGCCAGATTGCAATGTGCCAGGCCATTCAGAAGACCTCCGGTTACATTTAAAATACGTCTGTTTGGTCGCTGTAATGCGCTTCTTATCCCACCTTCCGATGCTACTTCTTTTGGAACAACGTCTGAGGTGGGTCATTCCGTTGCCGACTCTTCAAAATTTGGTTACTGCTTTCTGTGGAAAGCACTGGAAAACGAGTTGTACTCCTCAGATAGCAAGATATCGCGTTTCGAGGTCTGTTTGCAGTATACATGTCTTCCACCTCGTGCTCATCGACTTATAACGATCCAGTGACCAGCTACCCCCATCTTCCTGGCTTCGATATATGAACGAACTCCCTATTTCTTCGCACCACAACTGACTGTGGCTCAGGAAAATCTTTCTTGCGACCGGCAGGTTTTGATGTTACAACGGACAAAGAGGAGCTAGAGCTCAAACATCCTGCCACTGTATTTGGAAAGATGGATGGAGTTCGATCAAGGAGACTTCATCATGTCGCTTCATTCGGAAAGGTAAGGTTCGATCAGTTTGAACCCCTAAAAGCTTCTTGTTCCTCTCCTTGTCTGACTTGTCGATCTTCCTCTCGGCCTGCAGTCG
This sequence comes from Mycena floridula, assembly GCA_029320655.1. Classification (NCBI taxonomy): domain Eukaryota; kingdom Fungi; phylum Basidiomycota; class Agaricomycetes; order Agaricales; family Mycenaceae; genus Mycena; species Mycena floridula. Next base: position 2,443,723 of record JARIHS010000010.1, read on the forward strand.
CTCTTTGTCCCTGCTCGCATCGTGTTGCTCATTCCCCTCGCTTCATCGTGACTCCGTCGCTCCTTTTAGCTCGGGAGCTCTCGCCGGTCACTCCATGAGAGCTCTTCCTTTCATTTTTCTTGCTCTTATAACTTCTGCCCTTTCTCAATTCGCTCGTTGGTGTTCTTTCTTTACTTCAAGAGAGTTCTATTTCTGACTTTCGCTCCTTAGCCTCGGTCTGCGTCCGAACTTGCATCGCACCTGTTAGAGGGACCTGTGCCATTACCGACGCCGCATGTCTCTGTCCGACATCGGGGAATTATTACAGATGTGTCTTGGCGAAATGCACGGCTGCTGATATGCAAGCTTTGAGACAGGCTTGTGCTGTAAGTCGACGCTTCTTCCTTTCATTATTTCTTTCATTATTTCGTCCTTATCTGGTATTCACCCGCTTTCCTAGGCCGTCAAGACAGTCGTAGCTTCGTCGTCTGCTGTAGTGAAGCCGCTAACAACAGCGGTTGTGAAACCTTCAACAACGGCAGCGGTGGTCACGAAAACCCTTGTTACGACCAAGGCTCCAATTACCACAGCGTAAGCATCGATTATCGTCTCTGTTTCTTCGATTGATCATGAGGACAGAATTGTCAAGGCGACTCCTAGTTCGCATCCAGCTCGCTCGAGTACCAGCGCCGACTCATCTTCTGAAACTTCCGAAACTATCACTTCGACAGCATCGCAATCTCACTCCGGAGTCGCCTCAGTCATGGCTGGTGTCATCGGAGGAGTGCTTTTGCTGGCTCTTCTTGCTTGTGTCACTATTTGCATTCGACACAGGAGGGCAGATGTACTGGAGAAAAAGGATGCGAAGAAATACGGGATTGATGGGAAGAGGAATGAGATCGATGGACCGTCGTCTGGGTATCCTGGGTTGGGATATCACTCTGGGCAATCACAAGCGTCAGCTTCCTCCTTGCAGCACGAGTCGCAAACGTCCTTTGCACCTCCCTCAGCACCGTATAATTCTCGGCCTTACAATTCCAGATCCCAATCGTGGGCCTCGAAATCGTCGTCATTCAACAGTTCTAGTTCGGTGAATCATTATGCACCGACGCCTCATGCGACCTACAATCATAGTAATCTTTCCTCGCAATACCCATCGTCGTCGACTTTGCCTTTGGCAGCTTCGACGACTACATTGCCTTTGGCGCATTCGACTTCGAATTTGCCATTATCCCCTTCATTGACGTTCACTTCGAATTCAGCTTCATCCCCGACGTTGCCCTGGGCGTTTTCGGTGCCAGTCGTGACGATCTCGGAGCCGCCTTCCCCGACCCGGAGGAGCGAACAGAGCCGTGAATCCAACGATACTGACAGATCTAACGAGGCGGGACAGAGTCGCAGCTCGAACGAACTCGCTGAAATGCGGTCTCGCATTGCGAGTTTGGAGGCCAAGATTGCTGGATCTGTCGGCTCCAAGAATGATTCTGACGCCGGGACGGAGGGAGACCCGATTCCGTCGAGGTCTGCTGCGATGAAGGCTTTACAGTCTTTGGCAGTTCGGAATCGTTCAACGGATGAAGAGAATCCGCCGCCTGTTTATACCCCACAGTAGATACTCAGCATTCTTGATATCCCAGTACCGTAGAGAGTCGCATTTCCGAGTACTACTGGGAGTCATATTTTCTATTGTTTTATACGTATCTCTCTTCTTCCTGGATCCTTCGTACATCGCTCTCTTTATGATCGATCTTGTTGTTCTTTGTAGTGTTTTTGCCTGAACCTCATGAGACGATTCGCGTGGATCTTCCTCTGACTGGAGATCATGGCGATCAGCCTAGCATGTGAATTGGACGGCGGGGGAGGTGGTGTAAAGTATGTGCCGCTGGAGAATTTGGCTGAATCTTTGCAGCTTTAGGAGCGTCGAACATGTTCTTTTGATCAAATAAGGAAGGGATGAAAGAGTTCAACAAGAAGAGACGGTGACTCTGAGCCTGGAATCGGGAGGACGTGCCGATGCTCGACGGACAAGGCAGGGAAATCCGGAGTGACAAACTCGCAAATTCTGTTTGTAGTTATGGGAGCGTTCCGTGAATCGAGAAGTGAAGTATAAGGATAAGAAGACAAAAGACTCACTGAGTCCCAGTCGGTCAACCTGAGGCAGCGCAACAGGAATCAACTTGGACTGTGGCGTCGATATTACTGCATCGGCCGTCATTTCTTCCTGGAAAAGAGCGCCAGAATGGCGGATTGTGGTTGAAGGTTGATTGAGACGAGGCTTCGAATATCGTGAGTCTTGATGTGACAGTGGCGTGACTAAATGTCGAGTCGCTGTGCACAAAGATAGAGAAGTGGAACTAGGTGTTCCGAGAGACCAAAATGAACAGTAATGAACAGTAGATTTCGGTGAACTAAGGAATACAGTATATTTAACTTGGCTTATATACTGGATCCTTCAGGAGCTGTAATCTAAACTAAAAAGGTAAGTAAAAGACATGTGAATAGGAACTGGATAGGAACAATCGCGTACCGACGCAGTCGGGACCGTTGAGCGACGCAAAGGAGTGATAAGACGGGAAATAGGTGGAGTCGTCCCAATCGGGATATGTGACGGTCACGTACCGTTACACACGCCCTCCAGGTCTTGAATCCGAACGACATGATTCAAGACCTTCCAAGGCCTAAGTCTCAATTTCACGACCATCCGTCTCACCAGCTTTATCTTCAAGATCATGCCCCTCTGATTCAGCATCCAAAGATATCACTGACTGATACTCAGTATCTGAGTCCATACAATCTGCAGCGTGGTGACCAATCTCCCCGCAATTAAAGCATGCGCCTGTATCCAAGCAGTATCCGAGCTGGTCTTCAGTGAGTCTGTCAGTCCAAGATTCCCTTCCACGACTCTCACGTAAGGCAATCGCAGAGTTTCCAAGAAACACGTCCGTATGTTCATCAACTTGAGTCTCGTTAGCCACAGGTTCGGTTGACCAATCCTCAGTCGCATAGTCCTGGGAGTAATTACCATCTGATTCCTGCTGGATATCCTTTGATTCATCATCATCATCATAAGCTGTTTGCTCCCATGAACTTTGACCAATATCATCTATTTCTTCAGCAAGACGAGCTTCACGTTCAGCTTCGTAAAGAGCCGATTCCATCATCTTCGCATGCTCAACAACTTCAAACCAGGTGCTCTGCTCGGGATGAAGACCCAATCTCAACATTTGAGTGCGAAGTGCCGTAGAGAAACCGGTCCAGAGATGTACGACTCTGTTCCGGTCAGTCTCACTTCCGAGCATGTTCAGCAAATTTTCCATTTTAAAAACATATTCCTTGACCTTGCGATTTCCTTGAATACAGGTACGCACTCGATCCCGAATGCTTGCCCGGAAATTCTCATCGAAACAATCATTGAACAGTGTTGTGAAAAATTCTTTCAAAGTCCATCGCTTGTGAGCAACTCCGACTTCCCGTTCATAGCATCTACGAGCATTTCCTTCTAGGAATCTGGCAATAACGAAAACTTGACGGCTTTTGCGAACCCTTCCAGTATTGACATAATCAAATGACTCAGTCATGAAACGCGAGAATGCGGCGACATCCTGCTTACCATGATAATGCATGGGCTCAACAGGCTTGACCCGTTCACGGTGTCGTCTCTTCGAATCTCGAGTTTTCTTTCGTCGTTTATTGTACTGCCTATCTGATTCATCTGATGAAGAATCAGAACTTGAACTGCCTTCCGATGAATCACTTGGATCTGCGCTGTCCCCATTTCCAAGTAAATTGTTGAATACCCGTCCAACATAGCTATCAGGCGCAACCTGATCTATGGGACGTCTTCCAATGCTAGTCCCTGCATTGGGAATCGATGTACCTGCACGGTTGCTAGTCAATGACTGTAAGAAATCACGATCTCCTTCTTCTTTGACAAGTCGATCTTTCTCAAGAGCAATATTCTTTGCACGATCTTGAGCCTTTATATGAGACTTTCGAGCTTTCAAATCGCCACGTACTCGATTCCTGCGCTCACGATCATCGTCATTTCCGCCTTCAATATTCTGGGAACTACGCAGCTCGTCTAATCGAGCCTGCTGAAACTCAGCGAGTTCAGTCTGTAAGGCCTGTAACTTACGCTCGGTCTTAGCCTGTTTAATCCTTTGCTCCGCAGCAATCCGTTCAAGTTCAAGACATTGAGCTCGCAAGTCAAAATTCGGGTCGCCCTCCATGGCAACCTTCATCGCAGAAAGACGATCAAATTCTCTGTCTTGGCCTTTAAGTGAGTCCGATCGTGTACCTTGATCGTTCCGCAACTCACTGAATGAGGAACCAGCCAAGCCGATGGCTGTCCTCGGTCTCGGTCCGAGATCATCCTGAACCATAGGAGGAGTCTCGATCTCAGTACTGGTCACTGAGCCGAACTTTCGTCGTACGGGCTTCCCATTTTTACCAATGGTTTCCCAATCAAAAGGACTTTCGGTACGTCTACCAAAGTCTCGCAAGAAATCATTCATATCAACATTATCCTGAATACGGGTATCAAATGAATGAACCCCTGCATTAGAAAATACAGGGGGTGCGATTGAATCGCCAGGATCCCTAGGTCCTGAAACAGCACGATGGCTGACATCTCTCGCTTTGAGAGATGTAGAAATCCCCGGCACACCAGTCTCGAGAGAACTGGGCAGCTTGTCAATCAAGGAAGACATATCAGTGTTCAAAGTGGGAGAAAATAAAGGCGCACCATCAAAATTACGATTCTGGGAAGGAAAGGATGTGGTCGGAGAAGCAACGCCCCGACCGCGCCTCTGGGTACCATCAGAGGCCATAATCAAATAATTCCTGTAACAATTAGCAAAAAAATTAAAAATGGAGACTCACTAGAGAATAGAGAACAGAAGTGTCGTCAGAATGAGTCGTCCGGTTGATCAGACCAGACGGGGCCAAGAGACGACAGCGAGAAAGAGAGGGAGAGGTTGTACTGTTGTGAGATGTTCAAAATATGTGACAGTGGCGTGACTAAATGTCGAGTCGCTGTGCACAAAGATAGAGAAGTGGAACTAGGTGTTCCGAGAGACCAAAATGAACAGTAATGAACAGTAGATTTCGGTGAACTAAGGAATACAGTATATTTAACTTGGCTTATATACTGGATCCTTCAGGAGCTGTAATCTAAACTAAAAAGGTAAGTAAAAGACATGTGAATAGGAACTGGATAGGAACAATCGCGTACCGACGCAGTCGGGACCGTTGAGCGACGCAAAGGAGTGATAAGACGGGAAATAGGTGGAGTCGTCCCAATCGGGATATGTGACGGTCACGTACCGTTACACTTGATGTAAACAATGCAACAACAACGGACCAAGATATACAATGGCGAAACCCGGATCTTGCAATAATGAACGACGAAGACTCAGCTCCCACCAGTCTCGAACCCTTCCTCGTCGCAGTCCATGATAAGGAAATCTGGCCTTGGCAATGTCATCGACTCATCGTGATTTGTGATCATGGCATCAATTACCAAGCTCTGATTTGTCACATCACCAAAAACTCTTTTGTCTTCGATCCACGGCTTCGTTATCCTTGACACAGGAGACAATCTCTTCCTTATTCGTCATATCGCTGGCGCCGGCCTTCTAATCTTCCTCGAACCTAGCTCGCTCGGCTTTCCTCTATCGACACCGGTTCAAGTCGTCAACGATCTTTGTCATCAACGACGAGCCACCGCTGTTTGAGAGGCATGCTTATCATCAGTGCCAGCGTCCATCCTTTTCGCCGATATCGACGCATCGTCTTTCTCTCGGTTCGCTATTCAGGATTCAATGCATACCAGGTTGAGCGAGGATCATGGAACGAGACAAATATGAATCCACGCAAGGCGACAGCAGAACACTATTTGTGTTCGCAGGATAGGCCGCAGAGAAAAGAACAGGCTCACTCGACAAGCAAATGGCGAAGGATATGGAAGAGAATGGTTATGGATTCGGCAAGGCGAAGGGAATGCAGCAAATCCACCGGTTCGTCCTCTCGTCCTTGTCCGCTCTTTCAGTCTTGAAATTTTGTTTGCAGTATCTTAGGCCCATCTGTTTGGCGACCCATGTCTCGCCTCTGTTTCTGAATCTATCGGCTATTGCCCGACTGTAGCCAAGGATAAAGCTCAGCCAGATGTTTTCGCGGAGGCAGCTTCTTTCCTCGTCGCAGCTCTTGCTGGCGCATCTGGGCACAAACCAGTTTCATCGACCAATTGGTCATCCTCGCTCTAAATCAAAACCGGTCTGGTCAGCATCGTCGCTGAAATCTGCTGCTTCAGCATCTTTCTCTCGGTAGAGCGACAATCTCTGTAGGGCTGGCAGAATCATCATCACGGTTCACCCGCTGTTTTACGAGAAAGGCTGGACGCATCAGTCAAAGGATCCAGTTGGTGATTCAACGAAAGCTAGACCGACCCTCATTTGGGGCGAACCTGGATTGGATTTGGGAGGCGCGATGGCGATCGCAGAGCTCGGAAGATGAAGCAGAACAGAATGTGCAAGGGAATACAGAAGAGCAGAAGGAGATGGAGGAGCAAATCTTACGACGACGCATTCGACAGTACCTTCTTCCATTCGACATGACCTCCGTCTACGGTCGCAGCGCTGGACAGATTCGCATATCGTGAAGGTGGTTGGCGATCTCTTCAAACCATCATCTTTCAGCTGCACGTCGAGCCCTGCGGGGAGCTTTTCAATGCTTCTTTTCGACAACTTCTTTGCCAGATGTCGTCCTCAGTCCATTCCTCCTTCACCTTGCACCGATATCTATTCCCACACGGCCATCGAGTTTATTGTCATGTCAGCATCATACTAGTCTTTCTTTGACCTTCATCGACATTATCCTTTGTGTCACCGCCACCAAAGTAGCTTTCAGATATCACGCTGTTGGCCAGTCCTTGTCGCCAACGTGTCACCGCCATTGAAGAGCTATTTTTGCCAGCTCATTGCTGAACCATCCATCTGGTCTCGGTTGAGCAATTTCCTACCATAATGCATTCCAGAGCAACCGAAACCAAGGAAAGATGGGTGAATCCACGAAAGAGCTCGAGAATGCGACAGCAGAACGTGATTTGGGTTCGGAGGAGAGAAAGACGAGAGGCAGAGGCAGAAGAGGGTCGGGTCAGTCAACAAGCAGAATGGTGAATGATATGGAAGAGAATGATCATGGATTCGGGAAGGCGAAGACAGAAGAAATACATCGGTTCGTCCTTTTCGCTCTTGTTCCTTGTTTCGCTCTTGATATTCCGATTCTAGGCTTTTTGCCTCATAGTCCACGTCTTTCGTTGACCTTGAACCCATTTCTCGCCTCTCGCCTCTCGCCTCTCTGAACCATCGCCCGACTATGGCCAAGGTTCAAGTCCAGCCAGATGCTTTGTCAGAACCATCGCTCAAGCTCGTCAGGGTCATTAATCAAACATCCTTGTCGTAGTTCGGCGACCAAGCATATCGCTCTAAACCTAAACCGGCCTGGTCAGCATCGTCGACGAAATCCGTTGACATCCTTTTCTCCCTTCATCGAGGCTGCCAGTCGAGGAATCAGTGAAAGCTAGACCACCAGCTCCACCACCAAGGCTTCACGGCGAACCTGGGCAGGATTTGGGAAGCGGGATAGGGAGCGATAGCAGAGATGAGAGACTGAAGCGGAAGGGAATATGGAAGATCTGAGCGGAATGGGAGCATCGACATGACCTTCGTCTGTGGCCGCAGCACCGGAAGATTCGCTCTTCCTTGAAGATGGTCGCCGCCGGATTCTTCGACCCATAACTTTTCAGCTCTGCAGAGAGAGCTCTTCGATACCTCTGGCGGATATCGTCTTCTTCCGTCTTTCCTCCGTTATCTTCTCCGATGCTCTGTAAACGACCACCGATGTTCTGTTTTCCCTTTGCCCAGGCGATGAGTTCGGTCTATCGACGATATCGGAAGACGGTCAAGGAATTATGACCCTTGTTTATCGACTTTATGGTCGCCTTCCTTCACCGACTTGGTCAACTCTGTTCACGACGAATCAACCCGCCGCAAGAGACGAATGCCAGCGTCATAGAGGTCCTTCTTTCACCTTTATCGCCATGACCCTTTATCAAAGTCAGCTTCGTCGTCGTCCCGAAAATAATCTCGATTATCGCGAAAGCCTCTTGGCGAGAGATGTGATGCAGCTGCTGGCAGGATATGATGGAAGATACGGTAAAAGCAGACAGGGGAATGCATTCCGCCGCGACCAGGATTTCGTCTTTCCACGATCACCTTCCATATTCGCTCTCGACAGACCAACCTCGATATCATCTTCTTGTCCTGCCAGTAGCGCTCGGATCCGATTTGGGTTTACCGCGGCGTTTGTTCGGCTTCTTCATTTCGGTAAGCCGAGCTATAGATTCTTCTTCTCGAATGCGTCGGGGGCTGACCTTATCTAGCAGGTTTTGGATTACCGTTTTCGAAGGCGCTGTCGACGATTACCAATGCCGATAATTTGGTTCAGTTTCCAAATTGATTCGGATTCTCACGAGTCGACCGAGGACATCTGTTTCAACATGGAGAGAAATAGCATTATCTGCGGTGACGATTGACAGCAAGCTTTACGGTCACCATCGACAAGACGTTTTGCGGTGACAGCTGGCTATTTCGGTGGCAATGTGGTCAGAGGACTCAAAGCGGCCGGAGGAGCTTTATGATGGATCGGCGAGATCTTTGCACCAGAGGGTCAATGCACTGATGAAGCAACAGGTCAACCGAGTCTCTTGTAGGTGAAACAACTTGAAGTTCCTTTACGACGAGCTGAGGTTTCTGACCAGCTTACAGACTTTGTTTATGCTCGATCATCTCACCTTCGGCGAATGACATTGGCAAGATTCGGGAGAGTCATTGTTCCGAGAGTCATTGTATAGAGTTTTTTCTCGGGAGAGAGAACCACTAAGGAATACCGCCTTTGGATGGTTGGCGAAGATTACTGCGGCGGTTTGACGCTTTTATACATACATAGATTACTTATTTTCCCGGAACAGCGCTCTACTCGGGTTTTGGAGCGCTTCAATGCAAAGTCCTAAAGGATCTTGGTTGAGGGGAAGTCTATTATCATTGATTCCGTTTGTCGACTTGTAAAATACAACACTGATTTCATGGTCAATGTTGAATGGATTTCATGCATTGGGATCCGGATTCTGTCCGGGTGAACTCAGGTGACGATCAACCCTGGTTGATGATCCAAGGCCGCTCCCAAGCCTTCCGGGGCCGATATCGCTGCTAAAACAGACTAAGACCGGCTACTGGCCGGCATCAGCGCTCAGGGCCCGGTGGGGTGAGAACCGTATCCATGCCGAGCCTGCCGAGGCGAAGAAGATGTCAAAAAATTTGAAATTATATCAACAAACCAAAATCACCCGACCCTCCTTTGTTTTCCTCCCCTCGTCCAGGCTACGCCCTTTCCCTTTAGGGCTTCCCTTCCATATATTATCCTCTGTAGGTTTTCCTGTTTCCTTGCTCAAGGTTTCGTCTACCAAGGTTGAATATCTGTGCTGATTGTTTGTTTTTCGTTTGGCAGACCATGCTCGTCGCTCTTTTGCTTATACCTCTCGTGTCGGCTGGACACCTTCATGCACGAGATCACCATGACCATGTTGCCCGGAAAGCTCTGCCAGAGACGTGGTACCACGAACGGAGCCACCCGGTGCACGACCTTATGAATGCGGCACGAGGCCATTTGAACGGCCTTGGAGACTTTTCGAAGAGGGCGGATGCGCAGACTTTCCCTGCTGTTGGGTCGCCTGGTATGTCTTGTTTCCTTTCTTCTTTATTCCTTATTCCTTGTCTTTTCCTCTTCGATTTTTCCCTCATCCCTTTGTTGGCTTTTTTGTCCGTTATCCCTGAAGACGAAGCTCTTCCTTCCTTCCTCTTCTCTCATTCGTCTTCTTCCTCGACGCTGATCTTCTTCACCAGAATGGCTCGCCTCGCTTCCGCCCTTCAGCGCTAACGGTGCTGTCACTCCCGATACGACCAAGCTCCCCCAAGCCTGGGTCGACGCCTTCAATGCCGCCACCATTCCAGATATTCCTCAGACCTCCAGTCCCGACGTGGGTATGTCCAGTTTCTTCACACCTTTTTTCCCTTCTCTATCATTCCTCTTTTTCCTCTTATTGGTCTTTTGTATTATCGACTGACCCTTCCCCAGGCACCCCAGTATACCCCAACGGCCTCGACCCCTTGAGCCCAACGATTTGCTCCTCGTACGCGAAATGCAGAGCGGATGGAGATCATTGGGATGTGCCGACTGGGACTTTGGCTATCAATTTCGATGATGGCCCGACTGAGGTGAGCCTTTTTCGGTTTGCTTTTGTCTTGATTTGCTTTTTCTGCATCTTTGCCTGGCTGCCATCCATCTTGCTATCGCCTCCTTGGTCTCTTCCTTGCCTTATCCCTTTTACCATCGCTGTCGCTTTTGCTATGATATTTCTTCTTTTCTTTTTTCTTTCCCTGGCGTCATCTTCCTTGCTTTCTTGCCGTCTTTTCACCTTGATTCGTTGCTTTTGTCTTGGTTTCCCGGTGTTGTATTCTTCCCTTTTTCCGCTTCGTTTGCTTTTTTCTCTGCAATCTTCCTATTCTAATCATTCGTCCAGTCCACCCCAAAACTCCTTTCTTTCCTCGCCCAAAACAACGAAATTGCGACCCATTTCATGATTGGGTACAGTATCCTGCAGAATCCCACAGAGTTCAACGCGACGTTAGCTTCGGGTGGTGATTTGGCTGTGCATACGTGAGTCGGTTTTCTTTTTCCTCTTCATCGAAGTTTTCATTGGCTCTTGGTCCTCGACCTATCCTTTTTGGTCTTGAGAATCCGTTTATATCCTTCTGGTCTTCAACCCTTCGTATCTATTTGGTCTTCAGATCGTTTGTTCCCTCTCGGTCTTACTCTTTGGTTTCCTTTGACCCCAAAGCTAACGAGCCCTTTCTGTAGATGGAGTCACGCACAATTGACGACCAAGAGCAACATCGAAGTCGTTTCTGAGGTAAGTCGTTGTTTCGCCCTTCCTCTCGATAGTTCCTTCTCTCGTCGTGTCATTCTCCTTTCTTCATCTGTCGAGCCCTTTATATGGGGGTGTTGACATCGTTCTCTCCTTCGCTCCTTAGTGGTTCTCAGGCTGACTTTTTTTACAGCTCGGATGGAGCATGTTCATTATATACCAATCCACGAATGGACGTGTGCCCAAATACTGGAGACCACCTACTGGCGATGCTGACAACCGGGTAAGCCGTTTTTTCGGCTTCTTTTTTGATTTTTCTATTCTGTCTATTCTGTCCGATCTGTCCGGTTTCGCTGTCTCTCGAGTTCTCTTTGTGATTACCTTTTCTCGGTTTTGCTTTGTGACTCAACGTTGCTCGTCGTGTCTTCCGCCTCGTGTTTCAGAATGAAGCTTGCTGGCGTTTCAGAGGCTCCTTGGCTCGGTCTTGGCTTGTCAACCGTGGCTTTTCTTGGCGTCTTTTTCGTCGATTAATTATCAGGCTTTTCTTGCTCACGTCGCCCTCTTCTTGTACTTATCTTTTCTCGTCTCTGTTTCCGTATCTCTCGCTGTCTCTGTAGCTTACGTCACTCTTTTCTCATCTCGCTCCCTCACGTTTCTTTCTCGTATCGTTTATACTAATGCTCGCTCCTAGATCCGCGCCATCGCCAAACAAGTATTCGGTCTCGAAATCGTCCTCTGGAACCAGGATACAGAGGATTGGAGCTTGACGCTTCCTGCGCCGTTTACGACGCCGGCACTTATTGCGTCGAATATGACGCAGTGGTTGACTGGTTAGTCTTTTACTTTCGCTTTGTTGGCTTTCTTGTGCTGACTCTCCTTCGTCCAGGCCCCAAAACCCCTGGTCTCATGATCCTGGAACACGAATTGTCGGACCAGTCTGTTGATGCTTTCATTGCTGCTTATCCGCAGATGAAGTCGCAGGGATGGAATACTGAGGTGGGTTTTCGTGATCTTTTTTGCTCGCTTTGTTTTGCTTTTGCACGTCATCCATTCGCGATCTTTTGCTCTTCGTCGTTTCTTGAGCCTTTGCTTTCTTTCGCTGTCATCGCTGGTTGGATTTTTGTTCCTTCATTAGTCGTCTGTATCGTCTCTTGCCTTTCTTGCCTGCTGTCTTGTTTGCTGTTTTCTTTGCTCGTCGCTTGTTCTCTTTCCCCGCTCTATCTCACTCGCTTTCCTTGCTCTCGTCAATGCTCTCGTTGGTCATGGTCTCTTTTCTGACATGATCTCCTTCCAGTCCGCCGCTCGTCTCCTCTCCTCCAGCGCCTATCGCAATGCCGACGGTCCTTCGGGCAGCGTCACCCCTGCTGGCTTACTCGACTTCAAAGGCGCTGCAGCCAGCGGTGGTGGTTCTGTCGTTGGCGCTACTGGTTCTGCCGTTGGCGCTACTGGTTCTGCCGTTGGCGCTACTGGTACTGGTCAGTCCAACACTTTATGTTAGTCCTTTTGTGGCGCTAACGATTCCTTCTGCAGGTGCTTCTGGATCTGGCACCAAAGCCACCGGTGCCACGAAAACCTCGGGAACTTCGGGTGTGCCGTCTGCTACGTCGAGCGGTGCTGCTGGCAAGTTGAGCATCGGCGTTTGGGGAGCTGTTGGAGCTGCTTTGGCTGTTGGTGTTGCGTTATAGAGAGCTTTTGTGGCGTTGAAGAAGAGCTTTCTGGAGCGTTGAAGACGGATGGTGCTTTATGAATCGTGCAACTCATTAGACATTACTGATTCTTTCATGGACATTCTATCTACATAGGTGACTACTCCTTTTATTTTACTACTATCTAGGCTTGCCATCTTTGATGAATACTGTCGTTTCTGCGTACCCAGATCGGGTGAAAGCGAATGAAATTAGGGCCATATTGTCAAATGGTTTCCAGAACCAGATGCAAGGTACACGAATACCAATTACTTACTTCTTGCCCGAACCTGAAGCCTGAGTGCTTCATCGATGCTAATGTAGCTACGGCTTCCGCACGTTCGTCCTATTTCCTGAAAGTACGAAAACTCTGTCATGTATGTATCAAGAAATGTGATAGATCTCCTATGAGTCCGTATCTTGTACGCTACCTACAATTCATTGTCCTTCATGAGAATGCGTAAAAGCAAAGTGAAAATGAAAACCGTTCATGACTGAGTCTCTCGAATCAATCTCTGATTGTCGCCGATGCAGTCCATCTTGTCCCGAAATCACCCATTACATACGACTGAGAACCCCGTATGAGCCCAGCATGATACCCAGAATCGCGATGAGAACAGCATGCAGTACACCAGATGCAACCTTAGGTACTGTTGCACCATTGAACGGCACATATGTAGGTGTCGAGGAACCTGAGCCGAATTGTCCACCGGTTCCGCCACCAGTCAGGTTCGCACCGTTGGGCTAGAAAGGTCTTCTGTCAGAATCATCGCTTTGAATGAAGGAATGGATGGCTTTCGAGTCAAGGACCCAAAAAAACATCGGTTTTGAATCAAGCCCAATGGATTTTGAATGAACGAAATAAAGATGGACTTACTCCGATCGGTCGTGAAACATCAGCAAAGGTGCATGTCGCATCTGTACAAATGCATTTTCCGGCCACGGGATCCCAAAAAGGCGTCGAGCAGGTGCTAGGTACTAAGTAGATTCTTATAAGCCTAGAGTGTTAAAAGAAGAGCAAGAGGACCACGTACATCTGAAACGAGCAGCCTGACCATCAGGGACTTGCTGAGCTGGGTTCGGATCGTCTGGAGTCGGAGTTGTTTGAGGGCATCCATACTACAAGCTCAATCAGTCGTTCATTCTTTATCATTCCTTCTCGAAATCGGGATGAAGACGCACACATGTGAAAAAGGGAAAGTCGGAAAAAGCGCAATGACTCAATAGTCCCGCTTCATTTTGAGGAATTCCGTTGCAGATCTTTTGCGAAGCGTCGACCTCGGGTGTAGAGCACTTCAAGGCGCTGACAGAACCGAGATTGGCGATGGGGACTGGATTTTTGACGTATGCGAGAAGCTGTTCATTGGAAACTATCCATACTGGACGCAAGATCGGTTAGTGAAAGAGAGTGATTACTCCAAGCGACATACCATTTGGCTGTTCTTGAGCCCAAGTGAGGAATGCATTGATCATGGAAATAGTCGACGCAGGAGGATTGACACCGGGATAAGTAGTCTGTAAATCGAAGATCAGCGGCATCAAAGGCGATACCTGAACAAAGAACTAACCGACAGATGGATGGGATGTGTGTAAAGACCGATGGGTGCTCGATTTCCATTGTAGTGAGCTGTAAATGTATTCTTCATATACTCTAGAGTCGCGCTATCGTTGACCTTATTGTTACCATTGGCAGCGTCTCTGAGGATATTATGGTTAACAGTGGCTGTTATCGAATAACAAAGAACATACAGCCAAGGATCCATCAAGTGAGGCCCGTTCACGCCTCGGTTATCGAAGAAAGCATACATCGGAATCTCCCAGAATCCAGGAAGCTTTGGCTCGCCTTTGCATAAACCGTCAACAGCCAAGCAGTCATTCGCCATCCCATTGTCCAATGTATAAGGCCAGAATGCGTCCGAACCGGGATCGGATACTGGAATCGATGCAGAGGCGCTAGAGTCGTAAGTGAAGTTAGCACCAGCCAGTAGCTTCAGGGTGTTGACCGAATAGTTGAGATATGGCGCTCGGAAACCAGACAGGGAGCTGAGAGGAATACCCGCGAGAGCGTTGAGAGCTTGGAGATTACCGTTGATTTCAGCAGAAGACGGGTCGCCTTGATGGGTCATCCTAGCCAGTTGTTAGTCTCATCAGGAAATCAAGAAACAACGGCATACGTGTGGTCCGCAATCTCATTCCCGGCGACATACCAATCTATAATGAACTGTCAGAGGTTTTCCATAGAAATACCGAACGGGCTGACCAGTCACAAGAGTATAGTTGGTGTAACTGAGAGATGTGAAGTAGGTCATTTTGGGTGCGCAACCATTAGGATTTTTCCGTTGAGCAAGGAACTGGTTGACGGCATCCAATGTATACGACTGAACCGCATCGTCGGCTGTGAAAACGATGAATTGTGGTACATCAGTCTGAGAACATTGTCAGTAAACGACATTGCTTGTTAGGATTTCAAAGTCGTACTGGTTGAAGGCCGCCGGGAGGCGTCAGACTTGCGCAATTACAGCTTGGCAATTTGCACTTGGAGCTGTCACAGGAATATCCTGCGGCATCTGCGCTGGTCTGGGCACCGGTAATTCCGCCATCGTCTTGAGCTGCGGCGAGCAAGGGCAGCATGACCAGAAATAATGTGAATAACATCGTCACCCGAGATGGGAGGAAGCAGGGTTGGAACGGTCAACGAGCACCGAAAAAGATGGACCTAGTCTTTTAAATGTCAATAACTCGATCTATTATTAGCCCTTCCGAGGCTTGAAACGGTCAACGACCACCGAAAAAGATGCGATTCGGCACGTCCTCTGGTAAAACTTGACATTGCCTTAAAATAAGTCGATACATACATCTGCGTGAGTCGCCTCAGACATTGCGCCGGAAGGCGAAGCTCATGCCCGAGGATATCTTGTCTTGCCCTTGTCCTGGCGAGATGATTTTCCTGGGCGCAATTTGAAAACCAGGACCGTTATCGCAGGCAGAACTCCGATCGCGACACCCGCTGACACCCGGCAAATCGTGAGAAGAGATAGGCGGCAACACGAGCCTACTTACTAGGAGAAGAGGCTGATACTGAGGGTCAGAACGAATAGGACGTGGAAAAGAGACATTATGGCGACAGCAATCTGAAATGGATGCCGGATGATTTTCAATCTGGTTCGAAGGAGGCCAGGGCCGAGCTCGTGGTTGACAATCACGTCAACACTGTTATGCGTGACTGTGACAAGATCATATGATGGCCGCGGATCGGATCCCGCCTTTCCCAATCCGGCCTCGGGTCGCCTTCAAGGCGCACGATCACAAGATTCACAACAATGATTTCCTCTACAATAATCTGTCTAAGCTAGCTCTTCATTAATTCCCAATTACACTATGGATTCACGAGCGTCAACCCGCCGTCGATGGTGATGAAAGTGCCATTAGAGAAGCCTCCACCTGCAGAGGCAAGATAAATGGCTGCCATGCTAATCTCTTCTGATCTATAAGACGGTCAAAGTTTTATCTTGCCTGGAAATCATAGTATTCCTCACCTTCCTGGACGCAGAACGGGAGTTGGAGCAATGAAGCCTGGCAAAGGGATGTGCGATCTCTCCTTGAGAACCTCTTCGCTCGCGGAGAGCTCCGACGGAAATATTCCCGGAACAAGGGCATTCACTCGCACAGGGATTCTTCTTCTAGCAAACTCAGCGGCCATTGTCGTGGTAAGATGCTCGAGGCCAACTTTTGTCACGGCATATGCAAACTTGTGAGCTCCAAGTTAGCTTGTGGTTTCCGCTGAGTGGTGAATCCTACCTGATTGAGAGCAAACTTTGTACGTGACGCACCACTTGAGATGTTGATGACGCTGGATGTTTGACCAGGCCTGGACTGAGCTCCTTTCTCGAGGAGTCCGAGGAATCCCGTGGTGACAAAGAATGGCCCAATGGTGTTCGTTGATAGAACATCCTGCCATTGTTGGTACGTCTCTTTGTTGAACAGGAAATCTCCGTAGGTCTTTCCTGACGGCATTTCTTCCTCAAGAATCGACCTTGGTCCTACAAAGCCAGCACTAACGCGGGCGTAAGAGGTATGTACTGGATTCGGTCAGGGAAGCTCACTTGTTGACAAGAATGTCAAGTTTGCCTTCATTCTTCTCGATGAAAGACACGGCTCTCGCAATGGATTCTTTGTCGTCAACATCCATCGGCAAACTTCACGACGAATTTAGTTTCAAATATTTGAAGGGCGAATGGACTCACGGGATCAAGGCACCGCCACTCTCTGCAGATACCTTCTGCAGTACATCCACTCGTCTACCAGTGATGTATACCTTCGCCGCGCCGTTGGCGGCAAATCCCTTTGCAATCATCAGGCCACTTTGTGAACGATGAGTCGGGGAGCAGGCTATGATTTCAAGTCTCACATTCCAGTCCCACCACCGGTCACAATCGCGACAAGGCCCTCGAGATTTCCGATGTTTGAGAGCTTGAACGAAGCCGACATTTCAATGGAGTATGGATTGATATGAACAAGAGTCCAATATGTGCGTTCGGATTTTATACTATGCCTTGATGATTTGAAACTATACTTTGCTTATCCATGCAGCTGAATCATGCAGCTGAATCATACAACTGAATCATTTTCCGATATCGGGAAACTCTCGGGATGGCTACACGGTAGACTGGCTAACACACATCCAGAGAGAAGAAGATCCGTAAGTGCGGTTAGAATCTACTGACAAATAGGTACATTACTCATAGACCTTGATATTAAATTCTCACATTTCTCACAAAATCAAAATGGCAGCGGTGAAGAAGCGTTTGGCCTGCACGATTGACAGACCGAGTGACCGAGTGGGGGACCAGAGAGTAGAGTGACGCTGAATGGTGCAATAATGTCAGATGGATAAAAGACCCAAATGTCCGTAGCAGAGGACAGCGAATCGAGAACTAAATGCCGCTTCAGATGGACCTGCCGAATCGCATCTTTTTCGGTGGTCGTCGACAGTTCACGAACGCAGTTTTCTGTGGCAGATGGTTTCTCGGGTCATCACGTTGTCCACATTACTTCTGGTCATTCTACCCTTGCTCGCTGCAGCTCAAGACGATGGCGGAATTACCGGTGCCCAGACCAGCGCAGATGCCGCAGGATATTCTTACGACAGCTCCAAGTGCAAACTGCCAAACTGTAATTGCGCAAATCTGACGGCTCCCGGCGGCCTTCTAACCTGACATTGCCCTAAAATAAGTGATACATACATCTGCGTGTCGCCTCAGACATTGCGCTGAAGGGCGAGGAGGCTCACGCTCGAGGATACCTTATCTTGAACTTTTCCTGGCGGGAGGACTTTCGTGGCCGAAATTTGGAGCCTCCAGGACCGTTATCGCGGGCAGAACTCCGATAGCGACGCCCGGCAAATCGTCAGAAGAGAATGAAGCCCAAGCTGAGCGTCAGGACGAAAGGACCTGGAAAAGAGACTTCGTCGGGCAATCTGGAATGCAGGGCGGGAGATTTCCAATCTAGTTCGAATGGTTTTTTTCCGCCGGCCAGCTTGTGGTTGCAGTGATGCAAGAAAAAAGTCAGCAGTGTTACCCGTCACTGTGACAAGATCATATGATGGTCGGGGATCGGATCCCGCCTTTCTTAATCTGGCCTTGCGTCGGCTTCAAGGCGCTCGATCGTAACAATGAGTTTCTCTCCAAAAATCTGTCTAAGCAAGCTGTACGCAATGTCCTCCCTATATAGGCTTTGAAGCAGGAACTGCACATCGGTTGTGCGTCGTACTTGGATGTTTTTACCCCCCACGTTTCCTTTTTCGTAATTCCCCCATATAGTAATTCAGTCACATGTCCGGCGGGAGCCGCTTGTTGGGCGCTGAATTCCCAAAGTAAACTAAATAAATAAATCACTTACTGGACACTTTAATTGAACATTACTTTTAAAAAACAACTACATTTTAACTCAGGTCTTTTCAAGGGTGCAGGAAGAGTACCCGCATCAGCAAAATTGCAATTACAGCGTATTCGGAAAAGTATGTCGGGCGCTGTTTTTTTTTTGATGAAATCAAATAAATAAATAAACAAATTCCCAAAGCGGTAGCTGAATCAGCAGCAAGTTGGATACCAGGTTTGAGAGCCAAGGAGTGACCCCATCCAACCCTATGATACTCTAGGATATGTTTTGTGGGTCTCCAAGGTCACTGGTCCACATCAGTGCTCTGATTTACATTGACAGCAAAACATCTGACCTTGGTGGCTTTGAATGCCGAAACTATGCCGAACGATGCCGATGCTTACACGAGGCTCGCTTAGTCTCGCTTACCGTTCTAGGAATTTATTTATTTGATTCATCAAAAAAACGGCGCCAGACATACTTTTCCGAATACGCTGTAACATATACGTAGGGGGGCAATGGTCAGGTCTCTCCAAGGTACAAACAAATGGCGGCGGGCCGGATCGAACATTCGGCCTCAGGGTGAAAAATAGGACATAATCAATGCAGAAGCATCACATACACAGGTAACAGCAGAGACTTTGGAACTCTGCGCCTTACAGCCAGACATATGTGTGGTGTAGTTCATCCCGCGCGCTTGCCCTCCACGGCGGACAGGTCACATGACCTACTTATATGGGGCAAGTCGGTCCCAAATAGGAAGTGGGGTGAATGTCAAAAGCTGTGCGTCGTCGATTTGGAACATGCTTCGACAAAGTTCTAGAAGATTATGTAGTTATACTGATTGAGTCTCATTCGGCTAGTGCAACAAACAGTGTCCTTTAAAATTGAATGCAACCTCGGTTGACAATAACTACTTGAGGATATCACCGTAATTGTGGCATGGTCATAGATTTGCGGGGGATGAAAAAGTTCCAGACTGTTCTCATTAATTCGGGATCACACTACGGATTTACAAGCGTCATCCCACCATCTATGGTGATGAAAGTGCCATTAGAGAAGCCTCCACCTGCCGAGGCAAGATAAGTAGCTGCCATGCTAATTTCTTCTGATCTATAAGACGGTCAAAGTTATATCCTGTCTGGAGGTGGTCGTCTTCCTCACCTTCCGGCACGCAGAACAGGGGCTGGAGCAATCAGACCTGGCAAAGGGATTTGGGCCCTCTGTTTAAGAACTTCTTCGCTCGCGGAGCGCTCCGACAAAAACATTCCTGGAACCAGGGCATTCACTCGGATAGGGATTCTTCTTCTAGCAAACTCGGCGGCCATTGTCGTGGTAAGATGCTCGAGGCCAACTTTCGTCACGGCGTATGCAAACTTGTGGGCTCCAAGTTAGCTTGTGGTGGTTTCCGCTGAGTCGTGGATCTCACCACATTGCCAGCAAACTTCATACGTGAGATACAACTTGAGATATTGATGACACTGGATGTTTGACCATGCCTGGACTGGGCTCCTTTCTCGAGAAGTCCGAGGAATGCCGTGGTGACAAAGAATGGCGCAATGGTGTTCGTCGATAGGACATCCTGCCATTGCTGGTACGTCTCGTTGTTGAACAGGAAATCTCCGTAGGTCTTTCCTGATGGCAGGTCTTCTTCAAGAACCGATGTTGGACCTAAAAAGCCAGCACTAATTAGTGGCGTGAGCGCCATGCAATAGATTTTATCTGAGAAGCGCACTTGTTGACAAGAATGTCAAGTTTGCCTTCGTTTTTCTCGATGAAAGAAACAGCTCTCGCGATGGATTCTTTGTCGTTAACGTCCATCGGCAAACTTCACGATGAATTCAGTTAACTTGGGGGGCGAAGGGACTCACGGGCTCAAGGCACCACCACTCTCTGCAGATACCTTCTGTAGTACATCCACTCGTCTACCAGTGATGTATACCTTTGCCGCGCCGTTGGCAGCGAATCCCTTCGCAATCACCAGACCACTTTATGAACGATATGAGTCGGGGAACAGGCATGATTTCAAGTCTCACATTCCAGTCCCACCACCGGTCACAATCGCGACAAGGCCCTCGAGGTTTCCGATGTTTGAAAGCTTGAACGAATCCGACATTTCAATGGAGTATGGGTTGATATGAACAACAGTCCAATATGTGCGTTGGGATTTTATACTATGCCTTGATGATTTGGAACTGTAGTTTGCTTATCCATGCAGCTGAATCATTTTCCGAGATCGGGAAACTCTCGGGACGGCTACACGGTAGAACGGCTAACAGACATCCAGAGAGAAGAAGATACGGAAATGCGGTTAAAATCTACTGACAAATCAGTACATTTCTCATAGACCTTGGTAAATACACATCTTCCGCCTTCGTCGAGCTCGCGGCAGAACATGAGCAAGGTGAGCGCGTCCCTAATGCGGGATCTCCCACATGATATTACTCATTGACTTGGAATTCTCGCACAAAGTCAAGACGTCAGCATGCTTACCCGGGACTTTGACAAAATCCCATCACGTAGGATAGTGAACCCTTATCAACCTGCTTCCTTCATCGATCATATATTGAGCAGCGAAGACAATGTCATGCACGTTTTCGAAGAGCCGTAGAGTCTCGTCAAACAAGGTGCAGATGGGAAGCGGCGTAGTCGGTGTGGCGTTTTGACTCACAAGAGGAACTCTTGATAGCGAGTGATTTCAGCGTCATAATTGGCACTTGGGGAACTATGAAATCGAATATCAAGACCCAAGGCATCTAGAGAAACAGAAAGGTTTCCCGCAAATCAGCATCACATTTCAGGTTCTCAGTGCCATTCAGCTAGAAAAGGTTCATTATTGCACCATGTACAAGGTGAGTGAGCGCAAACAACCAGCGGACAAGGGTTACGCCAATGACACATGCTCGTAGAGCTACACAGCCACAGTTCGAATCCGTCCTCGGCCAATGTGTTTTACGAAGCTGGGCATTAGTTGTGGAATATCAACATACCAGTCCTAAATAGGGTATGAGTGATATCTAGGGATCAGTAAATTCTATTGAAAGAATCAAAGAGCTGGACTCATTTGGTTGGTTGTTGTTGTTGGTGTTGGTGTTCATTTCCTTGAAAGTCCACAAAAGTTCTTTGCTGGCATAGTTGTATTGAACTCCAATAGCGACACCCGGCAAATCGTGAGAAGAGACTGATACTGAAGGTGAGGGTTAGAACGAAAAGGACGTTGAAAAGAGACTTGGTCGGTAGCACTCGAGTGACAGCAATCTGAAATGCATGCCGGGAGATCTCCAATCTGGTTTGAATGAGGCCATGCAAGGTTGATGGCAGAAAACGTCAGCAGCGTTAGACGTGACTGTGACAAGATCATAGCATGGCCGCGGGATGATGGATCCCGTCTTTCCGAATCTGGCCCCGCGTCGCCTTCAAGGCGCACGATCATAACAATAATTTCGTCTATAACAATCGGTCTAAGCTAGCTGTGCGCAGTGTCCGCCCTATAGGCCTCGAGGTAGGGACCCCCGTTTGGGCGGATATGCGTCGTCGATTCAGAACATGCCTTGACAAAGTCCTGTAAGCTTATTTAGATGTGCGGATTGATTCGTCTAGTGCAACAAACAGTCTCCTTGAAAATTCAATACAACTGACATGGTCTCTTGATTGTAGTCCGGCGACAAGATGGGACTTGAAGGGGATGAAAA
This sequence comes from Mycena floridula, assembly GCA_029320655.1. NCBI lineage: Eukaryota > Fungi > Basidiomycota > Agaricomycetes > Agaricales > Mycenaceae > Mycena > Mycena floridula. Next base: position 2,465,937 of record JARIHS010000010.1, read on the forward strand.
GAGTTCCAGCCTGTTCTTAATTGATTCCCAATTACACTATGGATTCACAAGCGTCACCCCGCCGTCGACGGTGATGAAAGTGCCATTAGAGAAGCCTCCACCTGCCGAGGCAAGATAAATAGCTGCCATGCTAATTTCTTCTGATCTATAAGACGGTCAAAGTCATATTCTGCTGGAGGTGGTCGTCTTCCTCACCTTCCTGGACGCAGAACAGGGGCTGGAGCAATCAAACCTGGCAAAGGGACGTGGGATCTCCCCTTGAGAACCTCTTCGCTCGCGGTGAGCTCCGACGAGAATTCTCCCGGAACCAGGGCATTCACTCGTACAGGGATTCTTCTTCTAGCAAACTCGGCAGCCATTGTCGTAGTAAGATGCTCGATGCCAACTTTCGTCACGGTGTATGCAAACTTGTGGGCTCCAGGTTAGCTTGTGGTGGCTTCCGCTGAGTCGTAGATCTCACCACATTGCCAGAAAACGTCATGCGTGAGATACCACTTGAGATATTGATGACACTGGATGTTCGACCAGGCCTGGACTGGGCTCCTTTCTCGAGAAGTCCGAGGAATCCCGTAGTGACAAAGAATGGCGCGATGGTGTTCGTCGATAGAACATCCTGCCATTGTTGGAACGTCTCGTTGTTGAACAGGAAGTCCCCGTAGGTCTTTCCTGATGGCATTTCTTCTTCAAGAACCGAGCGTGGTCCTGCAAAGCCAGCACTAACGCGGACGTAAGAGGTATGTGCTAGATTGTGTCAAGGAAGCTCACTTGTTGACAAGAATGTCAAGTTTGCCTTCGTTCTTCTCGATGAAAGAAACAGCTCTCGCAATGGATTCTTTGTCGTCAACGTCCATCGGCAAACTTCACGATGAATTCAGTTTCAAATACTTGGGGGTCGAAGGGACTCACGGGATCAAGGCACCTCCACTCCCTGCAGATACCTTCTGCAGTACATCCACTCGTCTACCAGTGATGTATACCTTTGCCGCGCCATTGGCGACAAATCCCTTCGCAATCATCAGACCGCTTTATGAACGATGTGAGTCGGGGAACAGGCTATGATTTCAAGTCTCACATTCCAGTCCCACCACCGGTCACAATCGCGACAAGGCCCTCGAGATTTCCGATGTTTGAAAGCTTGAACGAATCCGACATTTCACTGGAGTATGGATTGATATGAACAACAGTCCAATATGTGCGTTGGGATTTTATATTATACCTGGATGATTTGAAACTGTACTTTGCTTATCCATGCAGCTGAATCATTTTCCGAGAGCGGGAAACTTTCGGGGCGGCTACACGGTAGAACGGCTAACAGACATCCAGAGAGAAGAACTTGAAGATACGGAAGTGCGGTTAGAATCTACTGACAAATCAGTACATTACTCAGAACTTGGTAAATACACATCTTCCGCCTTCGTCGAGCTCGCGGTGGAACATGAGCAAGGTGAACGCGTCCCTAATGTGGGATCTCCCACATGATATTACTCATTGCCTTGGAATTCTCGCACAAAGTCAAGACGTCAGCATGCTTACCCGGGACTTTGACAAAATCCTATCACGTAGGATAGTGAATATCCGGATCTGGCCTCAGGTCAGGGACTTATTCATAAACGTCAGATCTGCTTGGTTGCGAGTCCCCCCTTGTGGGCTCGTTTGTTGGGAACCCATGACACTTGAATTGAACTGGCTTTTTGTTAGACAGTCTGCTGGCTGGTGCAACGTATGCCTGGTGTACAACGAGTACTGATTACCTATGAACGCCAACCCTTATCAACCTGCTTCCTTCATCGATCATATATTGAGCAGTGAAAACAATGTCATGAACGTTCTCGAAGAGCCGTAGAGTCTCGTCAAACAAGGCACAGATGGGAAGGGACGTAGTCGGTGTGGCGTTTCGACTCCCAAGAGGAACTCTTGATAGCGAGCGATTTCAGCGTCATAATTGGCACTTGGGGGGCTATGAAATCGAATATCAAGACCCAAGACATCTAGAGAAACAAAAAGGTCACACATTTCGGCAGATCAGCGTCACATTTCAGGTTCTCAGTGCCATTCAGCTGGAAGAAAAGGTCCATTGTTGCACCGTGTACAAGGTGAGTGGGCGCAAACAACCACCGGACAAGGGTTACGCTAATGACACATGCTCTGTGACCCATTAATTGGTGTCGCTGGAACCAAATGCAATTGCGTACCACCAAGTTACTGATAGTGGTTTTCTGTCCCTGGCTTAGCCTGGCCCTGGCCTACTCAGACCTTAGGCCAAGCTTTGGCCTGGGGTAGTGTCTATGGCAAAAAGATTTTGGGTCCTTTGTGCCAGCACAATGCACATCTGGCACTTGCCAAATGCGGCGCAATTTGGTGCATAATCATGTGTATTTTAAGCAATGATATCATCTAAGTTCCACATTCCACCATCGTTGCTCCCCCCAGCCTCAATCACTTTTTTCAGACCTTCTGGGACAATTCCCTTGTCAACTACCTTCAGCTCCTCAAAATTACAGACCCCACCATTAATCACATCCCGCGGATGGTCAAAAACATCCCTGTCTCTACTTCATCCCGCAGCTCCTTCTCAAAATCTTTGAAACCCTCTGCAAGCTCTTCAGCCGTCAAATCATCTGGATCCTCGTCAACAGTGACACCAGCATCAGGAGCTGTGGAAGCATTTCCACCGTATCGACATTGATAACGTCGCTGGTATACATGTGACCATGTTTTCGATGTTTTGGTCCACCAGCTTCAAGATGCATGAGATAAAGGCAGTGCGCATAATTGGAGCGGAGCTTTCCGAGGTTCTCGAAGGTCGGCACTGCGAGATTGACACGTTTGGCTGACTGAGTACCACCGAACAATGAGAAAAGTCTCTCGACTTCTGCAGAATGAGGAACAATGGAGAGAATTATGATTGCCATTCGTTTAAGTGGATGGTCTTTTACGCTGACTGGGAGAGATTCCCACCATTCAAGACCATTTGCTTTCGCACCGGAAAATGGTGCGCGACCGAGATGGTGGTTGGTGATGTCGTCCTTGAGCTTCTTGGCGTCTTCGAGACTCCATTTCCATTGCCGTGAGATAGACAAGGTTGTTCGAAGCATGAATCCAAAGTTTGGTCATGAGCAGCGGCTGTGATAGCGAGCTTTCGGCAAAGAGGATGGACAATTTAGGACAAATAATGCAAGCGAATGATTGGTGTATTCATTGCATGAAAGCGACGGTTGAAGACCTGTCGAGCATGCGCAAGGAAGGCAGGATCATCGGTTTCCGGGTCCAAGGCATTCTTTATCTCCATTGTAGCCATAGCATTGTTGGCAACCTCAAGAATCTTATCGGCAGATCCACGAAAGCCAGTAACATCTTCGAGGCTCAAAACAACTGCATACTTTCCGACCTCAGCTGCAATAGTGCCATATAAGCTTCGGCGCAGTTTATCCTCCCAGTCATCAAGGATCAAGGTCAGATTCCTTCGCCCTTGAAGCCGAGCAATCTCCTCAGTCTGAACCCGGGCAACTTCGCTATCCATGAGTGTATGTGAGAGAACATAACGTGATGGAGCAGAGTATGATGGCCTGAGTTCATCTAGGAATGCATGAAAATACCAGTTCTCTGAAGCAGCGAATGGTATATTGACGTGGACAATGAATCTGTAAAGGTATTCATTCAATATGTCTGAACGTGAGATAAATAATCAGAAATGCTCACTGGAATAGTTTTTTATGTACACGTCCCAGCTGAGCCTCAGTCATGACAGTCAAAGGATAATCAACAACATAATTCAAGGTTGTCGTAGATTTCCGCTTCTTGGTTGACTTGACGATTTGGACAGTACCAAGCCCAGAATCTCCTTTTCCATCCAAAACGACCACTGAATCACCGGCTCGGACCGCCTTTCCCATAAGGAAAACCCGTGCTGCTTGCCGGACCGAAGACGGTGCATTTGGGCATGCCTTTGGATTGGAAAGATGGATCACCAGCTTATTGTCACGACCATCAATTGTCGCTCTGCCCTCGGTACAATGATTGCAGCTCCAGTCGTAGCACCTAGATTTGCCCGGTCTTAGCTCAAGCCGAGTAAAATTTGCCACAGATCAGGGGCCTGTCGTCGGCTGCCAGACATATGGTGGGAATGGATAAAAATGTATTATTGAGCGCCGAGTTACCCCGGTATCACAAAATTTCCAAAGTCCGCCTACTCGGAGTTGTGCCAAGTTTTGCCGCCGGACCATGCGCCTGGCGCATGGCAATTGCCAAATCTGTGTGTCGCCTCAGACATTGCGCTGAAGGGCGATGAGGCTCACGCTCGAGGATACCTTATCTTGACCTTTTCCTGGCGGGAGGACTTTCGTGGCTGAATTTTGGAGCCAGGACCGTTATCGCGGGCAGAACTCCAATAGCAACACCCGGCAAATCGTCAGAAGAGAATGATGCCCAAGCTGAGGGTCAGAACGAAAGGACCTGGAAAAGAGACTTCGTCGGGCAATCTACAATGCAGGCCGGGAGATTTCCAATCTGGTTCGAATTGTTTTTTCCGCCGGCCAGCTTGTGGTTGCAGTGATGCAAGAAAAACGTCAGCAGTGTTACCCGTCACTGTGACAAAATCATATGATGGCCGCGGATCGGATCCCGTCTTTCTTCCTTAATCTGGCCTCGCGTCGGCTTCAAGGCGCTCGATCATAAGAGTGATTTTCTCTACAACAATCTGTTCAGGCTAGCTGTACGCAATGTCCGCCCTATAGGCTTCGAAGCAGGAACCGCACATTGGTTGTGCGTCAAACAATGGAAGGTCACCGGAAAATCCGGACGAAGCAGCAGTCCGAAGAACAATAAGGCATCGGACATCCAAATAGCACCACACGAATATACTGGACAAAATTTCAAGTATATCAGTGATATCACCGTAATTGTGGCATGGTCATGGGATTTGAGGGGGATGAAAAAAATTGCAGACTGTTCTCATTAATTCCCAATCACACTACGGATTTACAAGCGACATCCCACCGTCTATGGTGATGAAAGTGCCATTGGAGAAGCCTCCACCTGCCGAGGCAAGATAAATAGCTGCCATGCTAATTTCTTCTGATCTATAAGACGGTCAAAGTCTTATCTTGCCAGAAGTCGTGGTATTCCTCACCTTCCTGGACGCAGAGCCGGGCTTGGACTAATGAAGCCTGGCATAGTAATGTGGGATCTCTCCTTGAGAACCTCTTCGCTCCCAGTGAGCTCCGACGGAAACGTTCCCGGAACCAGGGCATTCACTCGCACAGGGATTCTTCTTCTAGCAAACTCAGCAGCCATTGTCGTAGTAAGATGCTCGAGGCCAACTTTCGTCACGGCGTATGCAATCTTGTGGGCTCCAAGTTAGCTTGTGGTGGCTTCCGCTGAGTCGTGGATCTCACCAGATTGCCAGAAAACTTCATACGTGAGCTACAACTTGAGATATTGATGACGCTGGATGTTTGACCAGGCCTGGACTGAGCTCCTTTCTCGAGAAGTCCGAGGAATCCCGTAGTGACAAAGAATGGCGCGATAGTGTTCGTCGATAGAACATCCTGCCATTGTTGGAACGTCTCTTTGTTGAACAGGAAGTCCCCGTAGGTCTTTCCTGATGGCATTTCTTCTTCAAGAACCGAAATTGGTCCTACAACGCCAGCACTAATGCGGGCGTAAGAGCTATGTGCTAGATTCGGTCAAGGAAGCTCACTTGTTGACAAGAATGTCAAGTTTGCCTTCGTTCATCTCGAAGAAGGACACGGCTCTCGCAATGGATTCCTTGTCGTTAACGTCCATCGGCAAACTTCATGATGAATTCAGTTTCAAATATTTGAAGTGCGAATGGACTGACGGGATCAAGGTACCACCACTCTCTGCAGATACCTTCTGCAGTACATCCACTCGTCTACCAGTGATGTATACCTTTGCCGCGCCGTTGGCAGCGAATCCCTTCGCAATCATCAGACCACTTTATGAACGATATGAGTAAGGGAGCAAGCTAGGATTTTAAGTCTCACATTCCAGTCCCACCACCAGTCACAATCGCGACAAGGCCCTCGAGATTTCCGATGTTTGAAAGCTTGAATGAATCCGACATTTCAATGAGTATGGGTTGATATGAACAACAGTCCAATATGTGCGTTGGGATTTTATACTATGCCTTGATGATTTGAAACTATACTTTGCTTATCCATGCAGCTGAATCATTTTCCGAGAGCGGGAAACTCTCGGGACGGCTACACGGTAGATTGGCTAACAGACATCCAGAGAGAAGAAGATACGGCAGTGCGGTTAAAATCTACTGACAAATCAGTACATTACTCATAGACCTTGGTAAATACACCGGAGAATTCATCTTCCGCCCTCGTCGAGCTCGCGGCAGAACATGAGCAAGGGTGAGCGCGTCCCTAATGTGGGATCTCCCTCATGATATTACTCATTGACCTTGGAATTCTCGCACAAAGTCAAGACGTCAGCATGCTCACCCGGGACTTTGACAAAATCCTATGACGTACATAGGATAGTTTTCCGACCAACAGTTTGTCACGGGTCACGCCGACCTCTGAACTGAACTCAAAAAGCCGTGACAGTCACAGAGGTTTTCGAGCTCGAACTGGCGACCGTGACATTCCCACGGCCTGAAAAGGGAATTTCTCGCCAAAATCCTTCAAAAACACCCAAAAATCCTCTGATTCTTGTTCTGGAGTTCCTTTCTACATTGTCTGCAGAAGTAGGAGAAAATTCAACATCCCATGGCAGTCAAACATGTTTTGGATTTGGTGCTGAACTGGTATGTCACAGCCGACTCCGGCCTCTGAACTCAGAATCAAGCGTGACATGTCACATGACAACTGTGGGACTGAACTGTTGGTAGGAAAACTCCAGTATCTTCCGGATCTGGCCTCAGGTCAGTGACTTATTCATAAACATCAGATCTACTTGGTTGCAAGTCCCCCCTTGTGGGCTCGTATGTAATGTATGCCTGGTGTACAACGAGTACTGATTACCTATGAACGCCAACCCTTATCAACCTGCTTCCTTCATCGATCATACTTATATTGAGCAGCGAAAACAATGTCAGGAACGTTTTCGAAGAGCCGTAGAGTCTCGTCAAACAAAGCGCAGATGGGAAGCGGCGTAGTCGGTGTGGCGTTTTGACTCCCAAGAGGAACTCTTGATAGCGAATGATTTCAGCGTCATAATTGGCATTTGGGGAACTATGAAATCGAATATCAAGACCAAGACATCTAGAGAAACAAAAAAGTCACACATTTCGGTAGATCAGCGTCACATTTCAGGTTTGAGTGGGCGCAAACAACCAGCGTACTACAAGGGTTACGCCAATGACACATGCTCTGTGACCCATTAATCGGTGTTGCTGGGACCAAATGCAATTGCGTACTACTCAGACCTTAGGCCAAGCTTGGGCCTGGGAATACTATCATACGGCTGCGGCTAGGCTCGGGACCAGCCTTTTCAAATTCCGCAGGGCTGATTCACACTTAGCATCTCCGCATCGTTGCCCAACATCTCCGCACACCACATGTCCGCCCTCAGATGACCGCCGCATCTACGTAGAATATGTGCCGGCATTCCTTGGTGGCATGCCGGAAAACCACAACTGTGCCGAGAAGTATAGTACTCTTCCGATGTGGAAAAACATGCTCATTGATTGGAAAGCAAAGTAATTATTGTCTTCATTCGATACTACTACAGAGGCTATACTGTATGAAGCTACCGCTTTGTCTCTTGCTGTTGTCAAAGGCAAAATAGCTCAAAAATTAATGTTTGATCAAGAAAAAGGGTTTGACACCATCTCCGCACCATCTCCACCTCCCATCTCCACATACACATCACTAATCTCAACCCCGCACACCTCCCCGCCAAAATAGCTCCGCCGGGTAGGTTTCAATGATTTCCTGCGGCTTGGCCTGGTTTGGCTTCGGCTCAGGCCGCGGCTTCGCTAGTGGACATATGACCCGCGCCGACATTTGCCGACCTCTCACTGGTGTTCCACTACAGTACTGGGCATCGGTTGACGATTGGCAAGATTCAAGGTTAGTTCCGCCCTCGGCAGGGTGACAATGTCGATTCAGACAATATTATTTGATGACAGACTCGGATCTCAATGACATTATCAATCTGTTGCTGGTATCACCGAGTCAAGGGCTGTGGCCTCAGAAAACTGAAGCCAGGCCACAGGCCAGCGAAAGCCGGCCACAACGGCCTGGTCTGGCTCCGGTCCTTTGGCCCGACCTGGGCGGCAAAATACTAACCAAGTAGTTGAGGATTGGAGAGTACTTTCAAATTGAGTGATCCAGTTGAGCTTTCTCTTTCCCTCCATGTAGCTGATTGCAGTTCAAACTGTTAGAATAGACCAAGTGCGGCAAAGGCAAACATCCCGGTTAGAAGACGAATGGTTACAGCTGTTTCGGAAAAGGTTGTCCGGGCGCTGTTTTTTTGATGAAATAAAATAAATGATAAATAAATGCCCAAAGCGTTAGCCGACGGCAGCCGAAGTCGGAGACAGGAAATATTTGCCCGAGTTCCTTCTTCCCTCTTCTTCTCTGTGTCTTTCCCATCCTCCGTGCCGTATGAATATTTGAGATATCCTCGCAGGCAGCTCTCCATTGCATCATAGTCCATACAGGGCTCCGTTACAGGCTATTTCCATCAGTTCTGTGTCCTCAGAGTCGCTATGATGTTGGGGCCGAGTTTTACAGTAAGCAAATTTTATTCTATCAAGCTATATTCTTATATTGCTTCAGATAATCCACTACAATATGCTGCAGAATGGGATCAACACGCTGTAGACCCAATAGAGCCACTGGCTGGCCTCGAGTTCCATCGCCATTCTTCTGACAGCTTCCGTCAAGCTGTCGGTGAAGATTTCTCGCCGGCCGGCGCTCCTCCTGCATTCCTTGAGGAGCCAAAGAGCTCTCTCCTTCAAGTCGTCACTGATTTTTCGGAAGACCATGATAGGTCATGCGATACTACTCGGCGCTCGCTACTTTGGGAATTTATTTATCATTTATTTTATTTCATCAAAAAAACAGCGCCCGGACAACCTTTTCCGAAAACCCTGTAAGTCAAATTGCTATAGGGCAAAAGGGTACAGTAAGGTACGACAGGTAAAATACGGCTCTATATACGAGAAACCATGTGAATAGATACCCTGGATCCCTTGATGAAATGCCTGATGAAACGCGAGGCTTGAGCTTGCCCCGGAAACAAGGCAGGAACAAATGTTCCTCCTGACACAAACCGTTTCGGGTGACCACGGATCAAACAACCGAAAAGTCCTGCCGACAAACCAGCTCTGATCCGGAACTTGGATCTCTTCAATTCGCTTTCGCGGCAAGTTGTTGACGTGCCTAGGCTCTGCTAGACAGACTTCTATCTGTCATGATTCGAGCATTCTTCTCGATTCCCGGCGTATGTCCAGAAATGCCCTAGGACATCTCGTTATCTTCAATGTCTCTGTATGATGTCATGGCATTTTTCAGATGCTACTTGGGCGAATGCCAGTTGAGTGGGATTATCTTGAAACTTTGATCTGCTTCCATGTGCATTCCTTCCTTCTCGGTGCCGTTCGATGACGCGTTTCCAGCCAATGGCTCACAGGTCATGTCCATCCTGGCGTCGCAAACGATGTCCGTACTCACCAACTTGGTCTAGCCTCGACAATGTCTCGATGTTACCCTTTTACCTCGATAGAATCCGAGCCGAGATCACGGAATGTCAAGGCCGCAGGATGAGCACTCGCTGATAGCTTTCTACAATGGAAGTTTCGTCTTGAAGTGTCGACGTCAGATGAATTGTCCTATTTCTCATGGTTAAAAATGCATCACTGAGAACCGCTTGTTCATGGGTGGCGTTTGCGGCAGCAATTGTTCGCGGACCTCTCCTTCAAATGAATAGCTTTGATGTCGAAGGCGAGAACGTCTTCCCGATGTTTTTCTATCGGAGTAAGTGAAGACGGGCAAGTCATCGTTTCCTGTGAGTGTGGATATAGCATCCCATTTCTTGAACCCGATAGCGACCCACGTCTATTGTCTGGACATCATCATATGGTCGAACTGTACAAGTGGAAAAATTTGACACCGAGCTACATACGCCACCCTGTCGGAGTCCAATCTCCGCATGTGCCTTGATCATAGACTGGTGGAATGTTTTCCCCATTTACGTTGTCTGTCGTTCTGCATTCCACTACCTCCGCTCCATTCCCTTTTCTCCCAGCAAAGGCGGGATCGAGTTTCAAGGTCAGGTTACTTATCTACCGCGAAGAATGAGATTGTCTATGACATCGAATATTAGAACTATACGCCAATGTGACCGAAGAAGCGCCCTCGGTTCCTCAATCGCAACGAAGCTGTCGATGACATATCTCTCCGAAAGCGGATCAATTTCTAGGACCGCAGCGCCCTTTTGCGCTGATTGGGCGGTATAGTACCACATTGACGCTCGGAAATTGGCCTTTATCAGCTAAGGCTGCATTTGCCGCGATTGACAGCGGGATGAAGCAAGTGTATAAAGGTAGTTTGATTTCTGCGTCTTAGTCCAGACTCTAGAATGCGCCCCGCGTTTCACGTCGCGATTTTGACTAGTCTTGTTCACCAGACCTTGGCAAGCAATGTTTCGTTCCCGAGTCTCGACCCTCGAGCTTTCGTCTCTGGTACTTGGTCCTTGGTACAACAAGGGTACGTTCATTCGATGGTTCAATATACATGCCACTCATATGGATCTTCAGAACCACTGGTGTAAGTGCGATGCAACTTGCGGTCGTCTCTGAGACTACTGCTGTCATCTTCGATAAAGTGTATGTTTAAAGTTTGATCCTGGCTTCTTTTCTAACTCGATACAGTGAACACAATCCACTGACCGTCAACGGCCATGTTGCATGGTCTGTCGAGCTGAACCTGAACACAAAGACTGTTCGTGCATTGAATCCGACAAGCAATACCTGGTGCGCCACCGGTAGCTTTCTCGGCAATGGAACCCTTCTCAGCTCTGGAGGAAATCCTATCGTGATTACCGGTATGAGATTGTTGCTTGCGTGATTAGTCCTCATGTTTTTTTCAGGCCAAGACGGCACTCAAGGACTCCGTTTCTTCACGCCTTGCTCAGATGGAACTTGCGATATCTTTGAGAATCAAAATGTCATTCGATTGACTTCGAAGCGGTGGTATCCTTCATCGGTCAGTCTTCCAATTCATCTGTCATGAGGGTTCTATCTGCCAGTACAGTTCTGATTCTGACGGATCTAGGTTCGCATTGAAGATGGATCTGTCATTATTTTTGGGTGTGTCGTATCTATCGACGGTACCAGTACTGTACTGACGAAACCTGTTCAGTGGCTCAACCAACGGAGGGTAAATATTCGGAAGATACCTGCCAATCGGTATTGACACTTTCAATGACAGATTTATCAATGGTGCTTCTGGCAACAATCCGTCATACGAGTTTTACCCGCCTAAAAACATCAACGGTGAGTTGAATTGACGAAATCGTTCCCATACTGATCAGATATCAAAGGTTTCAATGGCGTCAAGATTCCTAGCCCTTTCCTATCATCCACGCTCAATAGCAACCATTTCCCTATCCTTATCGAACTTCCAGATGGAACCATTTTTGTCGCAGCCAACCAAAAGGCGATGATCTTCAACTGGCGAACAAACACCGAAACTCAACTGCCTGGTATTCCCAATGGTGTTCGTGTGAGGTGAATCCTTCACAAACCCCCTGAGAATCGAGACTCAAAGTTACCAGCTCTCCATTTTCCGCAGGAGCAGTGCTGCTGCCTCTTACACCAGAGAACAACTATACTCCTGAAGTCATGATTTGCGGTGGATCGACAGTCTCGGATACTGCCAACCCATCGTCCCTGAGCTCTCAAACTGCAGCTTCGGCTCAATGTTCAAGAATGGTGTTGACCACTGCGGGAATTGCTGCAGGTTGGAAAGTTGAAAGCATGCCTCAAGCTAGAATCATGCCCGAATTGATTCTCCTTCCCGACGGTCGAGTCGTGATTGTCAATGGTGCCCGGACTGGTGTTGCTGGCTATGGAAATGTATGTCTGCCTGTCTCTCTCCACGTTTATTCAATATCGACATATTATAGGTCGGGAATCAAGTCGGCCAGAGCAATGCTGATAATCCAGCTTTCACTCCGGTTGCTTATGATCCGGCTGCCGCGGCTGGTAGTCGTTTCAGTTCTACGGGAATCCCAGCTACCACTATAGCCCGTCTCTATCATTCTACGGCGAGTCTTACGCCAAATGGAACCATCATGCTAGGTATGCGATAGCGATGTCTTCTCTCCTCTTACTGATCGTTATTCTTCAGCTGGATCTAATCCCAACAACGATGTGACCACTGTCAAATACCCAACTGAATACAGGTATGATTGATGTACGATGATCGGTGTGGTCATCGGCTGATCGTTTTGACAGATTAGAATTCTATTCTCCGCCATATATGAGCCAGCCTCGCCCAACATATACCGGTCTCCCAGCCACCGTCAACTACAATGTCAACTTTGTGCTCACAGTGCAATTACCCACAGGTACTACCGCTGTTACAGGTTGGTCTTGGATACTTTATGCTGAAATTCTACTAACAAGAAACCAGTGGCCTTGATTGATCTAGGATTCGCGACTCATGGGGTCCATATGGATCAACGATTCGTGAAACTTGTGTCGACCCTATCAGCTGATAAGAAGACACTCACTGTGACTGGGCCTCCAAATGCAAGAATTTATCCACCTGGACCTGCATTCCTCTATGTTGTCACCGCTGCTGGAGTACCCAGCTTCGGACACAAGACCATCATTGGAACTGGAGCATCGCCTCCAGTCAATAAGGCCGCTATCGCAAAGTCAGTAAAGTTCATTGCTCCTTTCGTGAGTCTTTTGCTGATATGTAGGACAGTATGCTTCGTACCTCAGAGGCTTTCGCGGCAGCAGATGTTTCGCAGGCTCCTACAGAGGGCGAAGGTAGCAATGTCGCGACTTCAGTTATTGCGGCTCCTGGAGCATGAGATTAGCATAATCAGTAGTTCGAGACAAAAACTTTGGACAAATTTTAAAATTATAATATACCTGTTGGTCACGGATATTCGGCTTGTATGACTGCCAAGCAACGAAAATCCTGGTTTCTGACTCTCCAATGACTGCAACAAAACAAAGGAATCATTGTCATGATCGTTCGTCCTACAAATCGACAGGCCGCAGAGAAAACTCGCGCTGTTCGGCGGATTTTCAATGTTTCATCACTTCCAGACCCTGGTTGTCAATGTCCAGAACCACGGCCAACAGTTTCGAACTTTCTCTCCTGTAACGTTGTTTTGTACAAATAGATTATTTGAACTCCGCCGAACAGCCCGAGTTTTCGACCCGGCCCCCGTCACATGATTGTGTCACAGTCACAGCTAACACTGCTGACGTTTTTTCCCATCAACCACGACCTGGAGCGACGAGCAATGTCCATACCGCAAAGACTGGTATGTCTGAGATAACCCTGGCTGCGGCATGTTCTCAAATTACTCTCAGTTAGCTGATGCCAAGTCCACCAACCCTTATGCTGCTATCGCTGCTCTGAAAAAACTGGCTGACGCCGCGTCCGTCGATTTGCGCTCTTTCCAAATTTGTCTCCCGGTTGTCTATCATCATTTTCGAAAACCTACGCCGCCGAGCGATTGGAATCCTTCCGACCTCCCTTCCTCGGTACTTTGGTCCTTGTCGGCTGTTTGTCTCACAATACTGAACAAAGGCCTACGAGCGGCAGTACTCAAAGGATGGGCTCTTCGCATGAAACAGCTCACCGATGAATGGAACCAAATCTTATCCTGGATGAAGTTTCACTGTAACGAGTATGTGGACTATTCAACTATCGCTAATCCAGATCTTCGGGAGATCATTGAAGAGTCATTTGATTGTGCCGTCGGCATACTGTCCAGCCTAGCTCTGCTTGTCGCGAGGAATAAAAACAGCATGGCAATGGATGACTTTATCAAAGCGTCCCCAGGCTACTTCTCCTTCGCGCTGAGAATGTGGACATTCTCGCTCCCAGCGCTCAACCCAAATCCGAACATTTTCCATTCCGCTTCGATACCTCTCATCTTTCTGGAACCCAGAGGACTATGGGAACCAGAGGTCCTTCGTTTCGTCACCACCGGCTCAGTGCCAACGGAAAACCTGGTTACAGCTTGTCTGGACAGCATCGCCCTGGGATGCAAAATTATCGCGTCCGGTGATAATGATTATGATGAAGATGAAGGGCTTATCATCCTAAAATCCAGTATCGCTTTCCTGGGATGCATTTCCACCTGCGCCACCAATTCCGCCGATATTCGTGCTGTCCTTGATACAATCAATCGACAAGGATCCTTGGCTATCGTCATTCAAGCTCTGGAAACTGTGTCCCATATGCCGTCGAATAGCTTTGCGATTGACGTTCAGATCTCCGCGGCACGATATATCAACAGGTGCCTCAAGGACGAAGGACCTGCTATTGTTCTCAAGGCGCTTTCTCTGCGACTCTTTCGGGCGGTTTTTCCTTCACGTTTCTCAGCGGAAGACGACGGATATGCTTATCCCGAGGACGAATTCCAAAAGGAGCTGGCGCTCGGATTGTTTCGGGAGATGTTGGAGCACATTGCCAGGTATCTCATTCATCCTACGGTGCTGCGCCAGGTCTACACGGCCGTTGCAAAGGACATTGACCCACGGGGAATGGTAAAAGTCTCGAAGTGCAGAAATCTATCCAATATCAAGTTGGTCGCTTGGCAGACATTCTGCGGCCAAATGCAGGAGCAGAAGAAAAGACGGGGGTTATTTAAGAATTCCAAGCATCAGTTGTGTACTTCGGTATGTTCCTGGTAGTTCCGTCTCTCGGACCTGACCTGATATCATGCGACAGCGACACTGCTCAACGCGCAGCTTCTTGAGAGATGTGTGTTCATGTCAGGGCTGTCTTTCTGCTTTCTATTGTTCCCGAGAATGTCAGAAGGCAGACTGGAAGTCTGGGCACAAAACGGATTGCGGACGGCTTGGCTTGTTGCGCTGCTCACAAGGTATACCTTACCCTTCCTGTCCTCGAATCTTTGATTGACACACTCATAGAGTCTCCTCGCCCAATATACATCAGCACACTGGACCTGATTTATCTCTCATCGTCACTACAAACTCAATACCGTGAGATCAAGCACATCCATGACCCAGCAGATGGTGTTATCATGCTTGACTATGAATCCAGAAACCTAACCCGGCTTTCGAGAGAGGGGACTGTCGCGCTTTATGCGGCGCTGACCGTGGTGGATAGACACCTCTTTGGTCAGATGTTCGGAAGGGTTTTTGGGACGGCTCGGACTTCTGTCTGTGATCTGATAACCAGGAAAGAACTTGATGGACTATGGTGTGATCAATGTACACTGTAGATTGCAAGGGATAATAAAGGTAGTAATAATATAGGAAATGCTGATATAGAAGAAGGTATGCAGGGAACTGGGGAACTGGCCGGGGAACTGAGGAACTAAGCTCAAATCTTGGGGCTTTTATACCCACTGTGGCTGTAACTATGACCTAATGGACACGCGTCCTTTTGTACCTGGACGCGTGCCCAACTGCTTCTTTTCTGCAGCGCTCATATATCTCAAAGCTTCTTTTCCAGCACCCATATATCAAGCAGTGCCTCCAGGTCCAGATCAGACCCTGATCGTCATGGAAGCATCTTCTCTAATAGTTGCTTCCGCGCTCAGCCACTGCTGAAGCGCTACATCTCCCCCCAACTTTGAAATATCGACTTCCCAGTCGATTGACTTGAATTAGAACCAGGCTTTGGAGTTCCAAAGGCCTTTGTCTGAAAAAAAATAATTCTGTGGCGCAGATTTTCGAGAGATAGAAGTAATGAAGACAAGACATTTGAGGAGGAGCGAGACTGAGGAGCAAAGGAAGTGGGTGAATGAGAGTAATGTCAGATGATGAATGAAGCTTGGGTGAATCTGGAAGACAATCTCTGTCCTTATGCTCTCGGAATCTCAATGAAATGCTGAATAATGCTGCTGGTAACAAAGTTCCATCCAACCAGAACTGATGAGGAGCTTTCCAGGCGGTAAAGCTGGCTCTGTCATTGATCACCCCCAGCCATATGTACTGTGACGTCTGTCACCGAGTCTAGAGCCAATGAAGAGTTGTTGAATTTCTGAATTTGAAAGGGGAAGATGAAAAAGCTGGCCGGCTAGACAAGAAACCTTGAGGTTTGCTGACATAATAAAACAGCCGGGGCGGCCGCTTTCTCCTTGTTCATTCCAAACCTTTCCTTTCCTTCTATTCCTGTCCATTCTCAACTGCAATCCACTGGTCCCCTTCCAGTTCATGAAAATGTTTCCTTGTGGGTTAGACTGATCAAAGCCACGTAAAAACACGGAATGACACGTCGAGACACGTCAAAAGATTATTAAGATGCGCCAGGAAAATCGCTCGGCGAGCGACTTGCTGACTAATCCAATCGCCTTGGTTTTTATATTGACACAGCCACCTGCGGAGCCCTCCATATCACATGATGTGTTGCCTTTCGTGTTTGTTTCGCCTGTTTCTAGGTGAGCTTTCACCATCCAGTCTTCAATTCCAGTTGCTTCTCAATCATGCTCTGGCTCCCTGTTCTTCCAGTCCTTTGCATGCAAACTTGTACCAGTTCGCCAAAAGCTCATGGATCTCCTTCCAGTCGTGCATATGCCGATAAAATAATAAAATGCTGAACCATAGCGAGTTCTTTGTTGATTTGAAGTTGAAAATAATGAATCAATGTACCGGGACACAGTTTAATTATCTGTGGCACATTTGCTGCGACGAAAGCATCTGAGTTGATATTCTCTCGGATGGCGATGCAGAAATGTTTTGGAGTCAATAGAAGGAACAGAGTTTGATTATCTCTGTTGGTCCTGAGTCGTAGAAGTTGTTTAATTGAAAAGAATGCTGAGTCAATATGAATAGATGTCTGAATTGGGTGTCCTATGCGAGTTGCCGGTGGTGTAAACTGAAAAGAGTCTCTCTATGCAATGATTGTCCAACCTGCGAGTCATTTCAGCTATGATAATCTCCTATCTGATACTGGTGTGCCGCGTGGAAAGGTGAAGATGGTTGATTCAGCACCTGTATTCGGGTCTTGGAGAATAATGTGCTGGTCACCATTACGAAAGTTCTGAATGCGGCTTTCAGTAAGGATATCAAATGGCCTTCCAAGAAGAACTTCATAAGGTGGATTGCGAATAATATGGACCTGTAGACAGACAGAAGCTCCCTCAAAGTTAAAAGGTACATTCCAGACCATGCCCAGAGAATCATCCAGATCCCCGTTGGCTGAGCGCACAGAGATAATGCTATTCTGGTCGCAAGGAAGCCCGAGTTGCCTCCAAATTGATTCAGACATTGCAACAATTTGACAGCCGGCGTCTAGAATGCATTCAACATCTCTGAGTCTCCCTGCAATTACTGGAGAAACAGCTCGTAAAGCGGCACTCTCTCCAGCTACAATATGTTTGTAAGTTGAATGTTCATCTGATTCATTGCAAAATACCCCGAGTTTGTGCGAGGCATCGGACAAGCTGTAAATGGTCTGAATATCCTTGAGTCTCTGACTCTTCATTTCACCAGCTTTATTGGATAATGAGAGCGCTGCCAAATCACGATACTGTGACTCCGGAGTGAGCTGTTGGTGTTCAGTGACATCACTTCCATCAAAGGTCCTGAGTCTTTCCACTAAAACATCATCAACCTCGACACAAAGCATGTCAAGAGATGAGGTATAGTTCCGGTGCCAATCATCTACTCTGTCCAATATCCAGCGTCCTCGCAATGTTTTAGGAAGTTCCGAGCCATCCGGAAGGAAGATGCGGTCAGAATTATCATGCTTGGATATCATGCGACGATGGAGATAACCTTCAGTTCGTGCACATGATCCTTTTCGGACGCATTCGTCTCCTCCACAAGCGATACATCGCTTGGAACGAGGTACATGGAAATGAACATCGGAAGATCTCGGCGAGTGCTTCCGGTTTGACCGTCTCTGTGACCCAAAACCGCTACACTTTTCTTTCCTCCTAATTTCAGAGATGCCGCAATGTGAGCATTTGATACTGCTGGAATCTCTAGACCGAGGCTCTGGTTGTGAAAGAGGCGTGAACTTGTCCGATGTCCATTGAGAAACCACTATATCCGGCCGAGCTTCGATTGATAGTTGCTCCGTTTGCTCCATGATAGTTGGATGAGTCTCAGGCTCTGGCGAGATGTGAGTGGTTCCAATGAAGCCCTGCTCTCTATCCCAAAGGAACTCGACGGCACTCAAGATATCGTTCATCTCGTACGGGTCACGCTCGTGATGATCCGGGAGCTTTAGAGCTAATCTCTCTTTCAAATGTTTCGCAAGATCACCAGTGATTCCTGCCAGGAATCCACGGCAAATCTCCAACTGAGAAATCCTTCCTTTGGAGAATAAATGGTTCACGATGACCGTATAATCTCGGAGATATCTTCCCCAATCTTTGCGGCTATGGATACCGGTTTTGGCGGCCCGACTAATGACGTGTTCAAGATCTTTGAGCTCGTACAGTCGATTTGGGCATGAACCAGGGTACAACCTGATGATCGCAAGCTTAAACTCTTCCCAGCTCTTTGTCGAAGCAAACTCTGGAATACCTTGCCACAAGTCACAGCATGAAATATCAACATAACGAGTCGCATGAATTTTCAATTCCTGATCTGAAAGTGCTGAGCTATTTTTGGCACAGAGCTCGTGAAGGCGATCCATGTCTTGGAAGAATCGGACCAAAGTCCTTGGAAGTGTTTCATCGAAAATGGGAGCCGAATGATGCCTGGGGGACGGCATGGTAATGTGAGGCACGGAATTGATCGTAGTCATGGTCATGAAAGAAAAGCCGAGTCAAGCTGGATCCCAAGCTCAGGGATTGACAGCGGCTACAGTTCCTGGTCCGAAAAGACCCTGACTGGTTTGGCAAAGTGTTAAAAACACTTCGCCCAGGCAGACAGCGAGTCCTGGGTGAGCTGGATGCCAAGATTCCCCTCGCGGTGGGCTCCAGTTGTCGCGCTTTATGCGGCGCTGACCGTGGTGGATAGACACCTCTTTGGTCAGATGTTCGGAAGGGTTTTTGGGACGGCTCGGACTTCTGTCTGTGATCTGATAACCAGGAAAGAACTTGATGGACTATGGTGTGATCAATGTACACTGTAGATTGCAAGGGATAATAAAGGTAGTAATAATATAGGAAATGCTGATATAGAAGAAGGTATGCAGGGAACTGGGGAACTGGCCGGGGAACTGAGGAACTAAGCTCAAATCTTGGGGCTTTTATACCCACTGTGGCTGTAACTATGACCTAATGGACACGCGTCCTTTTGTACCTGGACGCGTGCCCAACTGCTTCTTTTCTGCAGCGCTCATATATCTCAAAGCTTCTTTTCCAGCGCCCATATATCAAGCAGTGCCTCCAGGTCCAGATCAGACCCTGATCGTCATGGAAGCATCTTCTCTAATAGTTGCTTCCGCGCTCAGCCACTGCTGAAGCGCTACAGGACAATGGTCCATATGCAATCTTTTACAGGATCAGAGGAGGCGATAAAAAAATTGCGGAGCTTGGACCCAGGACTCGTACTGTATGCCATCATTCCAAATGGTTTGCACCATTCTTTTCCTCTGGTTACATTATTCGCTGGAGACTCTTGAATTACGGCTAGCAGAATGCAGGAATGACAAGCTTTTGCTATACATCGGTACCACAGACATCACGGTCTCAACTCTGAGCGATCTGTATTATCCGGGATGCTGACTTGGACGTCTTTCAAGGAATTTTCCCGAACTTGAAAAATTGCTGGCTTCGCTTGAGCTAATTTAAGCTTTATTCAATGACTTCGCCAAAAAAAAGGGTGCCATTACTGAATGTGACGGTCACAAGTCACAACCTTCCTTGGTACCGACCTCGACGACAAAATGTGTCCAAAACGCGCAAGACCAATCCCAATGCAATCCGAAAAAATTCTTGGATTGTATACGGTTTATAAAGCACCGCGACGCTCGGCCTGGCCTTTCTCCCAGGTCACGGACTGGCAACCAACTTCCTTCGGCTCCGAGAGGGCCCTACGCCTCTCGCGGACGTGGTAGCCCTTCTAGACCTAGAAGAGGTAATCCATCTATTATTGCTGAAAAATGATCTCAATATCGTTCCCGAGTCTTGACCCTCGAGCTTTCGTCTCTGGCACTTGGTCCTTGGTACAACAAGGGTACGGTCATTCGATGGTTCAATATACATATCACTCATATGGATCTTCAGAACCACTGGTGTAAGTGCGATGCAACTTGCGGTCGTCTCTGAGACTACTGCTGTCATCTTCGATAAAGTGTATGTTTAAAGTTTGATCCTGGCTTCTTTTCTAACTCGATACAGTGAACACAATCCACTGACCGTCAACGGCCATGTTGCATGGTCTGTCGAGCTGAACCTGAACACAAAGACTGTTCGTGCATTGAATCCGACAAGCAATACCTGGTGCGCCACCGGCAGCTTTCTCGGCAATGGAACCCTTCTCAGCTCTGGAGGAAATCCTATTGTGATTACCGGTATGAGATTGTTGCTTGCGTGACTAGTCCTCATGTTTCTTTCAGGCCAAGACGGTACTCAAGGACTCCGTTTATTCACGCCTTGCTCAGATGGAACTTGCGATATCTTTGAGAATCAAAATGTCATTCGATTGACTTCGAAGCGGTGGTATCCTTCATCGGTCAGTCTTCTAATTCATCTGTCATGAAGGTTCTATCTGTCAGTACGGTTCTGATTTTGACGGATTTGGGTTCGCATTGAAGATGGATCTGTCATTATTTTTGGGTGTGTCGTATCTATCGACGGTACCAGTACTGTACTGACGAAACCTGTTCAGTGGCTCAACCAGCGGAGGGTAGATATTCGGAAGATACCTGCCAATCGGTATTGACACTTTCAATGACAGATTTATCAATGGCGCTTCTATCAACAATCCGTCATACGAGTTTTACCCGCCTAAAAACATCAACGGTGAGGTGAATTGACGAAATTGTTCCCATACTGATCAGATATCAAAGGTTTCAATGGCGTCAAGATTCCTAGCCCTTTCCTATCATCCACGCTCAATAGCAACCATTTCCCTATCCTTATTGAACTTCCAGATGGAACCATTTTTGTCGCAGCCAACCAAAAGGCGATGATCTTCAACTGGCGAACAAACACCGAAACTCAACTGCCTGGTATTCCCAATGGTGTTCGTGTGAGGTGAATCCTTCACAAACCCCCTGAGAATCGAGACTCAAAATTACCAGCTCTCCATTTTCCGCAGGGGCAGTGCTGCTGCCTCTTACACCAGAGAACAACTATACTCCTGAAGTCATGATTTGCGGTGGATCGACAGTCTCGGATACTGCCAACCCATCGTCCCTGAGCTCTCAAACTGCAGCTTCGGCTCAATGTTCAAGAATGGTGTTGACCACTGCGGGAATTGCTGCAGGTTGGAAAGTCGAAAGCATGCCTCAAGCGAGAGTCATGCCCGAATTGATTCTCCTTCCCGATGGTCGAGTCGTGATTGTCAATGGTGCCCGGACTGGTGTTGCTGGCTATGGAAATGTATGTCTGTCTGTCTCTCTACAAGTTTATTCAATATCGACATATTATAGATCGGGAATCAAGTCGGCCAGAGCAATGCTGATAATCCAGCTTTCACTCCGGTTGCTTATGATCCGGCTGCCGCGGCTGGTAGTCGTTTTAGTTCTATGGGAATTCCAGCTACCACTATAGCCCGTCTTTATCATTCTACGGCGAGTCTTACGCCAAATGGAACTATCATGCTAGGTATGCGATAGCGATGTCTTCTCTCCTCTTACTGATCGTTATTCTTCAGCTGGATCTAATCCCAACAACGATGTGACCACTGTCAAATACCCAACTGAATACAGGTATGATTGATGTACGATGATCGGTGTGGTCATCGGCTGATCGTTTTGACAGATTAGAATTCTATTCTCCGCCATATATGAGCCAGCCTCGCCCAACATATACCGGTCTCCCAGCCACCGTCAACTACAATGTCAACTTTGTGCTCACAGTGCAATTACCCACAGGTACTACCGCTGTTACAGGTTCGTCTTGATGCTTTATGCTGAAATTCTACTAACAAGAGACCAGTGGCCTTGATTGATCTAGGATTCGCGACTCATGGGGTCCATATGGATCAACGATTCGTGAAACTTGTGTCGACTCTATCAGCTGATCAGAAGACACTCACTGTGACCGGCCCTCCGAATGCGAAAATTTATCCACCTGGACCTTCATTCCTCTATGTTGTCACCGCTGCTGGAGTACCCAGCTTTGGACATGAAACAATCATTGGAACTGGAGCGTCGTCTCCAGTCAATAAGGCCGCTATCGCAAAGTCAGTAAAGTTCATTGCTCCTTTCGTGAGTCTTGTGCTGATATATAGGACAGTATGCTTCGTACCTCAGTGGCTTTCGCGACAGCAGATGTTTCGCAGGCTCCTACAGAAGGTGAAGGTAGCAATGTCGTAACTTCAGTTATTGCAGCTCCTGGAGCATGAGATTAGTAAATAATCCGTAGTTCGAGACAAAAACTTTGGATAAATTTTAAATTATAATATACCTGTTGGTCACGGATATTCGGCTTGTATGACCTCCAAGTAGCGAAAATCCTTGTTTCTGACTCTCCAATGACTGCAACGAAACAAAAGGATCATCGTCATGATCGTTCGTCTTGATCATGAAGCTCGATCGAGTCCAGCTGGCCGCCGTCACATGATTGTGTCACAGTCACGTCTGACTAACGTCTGACACGCTGACGTTTTTCAATTTTCCCGTCAACCACCTGTGATTCGGAATTCCTTCTCCCAGGAGACGAATCCCTCTGATTCGGCGCTCAGATGAAGTATGGTCATCACTGCGATTTAGCGGGTCTCGTGTTAGAATTATCTGCACCTGCCTGGTGGATTCCTTGGCGAAATCCTGCGCCTTTTCTGACCCGCCTTCAGAGGGAACATCCCGAAATGTTACGTATTCGGAACCCTTTGCCAGCCAAAATGTACATGCTATTCCTCGTTGAACGTGTCAACGGTCCCTGAATCCTCGACAGATGATTTGCTGGGTCAGTCCAAGAGCTTTTCTTCCGTGTAGCAGCATCCGACATCGTGCTTCACCCTTTTCGGATCGGAATGTCTAAGGAATACACAAAACCTCGGATCTGCAAGACATTGATCCTCAAATCCGTCCGGTTGTTCCCTATAAATGCGCTTCCGGTCGCATGTATCGATGAGCTTCGCTATTGGAGCTTTTGGAAAAACGTGTTTGGTGGGTCATTCTGTCATCATTGGCTCTCATATGCTCATTCCTTTTGCCTAAAAAGCTCGCTGTACTTTGAAGATAGTCGCAAGATTCTTATCGTGCTTTGAGGTCCGCTTCAATCTCAGCAAGTAAGGTCCCATCAGTTAGTCTAGTTTCGATGCTCATGGACTTGCAGCATTCTGCGCGACCGACCTGTTATCTCTGGACAATCTCGCTATTCTTCGTGATGAAAGGCGTCAAGTAAGCAATTTTGGAGTAGGACCTAAAAATAGCTTTGATGGTTTTTTTAGGTGCTTCTTTTTCCCTGGTGGCGCGGGGTCGTTTGAACTTGCTTCCTTCCACCACCCACGGTCCCTTTCAACCCTTTTACGAAGGCAGCTTTATCTCGCATTGGGTTTCGTGGACGACGATGCTGCT
Organism: Mycena floridula; assembly: GCA_029320655.1. Taxonomy (NCBI): domain Eukaryota; kingdom Fungi; phylum Basidiomycota; class Agaricomycetes; order Agaricales; family Mycenaceae; genus Mycena; species Mycena floridula. The sequence continues at coordinate 2,489,726 of JARIHS010000010.1, forward strand.
TAGATTTCTTCTTGCTATTCTTCCTTTGCTCGTCAAGGCTCAAGACGGTGGAATTACCGGAGCTCAGACCAGCGCCGATGCTGCAGGTTATTCATGCGACAGCTCCCAATGCAAATTGCCAAATTGCAATTGTGCAAGTCTGACCCCTCCTGGTGGCCTCAAACCGGTATGACTTCAGATTCCGACCGACATAATATGATTTTCTGAAGATTTGCCAGACCGACGTACCACAATTCATCGTTTTCACAGCAGACGACGCCATCCAATCATATACATTGGACGCGATCAACCAATTCCTGGCTCACCGGCAAAATCCCAATGGTTGCACACCAAAAACGACCTACTTTACCTCGCTTGCTTTCACAAACTATACTCTTGTTACCGGTTCGTTGATTCTCTTTATATTTGGCTGGCAGGTACCTGAGAATGGACTTCTAGATTGGTATGTTGCCGGAAATGAAATTGCAGACCACACGTATGTCTGTTTCCATTCTTGCGTCGATCATGTGATTGACGGTTTGATGATCGACAGAATGACCCACGAAGGCGACCCGTCTTCTGACGAAATCAATGGGAACCTTATAGCTCTCAATGCGCTTGCTGGTATTCCACTCAACGCTTTGATCGGTTTCAGAGCGCCATTCCTCAACTTTTCGGTCAATACCCTCAAAATGCTTGCCAGTGCCGGATTTACGTACGATTCTACTGCAACTGCATCCATTCCGGTTTCAGATCCTGGTTCTGATGCATTTTGGCCTTACACATTGGACAATGGGATGGCGAATAGTTGCTTGGCTGTAGAGGGGTTATGCAAAGGAGAGCCGAAATTGCCAGGGTTTTGGGAGATTCCGATGTATGCTTTCTTTGACGCTCGGGGTGGGGAGGGTACTCATCTAATGGATCCCTGGCTGTATGTCTTTTCGATTGCTCGAAGTCAAACTACTGTTGATAATGCTTCAGGGACAATGCCAATGGAAACTCTCAGATCAACGATACGGCGACGCTGGAGTACATGAAGAGCACATTCACGGCTCACTATAATGGGAATCGAGCACCGATTGGTCTTTATACTCATCCTATCCATCTCTCAGTCCGTCTTTCCTTCTCATTGTTACCTGCGAGATTGCTGAACTTGATGTCTTAGACCACATATCCCGGTGTCAATCCTTCTCCGTCGACCATTTCCATGATCAACGCCTTCCTCGATTGGGCTCAACAACAGCAAGATGGTATGCCGCTCTTTCTCTCCGCTCTTTTCTTTCCTTCACTTTTCTTTCCTTTCCTTGATCGCTGACCTTGTTCCCAGTATGGATCGTCTCAAACGAACAGCTCCTCGCATACGTCAAAAACCCAGTTCCCATCGCGAATCTCGATTCTATCAGCGCTTTGAAATGCTCATCGCCCCAGGTCGACCCGACTCTGAAGATCTGCAACGGGGTTCCACAGAATGAGGCTGGACAGTTGAGTCATTGCGCTTTCTCGGACTTTCCGTTTTACACCTGCGTACGGTTTGGTCATCCCTCACAAAATGACGACAAACTGATCCAGGCTTTAGTACGGGTGCCCTCAAACGACACCGAGCCCCGACGATCCGAACCCTGCTCAGCAGGTTGATGATGGGCAATCTGCTCGTTTCAGATGTACGTAGTTCCTTTTGTCAAAGAATCTTTCTCTTTTCTGTGGTCCTGAACAATGCTGATCCTCGTTTCAGTACCTTCAAATTGCTCCACGCCATTCTGGGACCCTGTGGCTGGAAAATGCATTTGTACAGCTTCGACGTGCAATTTTGCGGACAATTCAAGGCCTATTGGCGTAAGTTGAACTTGACTCTTGATTCTACTTTATTCCTTTCCGCCCATTTCCTTTTTTCTCACTGTCTGTCGCTCTTTCATTCAAATCTCTTCATTGTAAACCCCTGTTTCTGACGAAACTCCTTTCTAGCCCAACGGCGCCAACCTGACCGGTGGCGGAACCGGTGGTGAATTTGGCTCCAGCCCGACAGTTACATATGTGCCGTTCAACGGCGCCGCAGTTCCACAGATTCCGATACCGTCTGGAGTCTTGCATGCTGTTGCCATTGCCATTCTGGGGGTGATTCTGGGATCATATGGGGTTTTGAGGAGGGTTTGAGGGATCGTGGATCGTATTATCGATGGAAATCAGTCGTGCTTTGTGTGGGTATGATGTCGCTGACCAGGCGCGCAGTCTCGACAGGATAAACAGTTTTGATTTTCCAAGGATTCTTACTTTATCTTGATAGCATGTAGTCTTTTGCATGGACTTCGTTATGCTACTGGGACAGAATAATACGACATTTTGCACCATATTTTGTCAAGAATGAGACGTTTCATCATTTCAAGTCGACTTCACCAGAAAAACCTAGTCATCAGTGTGACAGTCACGGTCACAATGCTGCTCGTCACCAACCGCGACGACGAAAATGTGTACAAAACCTACGCGACAAATTCCAGTCTAATCGCAGATGATTTGTATATGCCCCTGGATGATTCAGGTCGCGTTATACCTGGCAGAGCCCTGGTCCCAGGTCACGGAAGCGTTGCCAATATTGCTCCTCGAGATGGCTCTAACGACTATTCCAGGACAGGCAATTCCTTCATCATTATCACAGAACAAGCTCAATATGTATATATAGAGGCTGGTATCACCCGAATTTACTATCGGAGCCTGGATACCGAGGACCGTCGAACCAAGCTCTCTGGCAGATCATCGGATTCAGCATGAACTGACCGCTCTCGCCATCGGAATAGCGCTCATTGATGGTTAAAATAACTGGTTCAGCCATCCCGAAGGTTTCTGGGTAATTCATTAAGCCACCAAGACGACCTTTCTCCTTATGCCTCCCAACCAGTCAGCCCACCGTGTCACCGCAATTGGCTGGTCTCGCCGTCAGAACAGCGCTTCCTAATGGCTATAAAAACGAGCTAGCTATCGAGAATTCTGCCAGGTACATCGTTGTTCTGGCGTAACAATTTCTTTGTCCTGACCTCAACCGCAGCATTCCGTTCACCTCGATTAGCGGTCTCGCCATTGCAAAGATGTTGATTGCCATTGTCTATGAAAAACGTTTGGGGTATCCGAATTGCCGCTCGAGATTTTGTCAGCCCAAGATGACCACCTTTCTCGGTTGACGGCCCTCATCCAGCATTGTGGTCACCGTGAATTCACCGATTTCACCATTCGAATCTTGCCTCTGATTGGAGCCGGAATCAGAGAATCAGCTCTTCTTTTCGCTAAAGGTGTGTTGAATTCCTTCCTCCGACCGGCGACAGACGACTTTGCTGACTCTTGGTAACCGACTGCAGCTTATCGCCTCAGGCCTTTACACGTTCCCCTGCTTCAAATTGTGTATGGTTCACCCTAGCAAAGCTCTGTTTTGTCACTGTCGAGCTAAAAAGCAAGTTTTCCCCCAAGACGATGGCCTTTTGCAACCATTGGGCGCACTAGGTTTGTTTTTGTTGTCGTCTCCCATGATACGGTACTCACCAGCATCAACATATGATTCTGATATTGTCAGAACCAGCTCAATCCCATACACCAACCCTTTCGCGCAAGAATCTCGCCGGCTCCTTCTTCATGGCTTCGACCACCGCCCATTTTCGCTTCTTAGAACAAACTCATCAGCTGCTATACTGTGTCGCAGGAGAAGACATACAAGCGAGGTGGCTCGGTAAGAAGGGGAAATGGGTCAACGAATCGCGATTCAATACCGGTCTCATAGGCTCATCTCTCGACTCAATCCCGGCCTGGTGGGCTTCACATCCTGCCCGAGATTCGACCTTGCATTCGAGGCTCACTTTGAAGACAGGCATCGAAGGCGTCGGAATGGAAAGGTTTCCATGCAGCGGAATGAAAGAATTTCCAGTCTTTGGGATCAAAGGCTTTGGGAGAGAAGGGACTGGTTTCTTTGGACGAGAAGAATGTGGTTGCTTCCCGAGCAAAGAAACCTTGGTACTTTTGACATAGTCGGGTCGTAAAGCGCTCCTAGGCTTGCTAATACCACTCGATTGCGACGTGGCTTCAGGATCGCTGGATTTGGTGACCAGTTGACTCGGTCACCGAGGACATTGGTGGCTCGGTTGGTGTAAAATGACATCTGGATGAAGGTTCGAGAGTCAATTCGGTTCTACTTATAGGTGCAACACATTTCCTTTGTCTCTGGCTTTGCTTCCAAAAGCCTGAGATAATGAGAAGACAAAGCAGGTAAGCAGTTCATCCGTTTGTTTCGCTGACTCCGCTGATCATTTCGGAATAGAAAGCTTTGTCTATCAATGCATTGCGACTGAGAGGATATGGCGCTTTGACAAAGGAAGCCTCGTGGTCAGATCATGTCCTCGAGGCGGTTACCGTCGGTGTATTCCTTATAATATCATCGGATTTTCCCTCATCCTTCTCTGACCTCAAGAAGCACAAAACGACAGTAACAGATTGATTTTGATTCATCGTTGTAGCGGTACATGCTCCGTGAATCAATCGATATCTGCCTGGTGGATTAGAAGTCTGGTCTAGCCTTCCATGAAATCAACTCCACCTGTGGGGAATGAGTCAATGATTCAAATCAAGAGAAACGACATACATCCAAGTCGGTCGAGGAAGACGGTGAAAACTGCTCAAGCAGAATCTCCGATACTTCCGGATTCGAAAGCATTGGGATTTTGAGTGCATCATGGGCGTTGGAAGAGCTTGCTGGTTTAAATGAAAGCGCCTGCCGGTGGTAAAGAAAAGGTCGGGGAGCGGTTACTGTTGAAGGAGACCGAGAGCACTGTTATACGGTCGGCGTCATGAAAAGCGAAACTAAACGAGCCACATACCTTTGCTATTCTGGAGCTCTCATCTTACTCCTCAACAGCGTCACATTTCTCTCTTTATCCCAACGACACCGGCTCTACTCGCTGCTTCTTGTTTGCGATGGTGAGATCTTCGAGAGCTTGATGCTCCGAGGAGGGCACGATAGATGTTTAGAAGGACGACAAGGCAACGGCTATGGTAGACCATGGTGTGCCCACAGCTACCGAGTCGTCAGCTAGAGGACGGATTGAAATAGCTCATTGAAACGTACCTTCTTCTCAAGGCGCTTTTCAATACCAGCGGTTCTGACATCCGTCGTCCATGGATCTGTCAGAGTGCTATATCGAGGGGAGATGGATATCGTCTTGTGAATTACCGCCAGCCAATTCGTCGTAAAGATTGTTGGGATAGGTAAGAGCTATGGGAAAGTCAGGCAACGTTTAAAAGGCGCAGAACAACGTACATGATTCAGCTTGCGACGATATCTACCGCTGAAGCATGCTTCTTGCCAATCCACAATCAATGCACAGCTATTCACCGAGGCCTGGCTAGAAATTCTGGGTGATACTGGGCGTCCGATGAATGAATATGAATAGCGCAAACAGGCGGTATGGGACTGGGTGGCGAGACATGACCGTCGGGAGCTGAAGCGCCGTATCTTAAGGCTGTAAATCGTTTAGTTGCTGCTTCATCGCTGGAAATGCCAAGGAGCCATACCTGTCAATGAACTCTCTTTCACCAATATGCCTAATTTTCCCATCACCGTCTTACTCGAGGAGCTGTTCGAGCTTATTGCTTGACGATGGACGTCAAGGAGCAGCGACTGTCGGAACACGTCAATGATGCTGCAAATGGATCCAGGGCGAACCATACCTTTCCAGCCAACGCGGACAAAAGGACCAAGATGACAGAATGAGGTCGAGGGACGATGTTCGGCGAAGGATCTAATTGGTATCACGCTAGAAACGAATCATCCTCTCCAGCGAAAAGACAGCCTCGTTTCACAAGGTTCTGGAAAACGGTGGTTAAAACAAAGCAAGACGCAAGAGAGAGCACAAGAGCATACCGAGGAGAGGTGAGACCTCGACGCTCCAGTGGAGGCTGGAGGTCTTCGTTACGGAGGAGTTGCTATTGAGCTCTCAGCTGATGCGAGACGCAGACTTCCCAGCTTGCGCGACAGGACGGTGCTTTCGCCGAAATGCGCGGTCATCATTGACAAGGGCACCAGAGAATGATACAAGGGTTCACAACGGAAAGACTCTTCACGGGCTGAAGCAAGCTCGTCTTTGTTCTGGGCGACGCAGCGGTTTTCGTCGTGGCGGTGATGGAAAAAGCGAGATTGATGTGGTTTGTTTGGCCATCCGGATTACTGTATTCAAGGGCGATTGGTCGGCTTCGGGTTTCTTTTGTCCCAAACGGTCATCTCTATTCTCGGGCTCCGCCACCCAGCTTATCCCTTTGATCTCTCTTGCTTGAAACTTGATTTCGGCGCTTTATACAATTTCCGCCACAATTTCGACCCATAAATTGCACAAAATCATGAGTTTAGCCACTGAAGCCGCCACTAGCGATCCTGTATCCCCACAGTGTCCCGTGAAGGGTCGGTCTTGGCTTCACCGATGTTCTCGATGATTCTGAATTTGTCATAGAATGCTCACAGCCCGTGGATCTCATACTCAGATCCTGCAATGGATCATTTATTGGGGCTCATCGCTGGAACATGAGCAGATTCAGCGATGGTTTCCCCAGCCCTGACACTGTAACAGGTTCTATTGAGGACATTGTACCACTTGAAGAGACAGAAGCTGTCTTGAAGCTTCTCCTCGAGTTCTTGCACCCTCAGACTCTTCCCACAAGCGCCAAACTCGATTTCAACACCCTCATTGCTTTGGCATATGCCGCAGAGAAATACCTGGTATATTCTGCAATGCTACTGTGTAATATTCGTCTTTCGTGAGTTAAAATCGCTGGCACAATTTCTTGATGGATCGCTGAACTGCCTAATAGAGAGAGCCGCTTTTACCAAGCACATCCGGCAAAGGTTCTCTGTTACGCTGTATGCTACAGATATATCGAACTCGCAGACATTGTTGCTCCAGTGGCCGTGAAAGTTCAACTGAGGGAAGTTCACGATGCCTCTGGCGGTGACCTGGCCTTTTTTTCTGCTTGGGTAATTCAGACATTCGCCATGAAATGCAGCTGCTAATCATTGATCAGGCACTTTATCAGGAAGAAACCCGTGGCGCAGAAGGCGCAGAAGCGAGCTACGTAAAGGCAGTCAGTGCTCTGACGAAATGTCCCGTGCTCTGTCATGCGAATATCGGGACCACCATTCTTGGGGAATGTCCTTGGCCAACGACAGACCAGGCTTTCGAGGAGGCATACAGGCGAAATACTTGTGCGTGCTGCCGCTTTTCTAGACTCACACGTCGCTCGAACATCCGGGACATATTGGTCGGAAGTATCAAACCTCGTTTCTCTGAACTCTACAAAATCTGATCGAAGTTATTGGAAAAAAAGTCGCTTCAAAGCTCATGAGTTCGCAAAAGAGAAGGGATATATACTAGTAGCATACAGGCAATGCCCAAGTTACGTTATATTTCAACTTGATTCTGTGATGGTCGCGTTGAATCAAAGCAGATCCGGAAGATGAATGGGACTATCGTCAGTGTTATATTCTACATTGAGGTTTAGTCTGGCGGCGCGCAAAGAGCGGCATGCGTCTTCACGTTGACTCTGCACCCCATCTTGAGACATGCCGAAAGCTGAAGACTGTTTCTGAACTTTGAGCTTCAGTGTTGTCAGAGCGACACCAACGTTTGGTGTTTGTATCAAGAACGACATGAAATCGTGCTGCTCGCAGTGTCGGGTCTGAAGAACAAATACCGTGAGCGCTGGACTGCCTTCCAAAACAGCCTTGTAAGATTGCCAATTGTTGGTGGCGTCACTGACAAATCGGCGTATACAGAGGGCACGAACAGTTGGGTAATTGGGGAGGATGCGGTTTATATCTTCGAGGAAGGGCACGGTTGAATCGACGTGCAATGATAACAATGCTGGAAGTACTAGCGCCTCGAGGATAATCATGACATTGTCACCCGTGAGCTTCAAATGCTGAAGATGGCGGAACGTTCCCTGCATGCCAGCAGCGATACGGAAGTTGCATATGAGCGAGCAAGTTTCAAGCTCAACCATCTGCATCAGACTCGGAAATGCAGGGCGATTCGGAACCGAAACATTGGAATACCCGCCAGTGTGCTCATGATAATGCTGGAGCTGTGCCCAAGGGATCGTCGTACATCTGACCAAAAGATCAATGCTGCCGGACAGGAAGCGCAAAGAGGGCGTCAACCTAGGGAACAACTGGTGGAATGTCGCAAAGGAGTTGTTCTGTGGTGATGCTGGAGAGATCTCCATTTCTTGGAGTGCCGGGGTGAAGCCCAGGATTGCCGTGAAAATGTCAAAGTGAGCGCCATATTGAAGGACTGCAGATAGTTTGCGCCAGCGAAAGGATGTGGGAAGTATGATATGTATAAGGGGACAGTCCTGCGCTGCTCTGGTAGTGGAGCTGATCGATACTTGTAAGAGATGATCGCCTGAGCGTCGAAGCTGAAGACCGAGCATATAGTTTTTCTTCTGCCAGGCCGAAAGACTATTATTGTCATTGGAAATCCTTATGGTAGACCATAAACGCGGATACGTTAGTGCGATTTCTCGCCAGCCCTTCGAGACTTGGGCTAGCCGCCATGGCATGAAGCTGGCTGCTGAGAGCGATGAGACTTCCCTATCCTTTGTGAGATCCTCATTCACAAAGAGAAGGAAGATCTTCTCCAGGATATCGCGGTGTACACGCCGACTGGGACGAACAATGGCCTTGTCGTCTTCGATGCTGCGCTTCAGTTTCGCTTTCTCTGCACTGAGAGCCTTTAACTCTCTTTGCACCACCTCGAGCCGCTTGGTCCGAGCAGCAAGATGTGCCCTAAAATATATCATTTCCTCCGCATCTGGTTCCGCGTTCGATTGTTTGAGCTCTTCGCGTTTGAGCTCGAACGCCGAGATATCATCAGGATAGCTCGGAGCTTTATCGCGGGAAATGCCTGCATCCATGGGAGAGAATTATTTCTGAGATATGTTCATATGCAAATATTCTATCAAGCGAAGGTCCCACCTACGGTTCAGAGGATGGATAAAGTTTGAGACAAGAGCGATTTGCCACGAGGCGACGAGCGCGGAAGTTATCTGAGTCACATCCATGTCACCGGACCAACCGGACATGAATGACAGACATGATCCCCTGACTATCGACAGGCAGTGTGACCTGACTTTGACGTGGCTCGATATTGGTGATCACTATGACACTCCGGACTGACAATCAAGCAATCATTGGATAGGCCCCCGTGAGATACGCGAATGCTGTGAGAATGCTTCGTGACTTTGGTGGACAAAGGACTCGGAAGCGCACATTATACCAATTCTATTCTACTACACAAAGCCTAGCAGTGCGTTGGGCAGTAGTTCTATGACATATGAAGAACTTGCGTCGACGTCAGGAATGATTCCATATAGGAAGGCCTCATCATCCTCGCTCGCATTCAAAAGGCGACTCTTCAAGTCATGGGCACCAGGGCTGCTATTCGCAGTCCGAAGGAAATCTTCTCCTGAGAAAACCAGAACCTCTGGACCTATTTCAGGCATTTCTGGATCCGCTGTGTTGTAATCGACCTGGAAAACAATAGGATAGTGTCCAGCCTTGTCAGTCACGATATGGGAGATATTGTCGAGGCCTGCGCGGTTATATGCCGCAGACAGTTCAGTTTTTATCATGTATGCAATGAAATGTCGATGAATCTCTGAGCTTTGTAACGATTGACCTTTGAATCACAATGCAGTTTGAAAAGAGTGTTGGATATACCAGAGAGTCCTTGTTGACAATCTATCGAGTGTGCAGTAGTCCAATGCTCTTTCTGACAGCTTCGTGAGCGATATGCCACCGACAGACAGCCGGAACATCGCTTCATCTCCAAGAAAGCCATTTCGAGGGATCTACACTGTGAATCATTGAGCTTTGAATGCAGAGAATCAAATAGAAGCCCACATTTGTTCCATTAGCGCAAAGAGTCAAGGGAGCCCGCTTCCACTCCGACCTCAGGGAGATTCTTATCTTCAGGTGACGGACTAATGCTCTCCAAGCTTGGCAGAATCGATTCGTACCACCCACATCTCGCCATTGATGAACAAACCATTTCCGAGCTTCCCGAAGAACCAGGGGATGAAGCGTATGACGCATGATTACTTTGAGGAGGCCGCGGAAGGCTACATCATTCTCTGGTGTAATGCCGTCCAATATTTCCCCGAAGACTATCAGGAAAGATGCAAGGCTGTCAATCAATCCAGCATGTAACACATCTCGGACACGCAAGGGGCCTTCACTGATAAGACACTGAGTGATAACCCCCAGGCACCTCAAAGCCAGTTTATAGGCTGTCGACTTGGGCAAGGTGGATTTATTCAGTTCGCTGAAAGTCTGACAAACCACCGGGATCCATCTACGGGCGTGTAGCTCGTGTCGGAATGCTAGGAATTGTCTGCGATTGCATCTGATATTGCCCAGGGCTAATATGCTGAATATCCCCAGCGTTGTAGACATATTTGAAGTTGCATGATTTAACGACGCGAGGAAGAGCTCCGGAGCATCGGGTATCGAAATTATAGTGTCCACGAAATTCGTATTTTCCAGGACTGGTATGTCCCCAAGGAAAAACATGACACCACGAAGTGCAAGATCATGGCGATTCTCGCGGAGGCTGCAAATCCAAAGCCGAACACAAAGCGAAGCAAAACCGCGCGTCATAAGAATGGTGGGATCCCCTTTGGCGCCCAAACCGGCCAGGACCGCCGATGCTACGGAATATAGCCCGTCGGCCGAGGGTGAATCCGTGACTGACAGGAGCTGAGGCTCGAGGAGGTCTGAGACAATGAATATCAGCCATGGTCGTAGAATAGTCCAATGGTTTTGCACATATGCTCGTATGAACAGTTTTGTGTCCTCCGAGCGACTCCGGCCCAGGTGTTTACCAAGGCCACTGAGACAGGAGACAACGAGCTGAAAATTGGGAACAGCGGCAACCGGAGATCCAGCAGTGGTAATATCCATGTTTGATGGTGGTGATACCGCTAGATGTCGAAAGATCGTGTCGAAAAACCCAGTAAGCAGCCCTTCATCCGTCATCTGGGAGGATGCAAGACGACCAATGGCCGTAAGGGAACCGGATTCTGTGAGACGGAGCTAGATATGGGTCAGTATTATAATGATTTGAGCAAAGAATGTTGTTACCCATAGCGAGATTTGCCTGGAAGACGCGTCGGTCATCGCAGCAGATGGGAAGGGTGTCACGGAGTTTGAAAGTATTTGATCGATTCCCACATTGTTATCTGATCTCTGGTAGATTGGATCCATGCTCGACTTTGCTCTGCCTAAAGAAATTGAATGTGCTGAAGGAAACAAAACAGGATTCCGGTCACCTCCGACTGATCGTGATTCTTCATTTCCAGTCTAAACTCTTGAGGCATATCTTATCACGGCCATCAGTATTTTGCCACGAAATGCTGACGGTCCTTTTGTCTTTTCCTTTCATCACTGCCGGCTCAACCTGCAGTTTCCTTGCATCACTCATAGGCTTCGAAAAACTTCTTTAACCTATTCAATGCGTCAATTCTGGTGAAACTTTTCCTCTTGACCTGAACATTCAATATCCAGATTCCAGCGCGGCTTGTCATTTGATATTGAAACACAGGGAGAGAAGGGAACATTCAAGTATCAGAATCCTGCTCGATATATCTGGAATTTCCGCTGTAGCCTTCCTTGCGCGGATCCTTCCCATCATATTTCACCATGTCCACGCTGATCCTGAACTCGACGGGCTCTCGGTCCCTGATGCGGACCCAGGCTCATTCCCTGTCTTCGTGCTATGATTCGTTGATTGTGTTAAAGCCAGCTACTCTGGATACTGACATTATCTACTCTAGGATCTCGGTTGTAATATCATAGAACCCTGGATCCACCAGTCTGGTCGTCAATGCGCTTCCGAAGGCGGTCATTGGTGTCAAACACGAGACGAATGGTACGAGCTCCATGGAAGCTCGCCATATGGTACCAGTGTAAAGAGCAAGGCGCATTCTGTCATCGTAACTGGAAACCATCAATCATACGAATCATGGTGCGAATGAATCCTACATACTGACGCTTCCCATATAACCGCCGTCCCCACCTTTCGTCTTCAGACAGTCTTGGCACAATGAACTTGTTCCCCGTCTGTCTTGGTCAGTTTTGTCACAGTGAGTGATCCGGTTTCGAGTTCCCTGTAATGGTAAACCAATGATATCATTGGAGAATATAGATATGTAGCTTCATACTTATAATCAGGAAAGTTAGTAGATTCACGATCCAGAAGCACGGATGCAATCCATCGAATCTAGACCATGGTAAGTTTATTGAACACAACCAAAAGGGAATGCTTACTGGAGGAATATAGATCAGTAGCAAAGCTACGAGAAACGACGCCACAGATGTGATGAAAGCGGCAGTCGTCGATGGGGCAACAAGAAACTCGGCATAGGTGAAGTTCTCCCCATAGGTTGTACGTCTGGAGAAGTCCCCATGTTCTGTTCACTGTTCCAACATTGTTCGTACCCAACAGGAAGAATGACCCGATGATATCCACCTGCGGCCTCAATGTGTAAATGGATTTGGAAGGTGACTCTTTTCTTACAACTGGAACTGATTGAGCACTACACTGTAGATCGTCTGGAAAAGTGAAGAGACATACCTGTGCTGAGACTGAACGGCGTCAAGGAGTGCGCCAAAATTGATCTCGAGGAACATCGCGGAGCATAGTGATCGCGCTCATAGCGGTTCCCCGCGAGACGAAAGCTTTAGCGAGGTCTGCCGCTGTAGTCGACTGGCCCATTTCAACTTTGGAGCCATAGGTCGATCGTAACTTTTGCACAGATTCGAAAGTGCATATGTCAGAGGGTACTGATTCATATCCACAAGCGTGGATTACAACAGAGCGAATTGGTGCTCCAGAAGGGCCGTCGAACCTAGATATCCCGGTCAGTCAGCATATCAGATGGAGAAGGAGCATACAGTGATATTGATTTCCACATAAATGGTACTTCCCCGGTCAAGTTGAGACAATGCGTGTCTGAAGCAATACACGCTCTACTCCTGTAAGTGAGGGCTTGAATAGATTCAATGAAATCATACCTCACGACCTTTTCCCCATGCTTCCAGTACTGACTGGTACAACTGATCACGACACGGAATCTAGAGACTAGCTGGGCGAGGCTTTTCTGGTCAGCGATATCAATTTCGAAGGTTTTTATCTCGATGAGAGGCTCACGAGAAACGATGTCATCGAGCTTTTTCTTGGAGCCTCGACCAGCCAAGGCGAAGGTAAACTTGCTGCGGTCACGATGTATGGCGAGAGCTTTGGCTACGAGGAGACCAGTGAATCCGACGCTCAAGACGAGAATGTCTGCAGTTGTTCTCGGGCTTCCACTCGACATCTTGGACAGATGACTCTCAGTGGGAGAGAATGCGAAAGATGAGAAACATCGGTTGTTAATATAAGGGATTCGACGTGCTTCTTTGACGATGGGCACTGATTCATCTGCAGGGCTAATATATATCGCATCCCCGCGGTAGTTACCGTATACTACAGCTTGAATGCGCGGAGTTCACGCCTCATCCAATGGTATCTACCGGTCATTGCTCAAATTATATCGTCGAAAGTCCCCCGACTCGAGAACTAAAACAAGATTCGGGATCAGTGGGGGTCCACTTGATGTGATACTGAATCGGTCCTGGGACTCCGTTCTTGGACTTCACATGGCACAACAGAGATTGAGGATCAGGTAAATCAATATTATGTAAACTCTCTCAAGTTCCCGAATGTTGCATCTTTCCCATTCTCCTCCTCATAGTATCCTCTGTCGGAATATATGATTAAATGAAGGCATATCGAGTGCTTTATTATCATATCCCTTGCTGGTATATCGGATAAAGCTGTTTCCACGGCGCGCCACTGACAGTGCTACGACAACATAAGTAGTAGTCGCCGAACCGTATGATAATTTAGATCTGCAGATCCTTCCTGTCAGTCGGAACTTTCCAACTTCCATCGATATGCTATATGAACGTTTCATATCACCAAACTATCCTGGATATACAGTCCAGTCAAAGTCTCAGTCTCCGAGTGACCAAGTATCAGTATTTTACCGCTCGGGGCCCATCAGCGAGAATGGACCCCGACAGATGTAACTCCCTCCCGTCTGTGTCGCTTGCACGCTTTCGGCACTCCCGGGAGACTCCGCAATTCTTGCAGGGAGACTTCTTCTGTACTAGTCGTAAACGGAAAAGCCCCTGAGACTCCATAGGATCTAGATAGATTACGAATTCTTACATCTGTCAAACTGAGTAGCATCTAGATTTGAACTGATGACGGAGCCGGCCTCCGTCGCAAGACAGGCTCAGGCTATCGGGCGCCCATCCAAGAGGCTTAAATAACTAACTCAAACTTGAACCCAGATCTGGCTGTTGACAATGCATGTTGCTCTCGTGGCCACTCAAACCGAGACGCGATGGGAAGTTTTGTACTAGAGTCTGGCGATTGGTCACCCTTTTGCAATATGGATTCACGTTAATCAAGGCAGTATGTATGCAGCCCTAATCAAACCAGATACCACCATCAACACAGAGGCTCTGACCTAAACAAGCAAATTAGGACAGGGACAGATCACGGAACGACACAACGCCAGCAATGGCTTCGGACGACCCGATGGTACCCAAGGCGGCCTGACCTTTCATCTAGGACCAGTATCAGCCTCAAATGAACTTGATAAAGAGTCCAAGTAATCTCGCAATCTCCTTATAAGTCCCAGCCGGAGCTTGAATCAAGCTGCCGAAACCGATATCCATATCACCGAGAAGTGGGATGTCGGTAGCACCCGGGGCATAGGTATTGACCCTGATATTATGCTTCCCTCATTCTGCAGCTGAAATGAAATCATCCTTGAGTTTACAATCACCATATCAGGATTTCATGAGACATTACCAGCTGCCTGGTAATATTAATGGCACGAATGGCAAATTTGCTTGAGCCGTAGACGCGGCACATTCCAGTGCCTGGATGCAATCAAATAAATAGGCTTTAACAAGGAAACAAGGGCGGATCGTGCCCTTCTTTCCAGCCAATGAGCAAGCACCTGTATCTCTGATCAACATTCGAGACATTGGTGGAATCAATGGATCTGTACGGATGATATTTCCGCCTCGACCTTGCTCAATCATGACTTTTGCGGCAGCTTTGTAGGACATGAAAGTGCCTTTGACATTGACGGCCCCGTGAACACGCCCAAGCTCTTCCACGCTGGCTGTTGAATAATGGGAATCAGCCAAGAGACTGCCATCTGCAGGACATACTCTCGAGTATATTTCCCAGACAGGCAACTCCTGCATTAGCGACCATCTGACGGCCTTATGGTCAATTGAACGCACGCCTCGGTGAAGGAAGCTACACACAATACTGTATCCAAACCTCCAAGGGCTTTCAACTTTGACTGTTTGCGACACGAGGTTCTCTACCTCCGCCTCTTTGATAT
The DNA here is from genome assembly GCA_029320655.1 of Mycena floridula. NCBI lineage: Eukaryota > Fungi > Basidiomycota > Agaricomycetes > Agaricales > Mycenaceae > Mycena > Mycena floridula. The sequence continues at coordinate 2,505,194 of JARIHS010000010.1, forward strand.
CGACGGCGATGGCAATGGCTTTGCGACCGGTCTTCTTTATATTTTGACGATTGCCTCGAGCAAGTTCATCCTGGATTGGACGTCTCCGATGATGGCGATATCACAGCCATCGATAGCAAGTCGAAGGACAATGGCGCGACCAATGCCTTGGGCAGCTCCGGTAATACACGCGACTCGAGTAGTTGACATTGTAGGCTTGGGGTTTGAGTCGGGGAGTTCGAGGTGAAGGGATTTGTGAACCCCTTTCATATCTGTCCTCTTATATAGCGCCAGTAACTGTTGGTGATGTAATACGCTCATAGCCTTGGAATCCGAGATTTTGAAACTTCAAACACAAATCATATTCTATACAGTATTCTGGACCCACGATCAAGCGTCCAGCTGGATACGCTTGCTTCCGACGCATTACAGCGGATCCCGAAAATAATGTCCTCGGGACAAGTGTTGTTCTCAAAGAGGAATATGGGCCTACTGCGTGGGGTGTGCGGATTCCTCGGTAGCGGTGGGGTTTGGCGGGTCGAGGGATGGTGCCGAGAAATGCCGAGACGGCCAACAACAATGCCGACAGGTCTACGCTGTTGCCGCCAACACATCCGCACAGATGACCAGTAGTGGTTTCCTCCCGGACATTATTGACCACTTGGGTTCTTCCAATATGGTCTTTCGTCTCAGATACTGTCTGAGTTCCGCGTCGTTCACTGGATTCAGTTCTTCCCAAGCGCAGCGCCCATATCACAAGAAGACAAAGACCACAGGACACCGGAATAGCCGCCAAATCATAATCGGGAATGGTCGCTGCGATTTTCACGGCCGTGAAAATGGGCCGCGGGCCTTCCCGACGCTCGGGTGTATTACCAAGTTGGGAAGATCGCGCTTCAAACACAGCCATACTCCCGCCCGGACCTGACAGGATCAAATTTGCGCTGCACATCTCGTTCCTTTGTGATATCGGTTCGAGGGTGGATCTGAAGCTTTAAAACGAGCTAATCTAAGAATATTTGAAGGCGCCAGAACCTGTATCCTGCGTTGACGGTTCGTTCAGTATGAAACCTGCTTGAAGTGCAGGCGGCGAAACTATTTCAAACGATTCAGTCTGGGGGATCGAAGATTGAAGTACTTTACCAACCATTCTATGTTGTATACGACCATATTCCGACGTCCAAGAAGTCTCTTCCGACCAGGCCTGCAAGCTAGGGTATGGATTTCGACAACGAAGGAGGACGCTGAGGAATGATCGGTACCTGCGGCTGGATGGAACGTTTAACTAAACGATGTACGAGGGATGGTTTACTCTGTCCGACCAGGGCGCCATGGGCGAAATCAAATGATGGCGGGGGAGGCGTGACGACGTGATATGTCATAGCAGCCTCGACCAATTTCGCTCCAGAAGAATATTGCAGTCAGACTCGGCATGTATTTGACACTATCGAGAGACATGTGTGTCGAAGGTCTGGATAACATATAAGAGATATACGAGTCATCTTTGACCACCAAACCGAGCTTTTTCTGACAATGTATTCACCACAGCGCAACTGAAGCTAATCCTCAGCATAGGTCGAGCAAAACGAAGACGGCTGCTTACAAGGCTTTCCTGAATCATGATGTTGAACCAGAGCGAGGGCTATCCAGGTGGTACTGTGAAATGAGCTTCGAAATGCCAGAAGCGCGACGCGCGTCTAGTTCACCTGTTCGACCAATGTTGGAAAGAGTTATCAAAAGGGGGGAGAAAAGCGTCACCTTGTGGGCCCCAATGTCGAACAGATGCATCGATTGGTTTGAGACAGGTGTGAAGCATGAACGAGTGACGATGGTCGATAATTGATACAGGTAATGGACAATGCCTGTCCCGGTGGTCAGCGAGTCACGGTTGTCTCTTACGATTCACAAGGGTCAATCCCTATCCGTAGAAGCCTCCACCACACTGCTGCTGTCGATACCCCTGTGGAGAATATAAATCTTCGATGGCTGAATGAATCGAAGACACCGACGTTGAAGACGGATAGGAGGATGGCAAACAAGGAGCGAAACCGAATTACATCAATAACTGGTTCAGAACATCAGTTCACGCAGAAGCGAAATGGACTGTAGAAAACGCACTAATGATCCTCGTCCGCCTCCTACCGGCAAGACGCTGGAGCTCCGTGCTCATGCTTTCTGGCCGGCCGACTGCTCTCTTGCTCTGAATGAATGATTGCCTTGGGCTGTCACCGAACATTGACTGCAGCAAGGATGCTGCGAGGCTTGTTGTCAGTGGCAATTCGTGAATCGGTTTGGAAAACGCACTATGATCCTTGGATCCTTTGATTTTTGCAATGTCTCAAACCGCTGGTGTCCTTGAGGTGGATGATTCCGAGCATAATGTAGCTCGGGAAAGGGATGAAGGACGAGCGAGCTATCATGCATCATGGTCTCTACAATTGCATCAGCTTAGTCGAAAAGAGTGGAGGCAAAACGTACAGTATCGTTGACCCACTACTCCTACAACCAGAATGTCCAGCTCGCGGGAAGACAGGCTTCAGCCAGGAAGGAGGCTACGATGAACGATGATAATCTGAGGTATGCGAACAATGTCAAGGGATCGTCCGTTAGAGGAAAAAGATACCACGTACGCGAGATTTTGAGCATTTTAGCGCTACTGAGCCAGGGTATACGTTAAGCAGCGACGACACGCGAGAGCCCTCGTCAGACGGACAACAACACCTTTCCAGAGAGGCGTGGCAAAAGGGGGACGGTGGAGAGGAATCAGCTTCGCGGCCTATGACGACAAGGTGGTCTCCATTCAAGAATATATCTTCTCATGTCATCAGCTGAGACCCAATAGAAAGAGGATTTATTGCGACTCACCAGCATGAATCGATTTCAAGCTGATTCGGCGTATATATGGAATTCCATGGCTCGGGAATTCCGCTCCTACGTGAAAGACCATTCCTGAGGCATTTGGTCGGACAAGGAAAAGGGCTGTATTCATTGTCAGCGTCTGAACCGGTTCTGGCGACAAAATCGACTGGCCTTGACTCCTGAGCCTGACGACAGCAGCGAGGAATCAGAATCCAGATAGCTGGAGAATGGCTGGTGGTGGCTGTTCAAGGCCCAGGCTTTGTGGTAGGCGTTGGAATTTTTTGACGCGGAGAGAGGTAGTAAAAAGGTTGACGATGCTGGCTGATGACGGAAAGATCTAGAAAACTGTGACTCGGCCGTCACGCAGGAAAAAATGTCACTCCGGGAATTCGGCCACTGTCTCCCGATTTGCCTGAACGCATAGCGTCACGCCATTGTCACGCTGAGGTATACAGCGAAATGAAGCTTTATTTCTTTCTCCAAACTTGATAATTAGCGGATCATCGGTAGACTGACACGAAGACAGGGAAAACGGCGTCATCTGTATCTGGTACGACCGTATAGAGCACCAGTTTCACATTCTTCGCTTTTAGCATCTCTTTCACGGTATCTTCGACCTTGGTTAGCGATTTAATGCGGATGAAGGACCGACTTGGGATCACAGCAACACCAATAGACAGCGCAAGGTCGAGGTGCACAACTACCGGCCCTTTGGCTTGGTAGGAATTGATCCTTTCGACAGCAGGCGACATCCGTGAGAAGTGCGAGAGCAACCGCGATACACACCAATCGACGCTTTTGCGGTCTAGGGATTTGCTTGCTATCAAGGAATACGACTTTGAGGCTGCAAGAAATTAGAACTGACGGAAAACAGAGAGAAGTAAATCGGAATACCTGACAGAGCGCCACAGTTAGCATAGTGGGCAAGTTTCCAGTGGGCTTTCTGGCACAATTTTGAGCAATAATGTGCTCTTCGACAACTAGAACAGCGCTTCATATCAATAGCCTTCGTGTACGATGGACACTGCAAGAGGATTTAGCAAAGATCAACCTGAAACTCTTACACATACTGTTGGATTATCACAAAGCGACAGAGGTGTTCGTTTGAACTCTTGACAAATCGGGATGATTTCTCCAAGTCTAGTATGAGACGGATGCCAGACCTCCCGCAATTTGGCATCAGAGCCTCCTGGGTTGCCCTTGCAACTTGAATACCACTGTCTGGCAATTCGCAAAATACATGGATGAACAAGGTATCCCTGGAGAGTCTCCAGGAGAGCAGTGCAGGACTCAAGCACACGAGGATTCTGGGGCAGCTGGGAGTTGGATACGAGTATTGAATTGCGTTGGAGAATGGGCAAAATTCCAGCATCAAGAGCTTCTTTGGCGCACGGCAGTCCTCGTAGGATAATGGTTTGCTGGATGTAGAGCTGAACAAGTAACTGGGGACCCCAACGATTGATTCGGGACTGGAATTTGTCGGCCAGATGCGACATGACCCTGACCAAAATCCGAATGGCGCCGCTGGAGATCAAGGAGTCTCGAACTGGAAGGTTGCTCGAAGACTTGGATATTTTGACGATGATAGTGAGCGCGGCATACACCCTCTCCAAGGCATTATCATCGGGATCAGTCTGAGATGCCACAGATGCTAGCAAGATCTCGTCGAGTATAGCATGCTCTCCAGCATTTCCTGACGAAAATGGCCAGAGCGGCATTTGGAGAAAGAATTCTTCCCTATTCTTCTGTCTCGTGAGGTGTACGACGCTCTGATAGATCATGGGGTCTGGTGCGATGTGTTCATGGTAGGTATCGGACCAGGTCTGATGTGCTTGGATCGAGCTGATAAGATTAAACCAGAGGGTGATAGCGAGGAGTGGGAGACCTTGAAAGCGCACCATGCGCTCAAACGACGGGTTTCCTTTCACCAAGATGAAAATGCATTCACCAATGAGATTTGCAACTGCCACCCTCCCATTCGAGAAGGGAATATTATCTGCCAAATGTGTTACGACCGTCTCAAGCGCCTCCTTCAGGGATTGCCAACGTGTGGCAATGTATGTCATCACAGCTTCACTGTGGTGGTCCCGCATGCATATTACTAATGCGAGTAACAAGTCAAGGAGTGGATTTCCCCGAGTCCCGTTTGCCAAATGCTGAAAGATCATCGGCAGGATTTGTGATAAGAAGATGGATGCAGGAATTTCATTTTCACTGATCAGATTCAGGATAGCGTCCAGATCATCATGGTGGGCAGCTTCGTGCAGCTATGGATATATATTAGCAATAAGCCCACCCAAGTCGATATTCATACCGCTGTAACAAGGTTCACGGTGGACATTATTTGCTGGACTGTTCCGAGAGCTTCGGGGCCTTGAATATGGCATCAGAGGAATCAGTGGAACGATAATTGGAACCGTGGACTCACTGGGAAGGATTCAGTAAAACACAAGGTCAAAATCGGATTGCTGCTGCGCGCTAAGCTCGCGCAGAAGTCGCTGTGCTACGAGTCTGGGTCCTTTTGAAGGACAAGAATCTCAGATTCCAGCCTCGTCCTTTTGTTATCGGACCGCGAACGCGACGAAGATGATGGACTGTGACAAGAGAGAAGAACACGTGCGGTTTGAGCTCCGAATACCGATCGGATTACAGTAGATTAGATTTGCCTCAAGCACGTGTTCTCCCGATCTTATCACAAACCAGGTCCTTCACCGTGGTCAATCCATGATCGCGTTCATCCCTCCTGTAGCTAAGCTAAAAGCTGCAATCTGACTCACAGTAACATCCAATTGCTTCCAGCATCCTTCAGAGGCCTGCTGCTGTTCTACGGAACCGATCATGGGACACCATAGCCAAGCCGTGATGTCCTCCATCGTCGCTCACTGGCAGGCTCTGAAGGAGATGCTTGCGGCAATCATAAACAAACCGATGACCCACTTGCCATCGATGTCACCGTCGAGTTGGCAATTTTGTTGGCGAATGTATCTTGGTGAATAACAACTATTCTCTTGATCGATTAATGCTTTTTATGGGCCTTCCATTGCTGGCAGTCACACTGTGATTACAGCTTGTCAAGACAAGCCAAGTCCAAAAACATGCCCGTTATTCGCTGTCAGCATCCTCAAGTTCAGATGTTTTGGTGTAACTGTAGTTTGTATTTGATTTATTTTGTAGTAACACCGGGATTGAATCTAACATGATTCTTGATTCATTAACCTGGCACATAGCCTGATCTAGTGTTTCCAAGCTCACTGCCTGAATCAATCAATTGATGCGCCACAGATGCCAGGTATATGTGAATCTCTGTTCACCAGAACCAGGGTCAATGCAGCGTCTGCTCAATTCATTCACCCTGGTTCTGGTGAACAGAAATTCACATATATCTATGGAACTGTTTATGCATAGGTTTGATTGCTCGTGGAGCCCGGACGAACCAACGTTCATCACTATCTATTTTCTCGCAGATGTCAACGGGATGATTACTGTTCTATTGCTACCGTTGCTACCCATAGCAACCCTCGAGATGGATCATATCGGAGAACACTCGAGACCATCTGTTGGTACTCGTCCTTTGACATTTAAGGTGTTGCAAATATCAGTCAACCCGTCATCTCCTTCTCCTCAGTCCCCTGCTTTTTTCGGTCTGTGACCATGCTTTCCTTCATTATGTAGGTACCTTGTCTGCTATCCGTGCAACGGACTAAATGTTTCAGGATACTTCTGCTCACCTTTAATGCGGGTAATTGCCTGGTCATTGGGATATCGGGTCAGCCCATGGCGAACGGTACAGGCGTTGTGGCGTGGAATAGAGACCGTGGGGACTCTGATCCTCAGGATTTCGTGATTGTCAAAGTGAAACTAGACGAGAACCCGGCGGAGACATCGACGCCATTCACTGTCCATGCTGCCGGTTCCACATCGGGATTGTATACTATCCCCTTTAACCTTGCAGGGTGAGTCGCTTCCATTTAACATCTCCAATCATTCATACCGACGAGACAGAATATTCAACATTGTGGCCTTGGAGTGAGTCCCTTATTGCTGCTAGATTGAAATCCTCAAACTCAGTTCAATTCAGCAACAAGACCCCAATTGCTACCGCGTCGACTTTTGGAGTTATACCGTTTGGTATTGTTGTTACAACCACAAGCACTGCTGTATTCGTGTCTCCGACCACCGATGTCAGCTCGATGTCTGTTTCAGAGACGTCTGTTCCAGAGCCAGTGACTTCGACGCCACGTTCCAACAATACGGCAGCGGTGGTCGGGGCCGCCGTTAGTGGCGGCATCTTGGCACTGATGTTATTGATAACAGTGACAATTATAGTACGACGAGTCATTAAGATCAAGAATGACCATAGCCCAGCCATAACTCGTACCTATGACATCAAGTATGTCAACCCAAGCACCGAAAAAACACCCTTAGAACCGAATATTGGCTCTGCAATCAGACGGATGCAGTCCATGAGCTCCTCAACGCTTACTGAACGACAGTTGGAGCTCCAAGGGCATGCTCAAGATCTGGAGGGTCAAATAGAACGACTCCAGGACTTGAGTGGCGATGTTTACAACGAGATTCAGAGGCTGAGGAATCAGGTTTCCTGGCTCCTTTCTCAACAAAACTCTGATTGGGCATTGGGTATCACAGATGAACCACCTCCGGAGTACATGGAAGAAGTCTGATTCTTGGAGCAACAATGAAGGTCTCACTGCATACAGGAGAAATGCATGCTTCTGTCCGTGGTATAATTAGTAGGGACGGTTATTGATGTCGTTAAATGAGTCGATACAATCTACAAGGACTATTACGATAAATCCTCACATCGAATGCTGGTGTATGACTTCTCCAACTCTTCAACGCTCCAAGGACTTTCTGACTCACGCCGGTACCCAATGTAATGTGACACGGGCTTGATTCCCGACGCGACTGCGACATGTGATGGGAATAATCACGATATTTACGTATGATGTCGGTTCCCGGCATCTTTCGCTCCGGAAAATTTTCACCGCCTCTTCTTCTTTCCCCCATCTCGCTGCCTTTGCTACACAAACATGGCGTGCCACTTGGCGATTCCTTTTGAGGCTCTGGTTCTCATAGCGGTTGGTCAGGCTGCTTTCGTTGGGGTCCTTGCTGAACCATTTTGCCAGGGATGAGGAATCTTTCCATCTTCGACGCGATTATTCTGCTTTTGAATAAGGTCAGTAAAACCGTCATGCCCGTCTGGGCATTACTCATTCTCTGAACAGGCGACGCTATCGAGCTCGATGCTCGCATTGACGAGCATTCATCGTGGGTCCTCAAGAATTTATGGTGGTCCATATCGGTCGAGCTCATGCCCTTTGATAAAGGTTCTCTGATTTGTTCTCCGTTCCCGGTCATGGCTAACCTGTCTCATCAGACGTTGGCGCTACCAGAACGATCCCCGTCGCCCTTTTCCATCGATAAGGTCGTCTCCTGAATCGATAACAATCGCAAGGCCTCGTCATCACTGATGTCGCTCTGCTCAACCCATTTCGTGGCGACGAGAATTTCAACCTTCTCGTCGTCCTCGGTGACGGTGGATCCTTGTTGTTGTAACGCAATAGCGGCTGGATGATCGGAAGCCACAGAGAAAAGCAGATTCCATCGCAGGTTCGTCTCTTTATCTCTATTCTTCCTCCTCTCGTTTGCTCATAGAGCGTCGCAGCTGCTTCGTCCCGCCAACGCCAGATGCCACTGCCCTTCACCTTGTCCGTCGCGGGTCAACCAGCAATGACCATGTTGGTCCGGTAATTATCCTGTCGCAGTCTCGGTGTTACTCTTGCCCTTCTATTTCATCTCCGTCGCCCCAAATCACGAGAGGCTACGGTCATGCTTTGTTGAACGAGGAGCAGCTGGAGATTGTGGAGCTAGGGTGCTGTTGGACTGGGTCGAGGCGTCGAGGCTATTGAGGAAGGAGCTCTCTGGTTGTCCATTGTTTTCGGTGCGCTTTTCTTGTTTTGCTTCGATTCATTTACTCATTGTTTTTCAGGCCCATCCTTGTGTCGTATTAGCTTTAATGCGATGTCTTTTTCAGCCATATGATATACGGTGCCCCGTTAGAATCAGTGCATTCCCGCTGCCATATCGTTCGCGACTATGAAGAAGACACCGTCTGCGCCTGGAGACGTCGAGCTCTGGGGTATATGACGTCTGCGCGCTTGTCGAACAGCGACAGCTAGCGCACACTCACCTTGGGACAACCGCACCTCTGCGCATTTACTTCCCACCTCGACCGTCCACACCACCCCCATCATCGACTCATGCATGCATTACCTTCTACGCCAGCGTTTCATCATCTCGCCAGCGATTTCCTTTTACAGCTTTATCCACAACTCTGCTCGGAAGCTCGAAAGCTGAGCTTTCTCGTTGGTATATCACATTATATTGATTATCGAGGCCACAAGCTCGTGATTCCGCCGGCCTTTGTATTTATTGCTTCCCATTGATATTAGGGCTGCCGAGCGATTCACGAGTCGAGTCTCAAGAAAAACTTTGGTGTAAATATTGATCAATTCGTGTATCATCAATCTAATCTACTTAGTGCAAATCCAATGAATACACACGAATAAAGCCAATGTTGAAGGCCTATGGACTCTGAGTCCCAGAATACACTACGACGGTCGTTACGGACTGTCTCGAGACAAGAGGGAATGATAATGGAAAGTAAAAAATGGGAAAAAGAAAGGAATCGAAAGGTGCGTCGATCTAAACACAAACAGCAGCGACGGCATCGGCTGGCATGGTGTTCAAGACCAGATAGTTGGGGCGGTCTGGGTTTTGTAAGATCCTGCGCTCCACATTCGAGAGTGTTTCACTCGACACGTCCTCCAATAGCTTCTTGATGGAAGCCGTATCTGCTCCCATTGCAGTCGCTTCCTTCACCATCACCGCAACGATATCCTGCAGACGATCGAAGATTCGGTCGAGGACCAAGCCCCCGACCGTATTCATGTAAAGATCCCTGATCGTTCTCGTGTAGCTGTAAAGTTCCGCAAATGCTTGATTTAGATTTGGGCTGCACGGAAAGATGTGACGACCCGGGTACGCAGTCTGAGCGAACCCTCGAGGCATTGGCTCATCATCGACTCTGAGCTCCGGAGCTGAGGCCGAGTGATGCTACTGATCATACCAAGCCTGCGCTCCCAAATTTTGACCGTCAGCTCTTGGAGAGGACGGGAGAATTGGGAAATGTAGTTGACAACCACCAATACCTCTTGGATAAGGCATGGATTGCTTCCCGGACTGCTCGACTCGAGTTGGATCCCACGAGGAACTGTAGCAGTGGTCTGCATATGGAGCAGAAGAGTGAATTTCTTCGATGTCAAAGAAACTCGCAACGAACCCGCCGACACCAATTATTGAGGAAATGGTGCCGAGGACGTCGAGCGCCACCGTGATCGTGGCTGCCATCTGGAAAAAAACATGAGCTCTACGTCGAATGAGTTGAAATCAAGCGTACGATGAAGCAAGCACAGGCTGCTGAGGAGAGGAGAGATGAGATGAAACAATGACAAGGAAAAATCTTTCTTTTATACTCTATCGTTCCTTCACGTATCGGGGCCAATTATTCTCGAAGTAGAAGTTCGCCGGATTCACGCTGTCAACGCCACAGGCGTTTCCTTTCCGCCATTATTCTGGGCTGACATCAGGACTTTGATATACCCCGGCAATATTCTAGGCAAACATTCCAGGTGTCACGGCCCGTGCCCATGATCCAAGGATTTCTCTCCCGTCTGTGCACCATTCTTATTTAACGATGCTACCGACGTAATGCCTGTTCAGCAGCGGCAACGAAGCCAGGCTAGTTGAGGAGAAAATTGAATTTCGCAGCACAACCTTGGTGGCCCAATCTAGTATGACGGAGATCTCCGAGCCTAAAATAGCGGCTCCACGTGGCAGCATCTGGCTCCGAATGTTCCCGAATGTTTCTTCACGGCTGATTTCCTGCTTGGTTCCCTACCTCATTGTCGTCTCGACGTTCGGTGATTTGTGTCCCCTTTGCGTCGCGCATTCGGAGTCAAAGGTATTCCAATATCCCTGCATGGTCTCCCTTATCTGAAGGCTTTTTCCAGGCGCCGAAAATGCTTGCTTGCTGGCTTTTCTTTTGTCTTGACGAGGTAATCCCGGCTTCCAGTTAATTCCTATTTCCAATACGGTCAGTGACGGTTTTCTCTGCCTCGATTCCTTTGACCTTGTATGCAGGCTTTGCTTGAGCACGGCGGTTCCCCATCGATAACAGCGACGTCGTGATCGATAATACCAATGCTGTCGTCGCTGTATGGATCTTGGGTCTGGTTGCATCAGGGTATGACGATGCTTCTCGGTGTCGCCTGTCCTGCGAAAAGGATTATCGTTGAAGGACGGACATATGGCTATGCAAAGACTAATTATAAAGCTTTGCTCCTCGACGATGCCCCGGTTGGAAGGATTACCGCTGGACATGGAATATCTAGGTGTATGGGAATCCAGGTACGATTACTTTCGTGCTTTCCTTTTCACCTTGCTGACCATATTTTGCACTTCTATCGTTGTTTCGATACGCTGCTCCTTCCTGGCCTTCACTCTGTCCTGTCTCGCTACCCCTCTTTCCTCCTTCACCATTGTGGCATCAGCATGAAGATTCGGGTCGAAGAAAGGTCAACATTACCAAGGAGGAGCTGGATACGTTTGCTGGGAGATATAGCTCAGGGTACAGTCCGCTTTTCTGTTTTCTTGGTCATCGCTCAATCATTCTGCAGCTCGCTCGTCAACGGGTTCTCTACTTGATTTTTCATTCGGCTCATTGCTGTCGCTCTTTCAGCAGCGACATTCCCTTTTGGCAATTCTTCTTATTCCCCATCGTCGAGCCATTGGACATTATTGAGCGATGGTCTTTCATCCTAAGACGTGCAGGAAAGCTCGAGATCAATGACCCAAATGATACTGTCCGTTCAATCTCCACGCCTAGCATGTATTTCACGAAGTATAACATTTTCCCTTGCGGCCCTTGGCTCCTCGCCTTCGTGTCCTTGCGACTTTGGTAGTGGTAATAATTGTTACAAATCAAGATATAAGTACACGATCAAACTACAAGTACATTTTTCCCCAAACTAACAGTAGATATTTGATTCTCGCATTGAGATCACTTGGATGGCTCCATCGCCCGAATATGACGCCAATACGCAGCGCGCTCCTCCTTCAATTTTGAATCAACCGTAATCATCTTCTCCAACTCTGCAGGTAATCCGCCGAGCTCAGACACGTACATGGCGCGTAGGACCGTAGGCGGAATCGCAACTGGATCCCGACTAAATCCAAAGACGATGCATGCCATGTTGTAGTCATAGAAGTTGCTCAGCGTCCACATATTCAACGTCGTCAAATTCCTGCCTGGGACCTCCACCATTATAACCTGGCCACCTGTAACGACGTGCTTGTCCCAGAGCCACTTCTCGCTGCCATCGTCCATGAAGAGTGACAAGGCTATCGGGGTACTGCCAGACCTAACCCGGGCACTCTTCACGTTGAATCTCTTGTTAGGTCCTGGGTCTGGAAAAGTAACGGTGCTCGTCTGGACGCCGTTCATGGATTGGGCGATGACACCGTATTGATTGACACGATTCAGGCCTCTGACGAGAGGACCATTGCCGGTTGTGTATGAAACATCGACCTTTCGGGGGCCGTAGTTGAAAAACTCCATGTAGATCTGGTTGAAGCCACGGAGCGGGAGACTGTACGGTGCGCCGACCCCTCCGTCGATGGACATATTGCTCGCCATGGTGTCCCAGTTATCTGCGGTTCCGTATGCACGAGAGTACGCGTCTTTAAAGGGGAACTCGCGAGTTGGCCCGGGGTGAGTGAATGGGTCGAGATGCTGCACGAGGAGGCGGTAATCGTCATAAGCCACAATTGATTGCAGCCTAAACTCCTGCCAGTAGTTGTGGATATTTGTCCTGTGATTGTCCTGACTGGTGGGAGCACCGGGAGTGAGCTTGTTCTGCTGGTTGGTGAGCACCTGGTCGTAGTACTCCAAGTAGCTGGTTACAGTTTCACTCGCGAGCTCCACGAAGGCGTTGTACTCTTTCTCTGTGAATCCCCATGTCTGCCCGTGCAGTACACAGTCACGCAAGATGGACATATGCAAGACGGAGAAGATGGCGAACAACGGGCCAATGTTCCACTCGAATTTTGGGTTCATGAATTCCGGGCCCGCGGCGACGTAGAGGCTGTTAGTGGTCATCCACTGGATGCGAAGGGCGTCGCCGGTGGCTCGCGTGTCGAGGAGCCTGACGTAGAGCTTGGATACTTCTCCAAGCCCTGCAAGCTTGCCCGAGAGCAGGTCGAACACTGTCTCGTCAATTTTTTGGTCAATCAGCGCCTCGACTTCGGCGCGAACTTGTTCCCAGAGGGATTGGCCGGGCCCAGGCCAGAGCAGACCAACAAGTCCCGAGATGACGGCGCCGAGGTAAGGGATGTATCCGAGGGCGGTGGTGACTACGAATTTAGCTGTGTCGGAGACGGAGACGTTAGCCACAGCACCCTCGACTCGGAGCTCAGCAGGGTCAGCAACGTGGTCCTCGCTGAAATTTGGATGTTAATAGGTTTTTGCCGGTGCGTATACTGGAACACTTACTGGGAACGGATGCTAACTTCCATGATGAGACCGCAGTTGTGACGTAGTTCCGAGTCTCTTCAGATAGGTGTCGCAACGAGGCCCGAACCACAGAGTAGGTTCAAGTGTCGTACAATGAGTAAAGCTGATAGATCGTCAAGCTGCTCCAAAATGACCAAGTCAGCATCAGGCATACGAACAGACAAGCACATACCTTTTCCCAACGATCAAGAGGTCGAGAGGGGGAACCAGGCGTTATCTACTGTCTCTTATATATATATAGTAGCTCCGCACTGCGAGCGCGCTGATTAACGATGAAAGAGTTGGATGAATGATATGAGAGAAAGTGCTAATTGAACTATATCCTCTCAACTTCCGGAGTCAAGTGGCCAATTATTTGGTTGGTGCAAGAATAACTTGCCAAAAGACTCTTAATTGGATCACACACCGAAACACCGGCCACGATGATTGCGGGGTGATAGAAGGTGAACTTGAAAGGTAGTAGAGTCCACATGGTTAGGGCCCTGTAAATCACTTGTGTTTAGCAACCCGAATTCTCACAATATTCAGACTCAGTCAATGAAGCCGAAAATCGGCAAAACATGTGATTACGCGCTTAAGCGCGTCCCGCATAAGTAATCCTGCTGCCCAAAGCTTTTTCCATCACGTTAACGAGGACAGCTGATCTCGTTTCTCTCTGATGGCATCTCACAGCGTGTCTTCAACGATGGTTAACGCTGACAGCTTGAGACTCCAAAACTTTATCTCCTTCAAATAAAGAATGAGCAGATGACTATGGAACGAGCATGAATTGTTTACCACTACAAGCTCTTTGTAGGATATACAATGAGCATGGCCGGATTGGAGGAATATGTTTGTAGGAGATGGATCCTGAGGCCATTGCAGTCTTCAATATTAGAGACGGCGCTTCAACAGGCCCGAATAGGAATAGGCATCAGTATCAAGGCCATGAAATCTCCCGATATACTTATGTATACTCATTGGGTGTGATAATATTCCGATACCCAAGACCCTTGATCGCTCCTTCGCCTTGGAGTCGCAATGTCTTCCGCTTCAGCGGGCGGTCAGATATCACAAGGGAGCTACTGTGAAAGTTGCACCCTTCTTGAGGACCAGCAAGTCGTCAAAGAAGATTAATAGCAAAAGGGGGAGGCTGACCAGTGAGCACAAGCAAACAAAGGTTGGAGTATCGGCGCTCGGAGCTTGAGGAAAGGGAGTGATGATCGTAGCTTGGAAACAGAGTTCATGATTCGGATTCAGATAATAGCAGCAGAGAATAGCGGAGCAGGTGTGAGAACCCTGGGGAGCCATTACCCACTGCACAAAGAGAAACAAAAGCGACGTATAAGTACGCCGATTTCATCCCTATTCACCAAAAATTCACCGAACTGCTCCTCCACAGGCGGAATGTCTAAAAACGAAAAAAAAATTTACAGTGATGTGAGGCGAGACAATGGACCGAGATGCGACATACCAGCATAAGCTTCTGAATGTCTGAACAATTGGAAGACCAAGACCATTGGGCAAAAGCCCAGCCAGTCCAATCTGGATTTCCCTGGTGATACCTAGTATTGTGTCGAGATTCGGAGAGACCAGTGAATCTTAGTGCCAAGGGGACGAAAAGCGACCGACGGAAGGAGACTTGAGGACGTTGGAGCGATGATAGACCCGTCGTAGCACCAACGGAGAAAAAAGGGCGGCAATGCGATTTATGCAATGCAGCGCGGTGGGGATCGTATCCTTCACTGTTTGTTGGACGCCGATTGTCAGACAAGTCGAGTAAGCAAACGTATTGATCCTTCCTTTCGTCTTTCCGACTATGACGTCGACGGGAGAGACGGCCATATTTTCTGGGTGAATCCGGTTCGTCGGTTCAAGAGCGATTCTGGACCAAGCAACTTGAGCATCATGAAATGGAAGGGAAAAGGCTCTATTGACCGTGATGAATACAGAATGGTTTGGGTCGGCCTGGTCCTCTCATACAGGAACCGTATCCGGAAGACCTCTGGCCATGGTGCAAGGCAGCTAGCTACAGCCTATGAAACAATTCTCCATATGTGCCCTGATATCTCTGTGGAATGTACATTCATTGTAGAAACCTGGAAAAAGCCAGAATATTCATGTTCAAGCTTGACTCAAACAGCAGAGACACTCATGGAGCCCGCATGAGGTAAGAAAATATAATATAAAGGAAACTAGCTTACAATGGGTCCTCCAAATAGCAATCTTGGACTGTCTGCTGCGGTTCCAGCCCTTCTTGATACATTGAGAGCTAGTAGATCATTCAAACATATGACTATACTCAGAAGAAAACATACCAATCACTTGATTCTGTCTTTGGATGTTCAAACCACAATCGAATCTTTTGACGTGATTTGTTTGGTTCATATTCTTCCCATTTTGCAATGAGGTCGCTTTTAGTTTCAACAACCTGACTCTCAGAAATAGTCAATCTACATACCTGGAGGGCAGACAAAAAGATATGTCAAAGCAATTTTGGAGACATCAGACAGCTTGAACTGATCCCAATCCCGATCATCAACTTGAATAGACCTGGCTGCTGACACAGCAATGATTCAGCTCTTGTTCATTGAGTCTATCTCTGAATAACTTGCATTTTATCAGTAAATCCAGAGCCACGACATAGTCTGCATCGGTAAATACCAAAGAATCATACCGGTGCCATAATTGGTTGGTCTCAAGTTCTAGTGTGACTGGGAATGGAACATAGTGGCCTTGAACTGTCCAGTACCCCTGGACAATGGCTGGTGACTCTATGTCCATATTGCAAGGAGTGCATCAGCCTGTTGGATGTGAGGCTTTCTGAAGACATTTCTATTAGACTAATGGGTATCTAAGGGCAACAGGGCATTTTGGCCTGCAGACATTGTCATACTGCAGTTGAAATCGAGTGTATAAATTGAAAGAATAACAGTCACACATAGAAACTGCTAGAAAAGTGCTTACATGAGTCGATGCCATATTAGCTAACAATTCTCAAATTTTGCTCAAAATGCCCCCAAATGCTGGCTTCTAGAGAAACAAATTGCACCAGAATGTAGCGCCATATGAGGACTCTGAACAGGTATGATAGGAAAATGGTGGGCAGCATGCTGATGTGGTTGGAATCAATAAGCAATGTGCGCTTGTTTGTTCCATCATTCATGTGGTCTGTCAGCAGGTGACCTTGCTGCGACCCGACCCGGCATATTTGGCTCTATTTAAGTACTTGTGCCAAAGAATGGATTATGATGTTCTGTGCTGTATCGTCTCCAGCAGCGTACTTGTCGCCACATATTGGTGTGGAGGTAGGTGAATGGTCTTTGATTTTATTCCCTTGGCTGTTCGGACCAATCTACTATGTCTCAGCACAGGTGAACCAGACCTCGGAATTTGTTGATGTCATTCGAGCCCTTCCCGGCTTCGTTGATCTGCTGTTTGACGACCTTCAGATATCCCGATCCATTAACCCCAAGGATCATCCGGTCACTGCGTTCATACCCATTCTTGGTGTTATCAATCAGCAAGCAGGAGAGTCCCCGTGGTATCCAGAATTAGATGCCTTGCACCAGGATTTCATGGACCGAAGGCTTATTCCAGTCGTGATCTTGGTCATAATGAAACTGAATCCCTGGACGCTTGTTGTTGACGAAGGTTACACAGCCTTCATCCAATCTTTCAACATCTTCATCAGATATATTCATCGACGAATGTCGGCGCCGTGTTAGTTGCCGAAATTGTTGAGGCCAACCTTTTGCGCGAAATCGCAAAATCATTCCCGTTCTTGGCTAGACAGCCTCGTGGAGTGGAGACTGGGCCTCTCTGGACGCAATACCAGTATCTTCTCAATACGATAACCACATTTTATCCTCTCGTGTTTCGAGCGTTTCATCCATGGTTGAAGCGCGGCAATCCCAAGGAGCTGTGTGACGAAGCAAATCCAATATTTCCCGATTGGAATTCTCTGCATGGAATGCTGTAAGGGCTGCTGAGCGATCGCAGGGCATACAAGCTTCTGAAAAGACCCGTCTGCGCCAATCTCACGGTCAGTGTTGCAACCAAAGCTTTTGTTTAGTTGATTCATTGACTTCAATGACTCCAGTGTCCTTCAAATCCCATCCAAGTGAATCTCGCGAAACAATGTGGAGGTTGTTTCGCCGAACGATATTGCTCTCGTGACTGCCAGAAAGCTCATTGGAAGAATGGACATCGTGAACAGTGTCGTCCTCCGTCGGGTAAGTGTTATATGTCTTCAAATTGGGAGCCAATCACACCTTTCTCACTTGACATCTATTCTAGCTGAATATTCCCTGAGTACAGAATCCTTCGTCGTGAGAGATTTCGTATCAGTTGTTATGGCTGACCGCTTTACATTCATGCTCCGCTCATACGATTTTCTCACTGAAGAGATCAACCCAGCTCGAGGTCGGTATTCGCTCGTCGTGAAATCGGTGATGACACCAGGCTGCGAGCCATGTCTGGAGAATCTTTCTTGGCAGCTGAAGCGACACAAGAGTCTGACAAGGTCGCGAAGGATATGATTCGAAGAGGCGGTGGCGCTATCTTGGTGTATCTCTTGATAGCAGATGCGAAAGGCACGCATTTCTCTATATATGCATGGATAAACACCTAAATCTTTGTCTATTCCAGTGTCTATTGATTGACCTTGCTGGACGCCAGTCACCTCTTAGAATCTGGGCGAAGTATGTGAACGACAATGGAGAGGAAGGTCTAGACTACTTGATATAAAAGAATGATCAGAGTTGAACAAGCCGACGAGTGGATCGGTCCGCAGGGTACCGGTCTCATCTCACTCGACATAAATCCGGAAAAGGAATTGACCCATCCACGCGGGGTATGAAACTGCCGAAATGATTTGTTTCACATCAAGAGTGAAGAATCGTCTATCTCTTCTCTATCCAGTCAGGCATATCCAAGGAGCGTCACTGGTGCTACGGTGGACATCTCTGGGACAACATGAGCTCTCCATTAACACGACTCCTCCCTACCCTGCCGTCATGAAGATTCGAGATCAGAGTCAGAGACGGGATTTACCATCAGATCACCAGCGCTGATCCGAAACGATTCAGTCTTTCGGATATCCCGGTCAAACAACAGCCCCAGCGCTAAGGGTCCATCACAAAAATATAAAAGTATCAAGGTGACCAACTCATTCCGTTCCGTTTCTCTCTCTCGGACCTTCTCTGACTCTCTGACATCATGCACCTCCGGCTTACAACTCTGTCTCTCGCTGTGTTCGCAGTACATGCAGGTCAGCCTGTGTACTTATAAGATTAGATTCCTTACCAGTTCTAACACTCGTTTAGCAGTGGAAAATATTGTAAGCAGGGACGACTCGGACTCCATTCTCCCTGAATGTGTCACTCGATGTGCTGTCGTTACGGATCTGGACGTATGATCCCACATTTCATCATTGTATCGTCAAGCTCTAACCATCACGCTCTCAGACCAAATTCCCAGAGGACGAATGTACCGGAGAGTGTCAAACCTACGCGTGCACCCAACCCAAGGTGGACGCCATCGCCGATTGTTTTGGCTGCTCGGTGGCGTACGATACCACTGGTAATTCCCTCCTGGGACTCGGGCAGCTCGGGGTGGATCGTAAGTCCTGGTTGTGAATCTCCGTCTGCGCGGTTTCTCATCAATGTTTTGGATAGAATTTGTGGCCAACTGCACTGCGGCGGGATTCCCGCTCACTAATGTGACAGTTGTGGCCACGAAGAATCTGGATAGCACGTCACAGTCTGCTCCGAATACAGCACAGAGCCAGAGCCAGAGCCTGACACAGACACAGAACGCAAACCCGTCCCAAAGCCAGACGAACCCGTCGCAGTCGCAGTCGAATCCTGCCGCGACACCGTCAGACAAGAATGCTGGGGTTTCATCGACCGCGATGAGTACTATGACCGTTGTCATTTCGGCGGTTGTTGGAGCACTTTTGGCATAGATACTGCAGCCATTTCGTAAAAGTTAGACTAGAGTCAATAGGAACACATGCCACTACAGAGTTGCTCTACCCATAGCTACATCACAATATTTATCTTTCGAAGATAATAGTGTCGGTCCTTGCCAATGGTTGACAGATAAGAAACCTGTGGCAATGCGGAGTTCTCTATCACTGATACTGTTACGTAGACGCGACGCCATGAAGATCTTCGTCTAAACATTCCCTCGGAAGCTTCACAAGCTTCAAGGCTCTACCATTTCTTTACATCCAATTTTGCATCATTTTATGTCCAGGTAATAACAGCACGACCGAAGATTTCGGCTGGATTTACCATGTAGATACGCCATACATCAACGAACCCAGAGAAAATCCTACAAATAGTCTGACAAGCCTACATCTGTCAGCATGCTTCGGATACAAGTATTTCGCTCAGAATCATGCCTTTGAGCTATCAACTTAGAGAAACGAGTTATTCGCCAGCGATGCCTCGAGGCTCAATGATGACGTCGTGACCGAAGCACCATCATTTCCGCTTTGGGCATATCCCGCCCGAAACCCGCCGCTTGGTCGGACGATATAAAGATGTTTGATAAGGCGAATGACATGCATGACTTCAATGATGAATTCTAGGGAGGATTCCTAATATATGACAGCAAGGCTACAGGATATCATGAGCAATGCGACGACGAAAAGAAGAAGAGAACACACACCACTATCGTGATACAAAAAGATTATCCGATCTGCCCTTTTGGACTCGAAACATCTTCCCTTGCACCAATGTCTTCGGTTCCAAGAAAGGTCGTGGTGAAAGAACAAATTCGCCGTGGAAAGACAAGGTTTTCCTGACCAGATAAGGTCGTGGTCGAAAGGGCCTAGATATCGTCAATCAACAGTGGTCAGCCATGACAAGTGAACTAGCTCACGAAAACGGCGGTTTGCACGCCGAACATGGAAGCTCACGGTGCGACGAATATGGAAGGAGCCGGTGGCCACAAATATAGACTCGAATCTGCATGGAGGGACAAAGCGTCACCTAAAGAACCCACAAGCAAGAAATATTAATGAATGATGGCAACAGAGGCAGAAAAACATGCATACATGGTCTTCCCTTCAACAACAGGATGGTCCTTGACTGCTTTCCACCAGTGTTTCACCGGAAGGTTGAGCAGCGGCACAAGGAAGAGCGCTATACAGGCAAGAGGAATCGAGGATTCTGGGCTTCGTCAATGATGAAGGAAACACGGATGGGATATCAAGGAAAAGGTGGCTTCGATTATGTCGCCGTAGAGGGTTATGCAGCGACGGAAGAAAGAATCACATTCTGAAAGATCTGACCCGCAGACAGCTGCACAAAGGAACCCAGCTAAAAGATCCTTCAGAAACGTTTGAGGATAAGCGACAAAGGAATCATACCCAACGATGGGCGCAGCCGTCAATGTACCCTCTCCCAACTGTGAGCTGGACCCAACTCTTCTCTTACATCCACCGCTGCTGCATTCCATGCAGCAAATTATTGTCGAGCCTTCTCCCAACGAAGCTTATCGGTCGGGATTGGTCTAGAGCGACGACGCTAATGGTCTTATAGATGCCAGCGATATCGAAGATTGGTCTTGGGACACCAAGCTGCAATTGAATGTCGAAGAGCAAGGTGGAGTGGCAGCGGCTGAGGATTGGTGCAGGGGAAATATCGACTTAACAGCGAATCGAGATTCCAGAATGAAGGGGAAGACAAGGCGTACATACAATAATGGAGCTGTAGAATGGATTTAGCAACGTCCAAAGACACGACAGAAAAGACGTACCTCATTCTCATATAGGTCTCCATCGTCTTTCTCCTGACCAGCGACATAATTCGCGAATCCTACCAAGACAGCCTCAAATGACTATACGCGACGGGTCTTAGGATTTCAAACGTAATTCTGGATCTGTCGTCAAGGGAAAACCTTGCTCAAAGCCCGTTCTATTCTGCTGCCAAAAAGCTCAGCAAAAGCTGAGAGATGACCAGGGAATTTGGCTTGCATTGGGACCGCGATGCTGTATCGTATCCGAGACCGGAATAAGGACCACCAGGGACAATAGGACCAAAGAAGTCATGGTACGATTTCATGGCTAGCAGACGTCGTCAGCAAAAACACCACCAGCGTGAGCATCTCAACAGACCATGGCTGACGGGTCATTAATTTGGCGAGGTAAATAAAAGCCTGGGATTGACGCGAGAGCAATAAAGGTAGTCATTAATATTGGGTGACGACAGGCAAAGGCGGAAGAAGCAGGAGTAGGCGTGACATGATTATGCATTCGGCATCTCGGATCATAACCTCCTCGTGCTGTTTCCCACCACGTGGCACGACGCGTCGCGATACCAGCTGCTCATTATCCATTTCTCTGTCCCCTATTGGTACATTACGGTTCTTCTTGTTCGCGAATAATGGTCATATTTCCTGAATGAGCAGTGCTCAAGCATACCACAATCCGAACAGAACCCTGAGCTCATGTTAATACAACTAATAGAAATTCAGGATTAAAGTCGTGTTTATAGCAGTCAAGCAATGCAAAATAAGTCAATAGTCACAGTAAGGGTCCTGGCGATGGAGAATATGAGGGTGGAGAAATGTCTGCCGCTTGTGCTGCATTCTCCTCACGCAGTGTCCGCAGCTGTTGCTCCAATGTCTGAATCTGAGCTACGGCCTGGCTAAGTCTCTGTCTCTGCAGCTCTTGCTGCATGATCTCAGACCGAGAACTTGAAGCAGTTTCAATGGCTCCAATACCTTTCCGCGGCGCTCGCTGGACTATGAACAATGAATCACTGTCAGTGATCGGGATCTGGCCAGTTTGTTCCTGCTTCTTCGCTCGGCGTCGAGCACGAATCAACCAAAGAGTAACAAGTGTTGCCAGTACCGCGATGCCGCCTAGAATGGCGACTACGATGGGGATTTGAACGGTCACAGCGCCACCATTCTATCGAAGAGCTACATATTGGGAAGTCCTTAGTAGGAAACATAGAGTTTGAAGATACAGCATCAGTATGAACATGCACCAGGGAACTTGACTTCTAGGTTGTGAGTCACTCCCGCCTCTCTCACACTTTGAAGAATTTCTGTTGATCGTGCCTAGAATCCATTGATGGTGGTACTCCCGGAGGTGGTTTCAGAGGAGCTTCTCCCATTCATCCCCCCGGCGCCCTTGTTCTGCTGGAATGTGAAATGAGAATATGGGAAAAGATCTTAACAAGTAACTGCTGAAAGCTTCCTTTGCTTTCCAAAAAGGTTTTCAATCTGGAGAGCTTACATTGGGAGAGGCTAGTACCGTTTATACACAATCAATCAGCAAGCTCAACTGATGCGATCATTGTAGCACTGACCTCATCATGGTCCCGGATATTTTTATCTATCGGCTACTATTCCATTAATACCTTTCTAATTCTCCTTGAATATCGCGAGTCGGTGCCTTGCAGTGTATTTGTCAGTCTACTGCTCTGCTATTCGTGTTTTCGAGATTGGTGAACTGACCTTGGGTAGTTTGCTTTCCGATGACATCGATACCGGGTCCTTGTGCAATCCTGTCCAAGTTCTGTCAAATTCAAAGGTTTAGAGTCTTGGTTAATAGATTCCGCTGGCAGTAGCACTCAAAAAACACTGTAGATCCCCGACGTTAGAGCCCTTCCGGTCAGTTGATGGACACCTGGGTGTCTCACACTCGATATTGTATTCTTTCCTGGACGACAGGTCTGGAAGATGAGCCGGCGAGTGACAGCAAGGCATCAAGGGCAAAGATTGCTTACATTGACGACATGCTGGCGGTGGTAGCTTGAGGAGGTTACAACAGCATAGTCGACTTGGTTAATTGGGGACATGTTATCGTTTAAAGATGAGAGCTGCTGATGATGGTAGATGAGTGTCAGGAGGGATGAAATATTGCCCCGATCCACGGGATTTTATGCTCAATATTTTAGCCCCTTTCAGGAGGTGCATCAACAAAGGAGGGTCTGATGCTATTCTACTGTCATTAAATACAGGCTACATTTATAGAAATACAAATCTATGATGCAAAAATGCGCTCATGGTAAAGCAGTGTTATTTCGAGCTTGTGAATACGGCGCATGGCCAAATTCCAATCACCAAGGCCATGCATGGCCCATAGTGGATTGTATTACAGGGTTATTTAGTCGATGGCATGATAATCTCGACGAGTTTACTGTAAGATGAGAATCGAGCTCAATTGTCTGCTAGATGGACTCTCGACTCGACCATTTATTGTGGAACCAAGTTGGACTGTTGTGTCTTTCAATCGAGTGCGATAAGCAGTACTATCTCTCCGGGATTGCGGATTCAAGAAGTGACATGCAATCTGCTACCCGGTTTGCTGCCATGATTATTGCGGGGGGATGCTTTTTTGATCTCCTCTCGACACTCGCTGGTGTGGCCTTGGTGTTTTTAGTGAAGACGGGCGACGATTCAATGATGAGACTTGAATGATCTTCTCCTTTCATTTTGGTAAGCGCAGACGCCTGCGCAGTACCACGGTATCGGTAGAAGCTGCACAAGACAAACAACTTCACAGCAGGATACCCAATCCAAACAGACATGTCTTTGCAAGCCACCAATCCACGCCAGTCGGCTTTGAATAGCTATTGCTTCATTCCCTTCCTTTTCGTTCCAGCCTGAGTGGTGGTCCGAAAGCAGGGATTCGCATGAATCCTCCGAAAGACCCGAAAGAGGGAGAATGTCGTAATGTTGCAGTACATACTAGTAGCGAAGAATTCATACACGCAATCGTTCAAGTCGAAAGCGCGCTTGAATCCGTCTTAAAATGATGGGAATCCATTCCAAAAACCGACTCTAATCCATCTTGAGCGCATCGGACCTTGCCTCCGAATATAACATCCGAGAATCCCCGATGATTCGAGTATCCCCGAACAGCCGGTACTCGGGTCTGGAGTTTTTTCCATCGCTTCTTGCCTTCTCCCATCGCGTCGCATTTGCCTTGTACTCGCTTTCTACATCTCCCTTGGCTATCCCTCTTCGTCCGGAGATCCCGATGGAGCTCTGGCTCGGGACTTCGCTCCCGATGGGTCTGTAAAGGTGCGTAAAAGTTCCTTGTTATTCAGGTAGAAGCTGATGTTTTCTAGACGATGTAAAACCTCTGGATCCTCGGAATTCGCTCGTCTGGGACGTCCCTTAATGCGAGCTAATGTCCGTCCCGCTTGCCGTGCCCATGACCTTACCTGACACCGTCTCGTCAGCCAACGATACTCGGTCATTGTACGCGCAGCCTCTCGTCGACGAGTTCATCGTGCTCCCCAGCGAGCTCGTCATGATCAATAATAGTTCGTCGGTTTTCTCTTCTTCCTTCGCTATTGCTGAAGTCGCTTCAGCAGCCAGTAGCTCTATCCATGACAGCGCCGGCCTGATCGATAACAATATGCATTTCAGTCTCGTCGAGGATGACCTTGCTGGACGGTCACTATGAGCTGTGACTCTCTTGCCGACGCTAGATAATTTCTTTTCGCCCCGTCACCGGATAATCTCCTTTCACCGAATAATGCTATCGCTCGTTAGAATAAGGTACCGCATCGTTGGGGATAGGAAGCTTGGTTGGTGGAAAAGCGGCTTCGGTGAGGGAATGAAGAGCTGTCGTTGGAATCTCGGGCCATAATGCATAATGTACGTTTCATTCCCCTGCGTTGGACCTTTGCTGAAAGGTCGGCACAGCTTTATCAACCTGCTTCGAGCTTCGCTTTGCTCTATCATCTTAACTTTGCTTGCTCTTGCAAGACCTCAAGCTTATCCGAATCCATAGACTGTTTGCGTTTCAGCGGTTTCAGCATTGTCGTCTTGTGGACCGACGAAGTTCATCCAAGGGAGCTTGGAGAGAATCAGATCGTCGAAGAGAATCGGGTCACCAAAGGGATTGGGTATCTGGTACGTTTCGCCTCTTCTTTCTGTGCTGCGTATCGCTGAATAGATGCAGCTTGTCAATGCCATTGACGACGATAGCAAGTCCATTGTCATGGCGATTCCGACGCCTCGGCTCATTGGGCGCCCTGATTCATTATAGTGAATCGAACGCCGTCGTTCATTGTGGCAAATCCTGTCCTTTGACTTCTGCGACACATCGATTCACTGACGGGTTCCATCACCGATTTACCGACATTGGGGTCTTGACAGGGAAAACGTCGGTCGTCGTTGCAGGGAAGCGCTCCTTGCTAGCGGGAGTAAGGAGCTTGGTGGAGAGAGATAATGAGCTGAGCAGGAAGGGCCTCGTCGTCGAGAGAACAAGGAAATTCGTCGTCGAGGAATCAAGCGCTCGTCATCGTACGTTGCCTTGTTTTTCTTTGGGCGCAGCTGATATCATTTCGCAGGTCGTCGTTTGCTTTAGCGAATCCCCTAGTGCTTTTCCGACCAGTTAATTCCATGAAGGTCGACCAACCCCCCGCTGTCGAGATTAATCTCTTGGTGAAGATTTAGTGGGATAAGAAGCTGGGTCGTTGGAGCTGAAGAATCGAGTGGTTTCGCATCAGGTATGTTGATTTGCCTTTCGCTTTTTGATGTCGCTGAAGGCATGTCGCAGGTCTATGATCAATCTTGCTCTTCTGCGCGACCTTTGGCCGTCAATGTCGAGCTACATCTGGGACGTCGCATAAGTTGTCGTCAATACAGATAACAAGGTACATTCTTCTTCCTCCTTTCCTTCTATTTGGCTCACCCCTTCGCAGTGACATACGTAGATATCTCTTGTTGTATAATATATAAAACAATATCTTTTTTTCATGACCGTCTCCTTATGCTCGACGTCAATCCTTCCTACTTTGTCAGCCACTTTTCATTTCTTTTACCGGTTAAATGTCGTCGGTCTCGCTAGCGATATACAAGGCTAATACGAATTCTGAGGCGATGACCTCTTTCCCTTCTATGAACAACCTCCCTTGTCTCCGCTGCTCCTGCTTGGGACGACCTCTGAGATGATTGGAGACGGGGACGTGACACTGCTGGGAGGATGCGAGTAGCAGGGAGGTGATGGTGGCCTAGAGGATGCAGATGGGCGGGATGTTGCGATGCAGGATCACACCGTGTTCCGATAGCATTTTACAAGGTGTGAAGGTCATGCGGGACTCGATTGTATTGACAAAAAAGGCACGAAAGTTGGCGAAATTGGGTTCCATCTACCAAGTATGAGAGCCATCATTACTGTGTCCGGAAACACTTCCCAACTGTATTTGAGAGCTCTAATGCTGGAAGCGTATGGCAATGAAGTTTCTCTGTGACAAGGCGCATGGCGTGACACGACGTGTTTCGGCAAGTCAGCTGAGTGTTCCCCGTCCCGGTCGCACTCTCTGCTCCTATCCCTCTAAAAGCCACCCGCAGCGCTGCGGGCAAGCCAGATTATTATTTTTAAACTTTTCCACGATTTAGTTTGCCCGCAGCAACCTGGCTTAGGCTGCCCGCAGCAATCTCAGTCACATGACAGACTTGCCCGCAGCAATTGTTAATAGAACTGTTAAGACTGTTAAGAAAGATATGTGAGTGAAATAAGTTGGGCGGTGCGCACTCTTTGGACTTGGTTCACCTGGCAACTTTTGATCAGTAAACATTGGTTAATGGAAAGGCACTGACTTGAATGGAGTTATAGCAAGTGCGAGTTTATTAAAGATTGATTGGATGATATGCAAGACATGGAAGGGTTTGGGATATGTCTGCACAGATTATGTAAGTGACCGAAAAAGGAAATTGATGGAAACAGTTTAATATTGATGGGGAGAGTGTGGGTAGCATGTACGGAGCGAAATTAAGTAAGAGTATCGATTTTAGGAGATATTTCCCTATCCATATAACATCCGCCCTAGGTACCTATCCCTCTAAAAGCCACCCGCAGCGCTGCGGGCAAGCCAGATTATTATTTTTAAACTTTTCCACGATTTAGTTTGCCCGCAGCAACCTGGCTTAGGCTGCCCGCAGCAATCTCCTAATATAAACTATTAATATGATAGACTTGCCCGCAGCAATCCTTAATACAACTGTTAATATGATAGACTTGCCCGCAGCAATCATTAATACAACTGTTAAGACTCTTAACAAACATATGTCAGTCAACCAAGTTGGCGGGTGCACACTCTAAGGACTTGGTACACCAGCCAAGTTTTTCACTTGATATAAACTGCTACTACAACTGTCAAGACTCTTCACAAACACATTTTAATGATTCTTAGTCAACTAAGTTGACCAGTATGCACTTGAAGGACTTGGTGCACCAGCCACCTTTTTCACTTAATATAAACTGTTAATATGATAGACTTGCCTGCAGCAATATTTGATATGGCTTCTAAGACTCTGAACAAACATATCATAATGATTCAAGGTCAACTAAGTTGACTGGTGTGCACTCTACAGACTTGGTGCATTATGATGAGCCTGTATGTGCAGTAGAATTGCTTTAAAGTCCGCGGAATCAAACTTGCCTGCAGCAATATTTGATACGGCTTCTAAGACTCTTAACAAGCATATCTTAATGATTCAAGGTCAACTAAGTTGACTGGTGTGCACTCTACGGACTTGGTGCATTATGATGAGCCTGTATGTGCAGTAGAATTGCTTTAAAGTCCGCGGAATCAAACTTGCCTGCAGCAATATTTGATACGGCTTCTAAGACTCTTAACAAGCATATCTTAATGATTCAAGGTCAACTAAGTTGACTGGTGTGCACTCTACGGACTTGGTGCATTATGTATGATGAGCCTGTATGTGCAGTAGAATTGCTTACAAGTCCGCGGAATCAAACTTGCCTGCAGCAATATTTGATACAGCTTCTAAGACTCTTAACAAACATATCTTAATGATTCAAGGTCAACTAAGTTGACTGGTGTGCACTCTACGGACTTGGTGCATTATGATGAGCCTGTATGTGCAGTAGAATTGCTTTCAAGTCCGCGGAATCAGAAATTGTCAAAAACGGACAAGAACTAGATATGTTATTGAAGAAACAAAGCCATTGCTACTCTGCAGTGGGACTTGAGTGAGTACTGAATGGTATATTATATCCATACTCAAATGCGAGTTGAACGGACACCTTTGCCGATCACTTGTGGGTGTCTGTCCACTTTTCTTGGTCTTCCGGCGAGTCACAAAATTGTTATATAATCAAGAAATTCAGCATATATAGTCCCGTAAATCCATTTGAACCCTTAGGACTTGTTTCCGGGCACAGCGGCCGTCCGGATGAGCAATCGAGACAAGAAGAAAGGTGACACGAGGCTAAGCGCTCATTAAGCGCCCAGATCCGAGGCAACCGGTGATGGTTACTGCCGAGGATGCGAGACTTGCACGTGCGGACAAACACACGCAAACTTTACTCCATAGTTTCTTCCTTCCTTCCCACTTCCTCCCACTGCGAAAAAAGTTCCGAAACCCTCCCAGCATCAACGCGCACCGCCCAAGGTATCCACGAGTCACCAAAGGAGCTCTCACACGTGTCCCAGCGCACTGGAAGCCGTGGAAGCCATGAAACCGAATAATGCCGATATGGTGCGGCGGATTTTTTTCTCCCCTTTGTTCCAAGGATTTCCCAGCTGATTCCTTCATTATATAGGCTCCATTCATCCAGAAAAATGTCAGTCTAGCCTTCCATGCCCGGATTTACAGCATTGACTTTAAATACTCAGAATCAGGACAACCCACCGTCAAGAGACGAGGTATGTTCTTCCTCCCATTTGTTGTCTGTTGAAGTAACATGCTTTCATTCTCTAGATGACGGACATTCGTCGAGCGGAGCGCAAAGATCGGATACCGAAAAGGAAAATGGATTCGGAAGTGAGTAAACCTTGCCATGGAATATTTCTTTTTCCTTACGTCTGTTCAGATCGGGGAATCCGCGTTCGCTGTTAGTTACATTTTGTTGATCTCCTGCCTTGCTCAAAGTCCTCAGGACGGCACTCCGCCTATATATTTTATCTGGTAAATCATCTATTGATTTACCCAAATTCTTGCTCAGACACGCTCGACACACCATCATGAGCAGTGTGCTGTCTACTGTATGCTCCTCTGCAAGCGAGTCCAAGCATGCTCCCCTCAATGAGCTAGCCGCTGATCAATGTCCCACATTCATTCTAAAAATAAACATATCAAAGACCAGATGCACATGACACATCTATTAATACAGTTCATCCCTTTGATTCTCACAGGTATTTGCTTTCAACTGGTTCCACATACTCCAAGCACTAGAACACCTTCATAACACAGTCAATCTACAACAAGAAAATCTTTATCTATACAACTCATCATGCAACCGGGCTATAGTCCATATCACTCTGACTATCATCATCATCCTCGTCCCCTTCAGCATCACCATGAACCTTCTTCAATGGCCCAGCTTCTGTTTCATCTTGAGGCCCTCCCTTCCGCTTCTGGCCCCCAATCCTTTTATTGCTCCTGGTTTCTCGATGACCACTGGCCTTGTTCAGGGCGCCTCTCAACTCCTGATGGTATTCTTCCATTTCATCCCCCAGGACGTCATCCAAAACAGGATCACTCTTCTTCAAAGTCTCCAGTGCGTCATGTGCTTTCTCGGCCACCTCCATCAACATGTCAGTGATCTCGTGGTACTTGTCCGGAAACTGCTTCAAGGATGCCAGCACATCACCCAAGCCTGTTGATCTGCCCAACTCCAACATGCACTCAACACCACCAGGGGAGATCAAGTGATAGTCGGCAGCCGCAAGGTGTGCTGGAACAGCTGGACCTGCCATCTCTTCCACATCGTCCTCTCCTTCAAACATCTCATCAGCTGTTGCACGCTCATGTGGCTCCTTAGCTGCAGCAATCTCTCCCACCAGAGCATGCAACTCCTTGTGACTTGTCTGAGGCAACTTCTCAAGCACCTCCTGATGTTTCTCAATCTGCCCCTCAATATCTGCCACCAACTTTGTGTGAACCTCATGCTTTGTTTGGGCCACCTTTGCTCTTATCTCCTCTAACTCCTTTGCTGCCTCTTCTGCTTCAACCAGAGCCTTTGCTCTCTCCTCAGCCTGTTGAGCACCCTCCTCCAGAAATTGTTCCTCCAGATCTTTCTTTTTCTTCTCCAAATCAGCCTTTCCTGCCTCCTGCTGCTTTTTCACCAAATCCACCTTCATCTGGTACTCGAACGCCGCAATGTGTTCTGCTAGAACCCATCTGGGCTCTTTAGGAACAACAAGCATGTCCTTCAACCCAGGAACACCACGGAAAGGTGGAAACGCGGCACCTGGATTGAAATTCAAGTGTTCAGTCACCAAAGTCATCCAAGAAGGGCTTTGTGCCAGCACATTCCAAACAGCATTGAATATTAGGCGCATGTTGGTGTCCCCAGTCAATCCGGCTGCCACTGCAGGATTGATTGCCACTTTATCAAGGAATTTCTGAGTGCGAGTAGCAATTGCATCACTGAGCACTTCAGAGGCCACAGGAAACAAAACATAGTCCTCTGAGCGAATCTGTTCAGACTGTGCTATCTCTGGATCTGAATGGCCAGGAGATCGGATTTTGTTTGGAGGATCTGCCACAAAGAGTTGGTGGGGGGGTGGACATTTGTGGGTTATGAGAGCGCGGAAATCCTTCACAAGGACTTCACGATTTTCCAGAATGTAATCAATCCTCGCCTGGACAAAAATCAACACCATCAATATAAATGGCACTGTACAACTCACCTGCTTGGATTGAGTAGTATTTTGTCCGCCAATCAGCATCTCAATCACTTGAGACCAGTCCTCAGAATCCGGTGGAGGGAATGCCTTGTCTTTGATTCTCTTCCAGCTAACTGGATAATAGCGGTCCTTGTATGCACTGACACCTGCACACATTAGAAACATCTGAGCAACAATTAATTTAGGGATACATGGACAATCTCAACACTCACAAAGGAGCAGACAATGTCCAATTCATCCACCACTGTGGACTTTCTCATGAATGGATTCAACACCTAACTCTGCATCAGTCCTCCATACTGCAAGGCTGAAAAATGTAGACTCACGACTCCACCCAGGACAAACTTGCCCCCATCTCCCACAATTTTCTTAGCAGCCAGCTCACGCAGCTCATCTGTTATCCCTCCTCCCGCCCTGTTTTTGCTTTTGGGTTTAGCTGGCACTATCCCCGTGTTTGCCCATAGTGCACCATCAGCAAGAACACTACGACCGATAAGACCTTCAAGCAACTCTGCCTGAGTCACACAGTCTTGCAAGATGACCAAAGTGATCTTAAAACCAATGAGAAACCTTGCATCACAAACAGAACACAAACTTGCCTCAATGTTGCGCATATCTGCTAACATTAACCAGAACTTCCCACGACTTTTTACATCGGCCGGAAACAGAGGCCACCAGTTTTCACCAGCAAACAACTTTATCAGGACAGGCAAGAGGCGTGGATGTTTAAGTAACCGGAACAATGCCGGATATCTGGCCTCGACATCAGCTGCATCCACGCTCAACAAAAACCTTCTCATGATGCTGCAAATTTCTTTTTTGTCCTGCATGTCATTTACCACATTGGCCCACACCATGTCATTGACCAGTTTACGTGTGATTGGTTCAAGAAGTTGGCTATGATCTAGTGAGTTATCTGATGTGATGAAATGCTGCAAGTTGACCATGTGAGCCTGAGCTGCACCTGTAGCCATATCAGCCAAGACTTTGTGGAAAAGGCGGAATATACACACTTTCAACCATGAGCTTTGCAAACACCCTCGATTTAAGAGGATCAGCAGGACCAGAAGCATTGGTACCTTGGTCCCTTGCCAGTTTGTCAACCGCTTTAATGCGATGTTGACCCCGGACAACAGACAAGTTGGGGGTGCCACCGCAGGTGACCACTCGGTTGCCAGCAGAATCAAGTTTGAGTTTGAACAGACTGTGGTCTTTGATAATTGCATAGATGGGATGTGCTTGTGTCTGGTTGCCGTATTGAGCCATGAACCCAGCCAGCTTGTTGACGTGATCCTGGTCTATGCCACGTTGCATCTCTGCTGATTCCGTATCGGCCGTGTGAATTAAAAACAGGCCAGGAAGCATGAAAGGTTCAAAAAGGTCGGCAGCCATGTCCGCGGGATTCTTGATTCGTGAGGTGTCCATGGTACGGGAGAGCAAGGCAGCAATGTCGGGAGGTAAATCAGCTGTTGGAGCCATGTTTAGGGTCAGGTTCCCAAATAGGAAGGTAGAAATTGGGAACAAGGAGCGTGGGAGGGGTTTATATACTGCTAGAGCATGACAAATCGTCACAAAAGCATGATGCATAGTCACAGCTGCTTCTTGATAAACTCCTACACTCTGAACAAGGTTGTACAACCTCAATCTTTCAATCCTCAGGCATTCCCATTATTGATGCAGTCCCGCATTTAGAAATTGATGTGATATCTCCATTAAGGTTTATATTCACAGCGACTCACTGTGAATATTTTCACAGTTTCAGCATGGTCTCCAATTCTTCATATGCTCTTTACTCCTGAATCCACACTTTGCAGCGGCATACCATTTCCAAAAGCCCTCTTGCGCCACTCTAATTACTTCACCTACTACTACCGTGATACATGGTCACAGGGGCCATTGTGACGATTTGTCACCCTTCTGTGAATGTTCTATAATCCTACTCGACTATCAATTTGCACCACTTACTGATGCCATTTGTTTCCATTGAGATACATTTTCTGATCCCCACCATGTACCGATCAAACATCCCTGTCATATGTGATCCATATAACCCCAATTTGGTCTGGTATAAGATATAAGTCAACAAGAACACTTCCATGCTTTCAGGCTGCCCTGTAATCCACTTTATGCACCATTTCCAAAGCCCTCTTGCGCCACTTTAATCACTTCACCTACTACTAGCGTGATACATGGTCACAGGCGCCATTGTGACGCCTTGTCACCCTTCCGTGAATGTTATATAATCATACTCGACTATCAATTTGCACCACTTCCTGATGCCAACTGTTTGCATTGAGGTACATTGTCTGATCCCCACCATGTACCCATTAAACATCCTATGAATATGTGATCCATATAATCCCAATTTGGTTTGGCATAAATTACAAGTCAACAAGAACCCTTCCATGCGCTCAGGCTGGCTTGTAATTCACTTCATAGTCTACCATCCATCTCAGCATGAGCTAGTAACAGCACACCATTTTCAAAGCCCTCTTGCACCACTCTAATCACTTCACCTACTACTACCGTGATACATGGTCACAGGGGCCATTGTGACGACTTGTCACGCTTCTGTGAATGTTATATAATCGTACTCGACTATCAATCTTCACCAATTACTGATGCCATTTGTTTCCATTGAGATACATTGTCTGATCCGCACCATGAACCCATCAAACATCCCTATCAGATGTGATCCATATAACCCCCATTTGGGCTGATATAAAATACAAGTCCACATGAACCCTTCCATGCTTTCAGGCTGGCTTGTAATCCACTCCATAGTCTACCATCCATCTCAGCATGAGCCAGTAACAGGACACCATTTTCAAAGCCCTCTTGGACCACTCTATTTAACATATCACTTCACCTCCCACTAGCGTGATACATGGTCACAGGGGCCATTGTGACGACTTGTCACCCTTCTGTGAATGATATATAATCATACCCGACTATCAATTTGCACCACTTCCTGATGCCATCTGTCTGCAGTGAGGTACATTGTCTGATCCCCACCAAGTACCCATTAAACATCCCTATGAATATGTGATCCATATAACCCCAATTTGGTTTGGTATAAATTACAAGTCAACAAGAACCCTTCCATGCTCTCAGGCTGGCTTGTAATCCACTTCATAGTCTACCACCTCTCAGCATGAGCCAGTAACAGCACACCATTTCAAAGCCCTCTTGCACCACTCTAATCACTTCACCTACTACTACCGTGATACATGGTCACAGGGGTCATTGTGACGACTTGTCACGCTTCTGTGAATGTTATATAATCGTACTCGACTATCAATCTGCACCACTTACTGATGCCATTTGTTTCCATTGAGATACATTGTCTGATCCGCTCCATGAACCCATCAAACATACCTATCATACGTGATCCATATAACCCCAATTTGGGCTGGTATAAAATACAAGTCCACATGAACCCTTCCATGCTTTCAGGCTGGCTTGTAATCCACTTCATGGTCTACCATCCATCTCAGCATGAGCCAGTAACAGCACATCATTTTCAAAGCCCTCTTGGACCACTCTATTTAACATATCACTTCACCTCCCACTAGCGTGATACATGGTCACAGGGGCCATTGTGACGCCTTGTCACCCTTCTGGTCGACCTTCTATGGTTCAACAAATGATCTTTATGATCTCCTTTGCAAGCTAGCTTCAGGTCCCGCACATCAAATCATCCTCAATTGTGTGCAATCAAGGTAATATCAAGTGTGGCGCAATTTCAGCACTATGTCTATATCTCCTTTTATATCCAAGATCTATGAGATCTGACGACTATTACCTGTAGATCTATACGCTATGCAGAGTACATGGTACACATCGATGGCGACAATGAAGCTGTGAGTGTGCAAGAAGGGAAAGGGGAGGACAGGTGCAACCACTTTAGACTTTTGACCGTGCCTTGTACGCAGTTTCTGGATGATTCTAGTGAAGGAGGAATGATATATATAGCCTTCTATGTGCACTTTAGTTGCCAAATGATCCCTGAGGTCCTGCGATCAGCAATTAAAGTGTGGCGCAATGATCAATGATGTCGGGTACCAAGACCGATGTTGTGGATGGTCTGGGACCCGGTTGGGGCTATATATATAGTCGCTGCCAATGGTAATATGATGTTATAATGCCGATAAAGCATCCGAGTACTATATGAGTGGATATTCCTCAAGAGATCTAAACTTCAATAAATAGATAACTTTGAATGAATCACAGAATGGAGCCATTCCAGACGTCATACTATGTAGCTAATAACTCAAGTTGAAGTAATATCCCCAACTTGAACTCATAACTCCATGTCTATACTCTAATAAATAATCGGTGCATTTCAGAGGAGAACCAACTCGGGGTGTATTAATCTTTTTGCTTCTATCGAACTATGTATATACGTCTAGGTCAGTAGGGACTAGTTCTCATCCAATAGCAATTAACTCTGCTAATCCCAGCTTGAAGTGAACAGCTGATATACTATAACCTCCGAAATTCAGCACACAAGCCTTTTGAAAAGGCCTGTTTGACCTCTCTTGTCTCTCCATTAACTCTGCATAATTCCCCGATGGCTATATGACACCACATGCTGTAGTCATCTGTTCCACATATGAACTCTGTGGGACCATCTGTTACTCTGGCTAAACTGCCGTGTCTCCCATGGCTCCAAAAGACACGGAATGACTTATCACATACAGGAATGACTGCTTTTGATGCGAGAAACTGCCACCGATGTAGAGGGCTCGAGTGGTCGGATTTCGATGAAATAAGGTATTGTGGAGCAGTGTTTCAGGCATTATTGCTGATCTGTGTGGCGAATGCTGTCCTCTTCGCTGCAAAATCCGAGATACATGTATGATAACTACATGGTGTGCATCACCGGCCTATGCCTTTGCCTCCAAATACCAGCCGGCCACTGTCCCGCCTTCCTGAACACACTTAAATTCACATGCTTGAATCGGCCCGCCTCTTTCAGCTATCCATGGCCAAGCATGCACAGGGAATCTTTGGATGAACCCCATTCACACACCAGCAAACATTTGAAGATCATATCACAGCTATTTCTTGAACCAAAATTTCTAGTTTTGTGCCTAGTGCTAGGGAATGACTTTTTGCATATGACATTTGGAAGCCTTACACACCGTCCTGAAGAGCCCTCTCCACACTTCCTATGTTCGTTGGAGCCATTGGTGCGTTCATGGACTTGTTTGAACCATAACCATCAGGCCAAACAAGTCTTAGATCAAATGCGCCACATGTTGTGAGAAATCTCATTTGGTGTGCTGAGTTACAATCAGAACCTTCAGACATTATATTCAGAGTGATTTGTATTCCATATGCCTCCAATGAGCTCTGATAATCAACCGGAAAGGCTTTGGTTAATTCTTGAACAAATAGTGAACTCTGTCTTCAACTTCCTTTTTAATCCTCACATGTCCTTCAACTCAGTAGCCTTGTTATCCCAGGGCTCTCTGTGATGTAGTGAATCTGCCTTGGTCGGTCAAGATAGTGGCAGCAGCCAGTGCTCCAGAAGCTATGATTTCTACCAAAGCCCTTTCATTCGCTCCAGCTGCCCTACATGCCGTTTGAAGCCGCTTCCGGTGTTCAGATCTCAGAACTGCGGATAGCTCCCTTGGCCAAGGTCTGCTCGTCGGCTCCGAGACCCGTTAGCGCTCATCTCCTTTGACTCCACAATGCTATACCAGCACACAGGACCCTTGTTGCACCACTCAAATGTGTGCCGAGTTATGTTGGCCAGCAGATGACACTGGAATTTCAACAAGTGTTGCGCAATGCTAGATATTGATTAGCATGGATTTTACAACAAGGATGTACGCCAGTCAGCATAAATGGAGCTCCAGAACATGTCCGTCCATTGAGTAGTGAGCAATGAATACCCCTTTTAATGGTCAACTACATTCAAGACATGAATTTGGATGGATTAGCCAGACTACAGTATTGACACAATAGATATGGGTCATACCTACAGTTAAAAAGTGTCTGTTTTGCCCAGGACAACAACTGAAGTCCACAGATGGTTCTGATGATATCTTTCAGAAACCCCGAATCTATGTCTTTTCTCTAGTCTTTAACCAACCAAATTGTGCCTCTTAATGTCCGGGTAACCTGTCACAGACACGAGCATCGTCACATTTTTTGGCTGGACAGTGTATATTAATATATCAAAAACTCAACACAACTCAAGCTAGAGACCATCCTGCACATTATACACCCTGCCTGTGCTTTTTGCCACAGTACAGTATTCTCTACAAAGAGCTTGACATCGCCCATTTCACCATTTCCTTTTCTGGGCTACCATATTTGCACTTGTTAGGATTGCCAATCCAAATTTTTGCATCTATTTGGCTACATGTCCTTATGAGGCTAGCTCACCGGATCATTATGTACATCCACCCACATATAATGATGTCCCTCATACCTGTTAATACCCCTTGTTCCCTTTTCTTTGTTTCATACAAGGCCGCACCTTGAGCATGTGTTTCATCTCTGCTTCATGTCCAACATTCCTCATAACATGGGGATCATTTCCAGTAACTTTTAACCATATGCCTTTGGGATATAGGCCTTTCTACAGGTCTGTTTTTGCTACTGTTTCAAATATATGAAATTCATTCCTAAATGGGATATTTGCTGCTATTTGGCTCTGATCAGAATATATATATATAGCATCAGGGTCCAAACCATCAAAAATCTTCCTACTCCCCCCGAAAAATACCTTTTTAGGCAACCCCACTCAAACTTCAAAATGTGCTCCTCTCTATGAAATTCTGCTATTGCTAGTGCTAATTCCTTGCCAGTCCAAACCATCAAAAATCTTCCTATTCCCTCCGAAAAATACCTTTTTAGGCAACCCCACTCAAACTTCAAAATGTCCTCCTCTCTATGAAATCCTGCTATTGCTAGTGCTAATTCCTTGCCAGGTATAAAACTCATGTTATCACCCTGATCACAAACACTACTCAGCTGTCTATTCCACGCCCAGGCCAGCGCACTTTTCACATCTTATTAATTTCTCTCACCTCTCTCCAGGTGATTCCCAGCACATTGCACTTTTTGAGACAGCCCCACCCGGATCTGTCTCCAGTTCTCTTAGCGAGGCCACCATAGTCCACGAGATCCCTGACTGGGTCCAGGTGACCTATGACATTCGAGCTCTCACCAAGATCCTTGATGGGTATGATGCTCCAGAGTGCAAGTTGCAAATTCAACTCTCCTGGAGTTATGTTCAACAATGGCTGCGCTTTGCCTTCAACTACATTTTGCCTTTACATACCAAGTGCACTGGGAGAGGGCCATGCTCATTCACAGATCTTCGTGCATTTGTTCTGTCACTTCACAGGACTTTTCCTCAGGATGAACCATGGGCCAAACGCCTGGGTCTTTACCTCATCCGGACATGGATTCACGAGCAGGACCTTGACAAAGGAACTATTCAGATTGATGAGGCTGTATCCAGTCTCCAGAGATGGTTTGGAAACTACATTGAGGTGTATATGCCTCTCCAACCTTATATTCGGCCACTGGTGTCCATTGTGACCCGGATCTTCCGCAAAGACCAGGATTACAACAAAGTTGATGATCTCAACCGCCTGCAGGCAGCCATTTATATCACCTCCATGGTCTTGAACGTCATGGTCCAAGATCCTGATGCCAAGGTTCCATCAGCGAGATTGGTCGTTCTTGCAGTCAAGGCTATGATCTTGCACATTGTGGAGATGATGACCGACCAGCCCCATGCGCTGCCAGTCACCACCAGAGCTGCTCGAATCACCCATATTCTAACTCTATTTGAGGCTTGGACCATTGGCATTGGCCAGCTTGTCACTTACACTCTCGCAAGACATAACATCTTCTATCTATTCACTGAAATCTACAACTTCCTCCCCAACCCTGACCCATCAGAATTTATGTATGGGCTACTTGGCCAGCTTGTTCGCTCCATGTCCACACACATGCTCAACCCCATTGTCCTGAGTCAGCTCGACAGAGCACTGAGACGTGTTAGTGTTGATGACGATGACACTCTCTGGAACAGGTTCTGGGAGTCTGTCAGCCCCCACACCGAGGCAGTCATCGCTTCTGGTAAATGGTATGATGAGTACAAGGCCCATGCTCATGCTATGTGCTCATACCAACAAGTATGCTTTATCTTATAGCCATATCTTCTTTTACTAACCTTGGAATAGTGCAGTGCCAGTGTCCAATACACCACTTACAAGCAGTGTGCTGCTTGTCACATTGCGCGTTATTGCTCCAAAAATTGCCAGAAGGCGGATTGGAAAGACCAACATGAAAGCAGTTGCATTCCATATGGTAAATTAGCCAAAAGTAAGCACAATGTCTGAAAACACACCCGTCACTCACTTTGAATCAGAAGTCGAGCTTATGTGGAGTGAAAGCCGCTATGCACCCCACTTTACCAATTGGTACATCAAAAACAAACTCCTTTTCGCCCGAAAGCAGTACACAGGAGTTATAGACGCCCTGATGGGTAAAACAGAAGAGTTTGAAGGACAGCCAGTAGTTGTACACATTGACTATCGGCTTGATCCTGCTGCCCATGACTTTCCTACCATTAGTATCAGGTCCCTCACCCATTTCCTGGCTAGTGCAGATTATGAGAGCCATATTGACATGGAGTTTGTTCAGGACGGCGCTGTTTTGGGACAGGCTGTCATCCCTACCGCACGGAGCAAAGTCATGGTTTACACAGAATATTATCTGTGAAGCCTTGCTGTTTACAATTGATTATTTACATTTATTTGCTCTTATATTCATATAAATAGAAACTGAATTGTGTCCCAAAGGGGAATTGCTTCTTTCTTCTTGATTTATACCTTCCTCATTTGGTCAATTCCCCTAACAGGCCATGTTGGATCCATTTCTCTCAATCTCCTTTGTGTACTGATCTTCTGCTAGGCCCAAATGCACTACATGTGCTACATCCTGCTCAACTGATGCTGCTGTGGTCACACATGAGAACACTTCTCATGCTCTGCTTTATCATTTGCTGCTAACCACTCCTGCTGGTTTGCTGTTCGCTTTTTTCATTAGATTTATCCAATGTTCTTTCTAGATCAACAATTCTCAGTAGTCATACAACGTGAACAGCCTATATCTGAGGTTCACTGTCCTTATCCGCAATGTCAATATCATGTTGCTAGTATACGCCATGTTGAGACCCACCTAACCTCTCATGGATTCACCAGAATTCAACGAAACAGAATACCTGATCCAGCCAACATTGTTTGCCTCTAATGCCATCCTGTTAGAAAATATATTCACACTCACCCCAGGTTGTGCCTTCCACTGCTCTGAGCTGGACCAGCTTTGACCCCGATACCATGAATGCAGAACCATCTCCAACTCCAAAACCTTCATCACAGTCACAAAATCACCAACACTCAGCTGCTGGTCCAGCATCTGGTGACTCTTTTCAACCAGCTGTTGCTCCAGATGCTGATCAACCGGCTGTTTCCTCTTCCAACGCGCAAGTCAATCTGGCAGCTGTGCATAGCAACCTTTCTGAAAAGTGTCCCAGATGTCAGTGTGTGATTCAGCAACCTGTCTCACTTGGATTGCACTCTTACACACATCATCTTGAACATTACACCTATGTTGGTTATGGTCCCAATGGTGAGTTGCTATCACCCCTTGATCCATTCATCCTAAATTGTTTTCAGACCAAACCTATGGAGTCCGAGTAACTCGCAAACATCCTTTGGGTCCTGTACATTGTCCTGTCAATGGCTGCCCTGAAGAATATCTGAGCAGTGCAGATTTACGGCGCCATATTCTTGTTCATGGGTTCACAAATGTGTCTCTTCAGAAGATACCTCTTCAGGAACTCATGGTTTGCACCCCTCCTTTTGATCTTCCATCTGCTGACATGTCTCAGTTGCAGGAGCCACACATCCTCACGTGGGATCAGCTTCCCTCAGCTTCCCCACTTCGCCCCCCACCAGTTCTGATCACGCCAGAGGAGGAAGATGTCGGTATACCACTGGCACACCAGGTCACACTTCTTCACTCTGCTGTACTTGGGGGACCGGCTCGCTCTTCGCCACCATCCATCATGAACTCTCCGACACCTGAAAATTCACCACCTGCACTGCACCGTTTGTTTTCCATAGCCTCTCTTCTATAGAGCTCTCTCTCATTATATAAACAGAAAATCCTTGCGAGCTTTTTGAACCTCAAGAACTGAAGTCCTTTGGTCTTGCCATTCATCCTGGCCATCGCATTCTCATTTGTCTTGCCTGTGAGACAGGCATCTCGGCTGACACCGCTATTACACATGGCAAGCACAGCCAAACGCCAATGTCCCTCCAGGACAGAGACAACATTACACAGATTCTTAGTGAATATCGGTTTTCCACCCCAGACAACATTTCACTTCCCAATCATGGTCCACCTATTGCAGGAATCAAATATACTCTCGGATATCGCTGTCCTGAATGCCCCTTTGCCGCCCCTGCATATGGAACTCTTGAGATGCACTGGAACAGTGAGAACCGCCACGAAACAGCGGTATCTGCCAGGGAGGCAATTGTCCGAGCACATGTTCAAACTGTGTTCCGCTTTCGGCCCAGCTACTTTGTTGTTAATCCGTCACTTACCGGGGTATCACCAGAGGATCCATTTCATCTGTTTATGACACAACTAGCACCTCGACTGGAACCCCAACCTATCACTGCACCAGCTACACATGTGCGCGAAACTCCCCCGCATGTTCAATTCTTCGGTTGGGATCTGCTCCTTAAAACAGCCATAACGACCCGTACCAATGTTGCAGCTCTCCGAGCTTTGGTTCATAAACCTGCCAATGGAAACAACCCATTATTCCGTCTTGTAGATGTTGTTCTCACATATCTCAAGCAAATACGGGCCCTGAATGAATCTGCCGGATTTTTAGTCAGAGGCGCCTTGATGGAGCACTCTCGGCAAGCACATCTAATATCATCCTATTTTCATGAATCTAAATTTTAGCAGAAATGACAAGGACAAGACCTATTTCACTACCCACCGTGATGATGACACACTCAAGACCTATTCCACTGTCCTTTGGCAACTGGTTCAAATGACTTCTTCTCAAACAGAATTGATCACTTTCAATCTCACTCCGGAGGACCTCACACGTCAGCAGCATCTGGTCAGAAATCTGAACGAGGCCACTACTGCTCAGTCAGTACTCAGTCTCCATGAATACATTCTACCTTTGCTCTCTCCCGGGGGAAAAACGCCGCAAAGACCACACTCTGTCCTAGAGCAATTTGCTGCAATCTATTGTTTAAAAGAAGATGGTCTATTTCTTCCCCCCGAGCGTTGCACCCAGCTCTTTGCAATAATAAAGTACCTGTGCCGATCTGTCTGTCTTTTTCAAGCCGGCCAGACACGAGAAAATTTTGACAATGATCTTCTGAAGTAAGCGTGTCAACATTCATATCATAACACAACTGACTGTATTCATCCTTAGATCTGTTGAAAGTTCCACACTCCTCATGCTGTCTCTGAATCAAGACAGTCCATTCACCATGGCACGGTCAGCTGCCATTTATCTTGCACCACTGGCCACTAGTGGCTGGCGAGCACCAACCATGCGGGTGTCAGATGATCATATGACCTATACCTATCGAGAACACTCAATCCACATTGATCAATGGAGAACTGGCCTTCAGAATGCCTTTTCAGACTTCACTGTAGGCTTGCTGGCTCTCGCACCTGGTCAGACCATCACTTTGAACACCAATGTTCCTGTTATCGATGACTGGGCCAATCTCCAGCGAGGATACACCTTCCTGCGCAACTCACCATTTGAAGTACCCCCTCATGCCCTTCTTCAAGCTCTCAGTCATAATCCAGATCTCTCTCCACTCAGAGTTGATCCAGCAGGCCGACTTGAATTTCATACACCAACAGTTTTGAGGCTACTCAAAGCGTGTGCTGAACTCAACCAGCTTTTGGCCTTCCTCTTGTTCACCATACCTGGTCAAGACCCTCGTGCTGCAGAGTTCACTGATCATAAAATTTCCAATTCAACACGCCCCCGCACATTGTTCATGACTGGGACAGAGCTTTGGACCGCTGTTCGGCGTGTAAAATCTGAGAACCTCATGGGTCGAGAAACATTCATT
Source organism: Mycena floridula (assembly GCA_029320655.1). Classification (NCBI taxonomy): domain Eukaryota; kingdom Fungi; phylum Basidiomycota; class Agaricomycetes; order Agaricales; family Mycenaceae; genus Mycena; species Mycena floridula. Next base: position 2,548,465 of record JARIHS010000010.1, read on the forward strand.
CCGACCTGGATTACACCAGTCCTCAGCAAATGGATTCTGTATTATCTCACCGTCGTTCGTCCTCTCGAGCGTGTCCTTGTCCATGTTCAATATGGATCCAAGGTCACTCAGCTCATGGATGAATACCTCTTTGTGCAACACAATCAGAGAATGACGGATGAGGTATTCCGCACCATCTTTCCACAATTAATGCACAAATACTGTCATGTATCTCTTGGCATCCATGACTATAGACAAGTCGTTGTCGAGATCAGCCGTCTCTTTCTCGGAACAGAACAGCACCGTGCTGAAGAGGCCTTCGATGCATTTGCTGCTCAGCGCGGACACACTCTCCAGACATCACGCACCCATTATGCTCCCGAGTTTGGCCAGCTTTCAGGAATGTCTAGTGATCAGCTGTTGCGGTTTAAAAGTGCATCCAGTGATTGGACAACAGTGACCGGCTTCCATCCAACTTTGCCTCAACTTGTCCCAATAATTGCACGTCATGCTCTAGCTCTGAGAGCACAAACTCTCTCAGATGCCTCGGGTGGACATCATCTCAACTCAGCTCAAGTTGTGGAACTTGTCAGATCACTTATGAATGAACAGCTTGTGACAGTTGTGGCCAAAATGCAAGAGACCATCCGGCCTGCTGTAGCTGGGGCACTCCTTGAATATGGTGGTGCCCGACAATACCACCCGCCTCTGGGCCCTGGTACGTATTTTGGATTATCTTGAACTCTCCTATCTTATGCTAATGAAATTACCCCAGCACTTGCACATACCAACATATCCCAGCACAATGATGATGGACCTCCACCTCATGAGGATATTTCTGCACCTTTGCAACTCAAGGGCCATCCTATGTCTCCAGGGACTGAGGTTCTCACAATCGCCACTCAACTGTTGGACCAAATGTTTCCACATCAGACCAATCAATTTAAAAGTGATGCCCAGTGTCAAGCTGTACAGCAGGCCATCCTTGGAACACACTCATTCACTGCTATTCTTCCCACAGGAGGGGGTAAAAGCATGATTTGGAAGCTCCCTGCACTGCTGAACCGTGATGACACCACCATTGTGATCATTCCTAATGCTGGATTACTTCAGGACCAGATATCGAGCACTGCAAGGGCCAGTATCAAATGTTGTCAATGGACCGCATCAGATTCCACCAAGTTGTCAAATGAGAGAATAGTCTATATGGCAGTTGAGAGCACCAAAAGCCCCAAGTTCATACAGTGATTTGGCCGCTTTCCTGTGGTTTTCATATGCTAATTCCTATGTATAGATTGGTGCAAGAAAATCAAACCCGTATCGTTCGCCTTGTCTTTGATGAAGCCCACAACATCGTCACTCAAAAGCACTTTCGTGCTATATTCAAGGGTGTTCATGCGCTTGCAGACCTTCCCATCCAGCGTATCTATCTGACGGCCAGTTTACCCAGACGTCTTCGCAGAATTTTTTTGGAGGAGACTGCACTGTCTCCCACTGCGCCTATTTTCAGCACCCCGGTCTCTCAGCCGCAACTATCCTACCATGTCTTCTATCTACCATCCAACAGCAGTCTTCATCTTGCACGTGTGGCAGCAGAGCTTGGGCGACATGTTGACCATAATTATCTCGGGTCAAATGGACAAGGCATGATCTTTGCATGTAGCAAGGCTATGGTCAAAGATGTGCATGGCTTCATGACAGAAGATGGTCGTGCAGCCGCTATCTACCATGGAGACCTTACACCAGCAGACAAAGCATCACAATTCGATGCCTGGAGGAATGGATCTACACGATGGATGGTAGCCACAACATCACTTGTTCAAGGCATTGATCGACCGCATATCCGAGTCCTCATCTTTGTTGAAATGCCTTATGGTATTGTCAATCTCTTTCAAGGTGGTGGACGTGGTGGGCGGGACGATGAACTGGCCTATGTCATTGTTCTCACCACAAGCAATACACAAAAACCGCCTCCTGTCCAATCACCCATTGAGCTTGAAAAGGATAGAGATGGAACATACGAGGGGAAGCTGTGGCTTACCAACCGTAATCAATGCCGCCGCATTGGCTTCAGCAAGCTGTTTGATAGTGCTTCTACAGCTTGCTCCAGTGACCCACATAATCAGATGTGTGATGTCTGCCAGAAGCAAAGCCCTTTTCATATAGACATTCAGAACCTTATCAACACTGTTCTGGACAATCCTGCCTCATTCTCAAATGCTATCGCTTCCACTTCTGCTGTCCAAAACCCTTCATCTACCATTTTGCATAACCCTGGCACACCCATGAACGCTATCGCTTCAACTTCTGCACTTCAACCCCTGCCATCTAGTGATGATGGACTCTGGGGGCAACTGGAGGATGTTAGTGAGCATCTCACAGCTCTTGCATCTCACTCTCCACCTACCAAGATAGCTCATTCACCTGCACCGAGCATATCCTTACCGACTCATGGTCCATCCATGTCTATTCTTCACGATAACCAAGCGTATCAGCAGAAGACTCACAGTCTGCGTCGTAAAGCTGAGACAATTGCAGACATGGCTCGGCTGCTCACTGACCACTGCGTTGTTTGCTTCCTGCAGCATGGCCGATATTGTCAGCATCAGAGCAATTTTTCAACTTGCCTACCATTGCTTGGATTGTCAGATCAGACCCAAGCCTTCTATGATTTCCGTCGAAACCTTGTTCTTCCCAAGTACAAGTACTGCTGGTACTGTGGTTTTCCTCAGCAAGACACTCGCAATTGGGGCAACAATAATTACTCACCGCCTAATCATCCAAAATTTGAAGGAGGCCCAATAGAGTGTCCTTTTACCAACTTTGTTGCAGCAGCCATCTGGTGGATCTTTATCCAGTCAGAAGTCATGGAACAGGCAATAGCTGAAATTGGGCATGAGCTTGCAATACCTGATCCGCTCACACCAGAAAAGTTTATTACCTGGTGTGCTGCTGAGCAGGGGCCTCATCACTTTTACAATGGGCTTGAGTTGTTGATTTGGTATTGGAAAAAACCCAAGCCCAGTGAATAATCAAGTCTGTAAGTGTTATGAATGTGGCATTTATGATTGGTCCTAATCTTTTGAGGCAGTGTTGGTATGATTTTTTTGATACTTTTATTTCTATTTAAGCCATTTGAGTGGCAGTCTGTTTATGGTTATTTAATCTTTCATTACTATTTAAGCCATTACCACATTGCTCAACCAATGTTTTGTGTATATCTGGCCATCATTATTTATGCCTGTTCAACCAGGATTTTCTCTTGATTACATTTAGTGTACAATTCCAGCTCAACCTGGCTCAAATAATAAATTTAGATTCAACTCCAAGCAAGGGGGCACCGGCCCAGATCAGTCTTACATCAGCATAGACTCGCAAAGCACTTTCCCGAGCTCTACAGGCTCAAGGCTCTTGTTCTAAGGGCTTGTCTTGTCTATTTGAGAATAATTGACCAATAAAGACTACACAATGGGAAAATCCTGACCTGCATGACTCAATGGATCTGTTCATGGCAGCAACAGACAGAAGACACACAATGTGACTCTGTGTGACATCATCGCATCTTGCATTAACTAGCCCATAACTTTGCATCATGGGTGGTACTCATTCAATTGAACACTTTCAATTGAAGGAAATGACAGGAACAATATAAATCAATCTCTTTGTTGGATGTCTACAAGGCAGAGGCACAGATAATTTGTATCATAGGTGAGTCTCGGCATTATCTAACACAAATGAATGAGTCCCAGATCTAGTCTATCCTTTGCAGCTTGGCTGGTTTAACCTGCGTGCAGTTGATTGAGGCAAAAGTTAATGAAACAGTACAATGGAAGGCCCAGGTAAGGATACCAGTTGGCTTGATTCCCATTGGTGTCCTTTCCTCACTGCCAGAATCTGGCCTCACCTGCATCAGCAGACTGAGTGAACATAAGCTCTTTGAGGTCCAAGACTGCTTCGCATGCAATGTCAACTATCTGACCCTAAGTAATCTAACCTTTTTCTGAGTGACAGATATGTTTCGGTGGAGGGCCTTGGTGTGATTATAAGTTGGAAAATGTATCCCTTGGTCTGAGTGACGAATCTGTTTCGGTTGAGGGTCTTGTTGTGATTTTATGTTGGAAAATGTCTTTCCTTGTGCATTTCATCTGATATTTGATTGGGTCGAGATTATTTGACGCTTGGATCAGTTTGAGTGAGAGAATTGGTGAAGCAGGAGATATAAGGCGATTACAGACAGATATGGGAGGAAATTACCTCTGAGCGTGGTTGAGTGCTGTCTCTTTTGTGTGTATGAGGTGATATGGCCTAACCTTTTTATGAGCGAGGAATACGCTTTGGCTGAGGGTCTTGGTGCGATTTTATGTTGGAAAATGTCTTTCCCTGTGCATTTCATCTGATATTTGATTGGGTCGAGATTATTTGACGCTTGGATCAGTTTGAGTGAGAGAATTGGTGAAGCAGGAGATATAAGGCGATTACAGACAGATATGGGAGGAAATTACCTCTGAGCGTGGTTGAGTGCTGTCTCTTTTGTGTGTATGAGGTGATATGGCCTAACCTTTTTATGAGCGACGAATACGTTTTGGTGGAGGGCCTTGGTGTGATTGTAAGTTGGAAAACGTATCCCTTGGTCTGAGTGACGAATCTGTTTCGGTTGAGGGTCTTGGTGTGATTTTACACTGGAAAATGTCTTTCCCTGTGCATTTCATCTGATATTTGATTGGGTCGAGATTATTTGATGCTCGGATCAGTTTGAGTGAGAGAATTGGTGAAGCAGGAGATATAAGGCGATTACAGACAGATATGGGAGGAAATTACCTCTGAGCGTGGTTGAGTGCTGTCTCTTTTGTGTGTATGAGGTGATATGGCCTAACCTTTTTATGAGCGAGGAATACGCTTTGGCTGAGGGTCTTGGTGTGATTTTATGTTGGAAAATGTCTTTCCCTGTGCATTTCATCTGATATTTGATTGGGTCGAGATTATTTGACGCTCGGATCAGTTTGAGTGAGAGAATTGGTGAAGCAGGAGATATAAGGCGATTACAGACAGATATGGGAGGAAATTACCTCTGAGCGTGGTTGAGTGCTGTCTCTTTTGTGTGTATGAGGTGATATGGCCTAACCTTTTTATGAGCGACGAATACGTTTTGGTGGAGGGTCTTGGTGCGATTTTATGCTGGAAAACGTAGCTGGAGTTGTACGGTGATTTCAGACTGAGATGTGAGTGAAGTGAAGATGATTTGTGATATGTCAGGGTGGTGAGTTTAATTTGGATGATATTCCCATGGTAATTACCTCTGAGCGTGGTTGAGTGCTGTCTCTTTTGTGTGTATGAGGTGATATGGCCTAACCTTTTTATGAGCGAGGAATACGCTTTGGCTGAGGGTCTTGGTGCGATTTTATGTTGGAAAACGTCTTTCCCTGTGCATTTCATCTGATATTTGATTGGGTCGAGATTATTTGACGCTCGGATCAGTTTGAGTGAGAGAATTGGTGAAGCAGGAGATATAAGGCGATTACAGACAGATATGGGAGGAAATTACCTCTGAGCGTGGTTGAGTGCTGTCTCTTTTGTGTGTATGAGGTGATATGGCCTAACCTTTTTATGAGCGACGAATACGCTTTGGTGGAGGGCCTTGGTGTGATTGTAAGTTGGAAAACGTATCCCTTGGTCTGAGTGACGAATCTGTTTCGGTTGAGGGTCTTGGTGTGATTTTACACTGGAAAATGTCTTTCCCTGTGCATTTCATCTGATATTTGATTGGGTCGAGATTATTTGACGCTCGGATCAGTTTGAGTGAGAGAATTGGTGAAGCAGGAGATATAAGGCGATTACAGACAGATATGGGAGGAAATTACCTCTGAGCGTGGTTGAGTGCTGTCTCTTTTGTGTGTATGAGGTGATATGGCCTAACCTTTTTATGAGCGAGGAATACGCTTTGGCTGAGGGTCTTGGTGCGATTTTATGTTGGAAAACGTCTTTCCCTGTGCATTTCATCTGATATTTGATTGGGTCGAGATTATTTGACGCTCGGATCAGTTTGAGTGAGAGAATTGGTGAAGCAGGAGATATAAGGCGATTACAGACAGATATGGGAGGAAATTACCTCTGAGCGTGGTTGAGTGCTGTCTCTTTTGTGTGTATGAGGTGATATGGCCTAACCTTTTTATGAGCGAGGAATACGCTTTGGCTGAGGGTCTTGGTGTGATTTTATGTTGGAAAATGTCTTTCCCTGTGCATTTCATCTGATATTTGATTGGGTCGAGATTATTTGACGCTCGGATCAGTTTGAGTGAGAGAATTGGTGAAGCAGGAGATATAAGGCGATTACAGACAGATATGGGAGGAAATTACCTCTGAGCGTGGTTGAGTGCTGTCTCTTTTGTGTGTATGAGGTGATATGGCCTAACCTTTTTATGAGCGAGGAATACACTTTGGCTGAGGGTCTTGGTGCGATTTTATGTTGGAAAACGTCTTTCCCTGTGCATTTCATCTGATATTTGATTGGGTCGAGATTATTTGACACTTGGATCAGTTTGAGTGAGAGAATTGGTGAAGCAGGAGATATAAGGCGATTACAGACAGATATGGGAGGAAATTACCTCTGAGCGTGGTTGAGTGCTGTCTCTTTTGTGTGTATGAGGTGATATGGCCTAACCTTTTTATGAGCGACGAATACGTTTTGGTGGAGGGCCTTGGTGTGATTGTAAGTTGGAAAACGTATCCCTTGGTCTGAGTGACGAATCTGTTTCGGTTGAGGGTCTTGGTGTGATTTTACACTGGAAAATGTCTTTCCCTGTGCATTTCATCTGATATTTGATTGGGTCGAGATTATTTGATGCTCGGATCAGTTTGAGTGAGAGAATTGGTGAAGCAGGAGATATAAGGCGATTACAGACAGATATGGGAGGAAATTACCTCTGAGCGTGGTTGAGTGCTGTCTCTTTTGTGTGTATGAGGTGATATGGCCTAACCTTTTTATGAGCGAGGAATACGCTTTGGCTGAGGGTCTTGGTGTGATTTTATGTTGGAAAATGTCTTTCCCTGTGCATTTCATCTGATATTTGATTGGGTCGAGATTATTTGACGCTCGGATCAGTTTGAGTGAGAGAATTGGTGAAGCAGGAGATATAAGGCGATTACAGACAGATATGGGAGGAAATTACCTCTGAGCGTGGTTGAGTGCTGTCTCTTTTGTGTGTATGAGGTGATATGGCCTAACCTTTTTATGAGCGAGGAATACGCTTTGGCTGAGGGTCTTGGTGCGATTTTATGTTGGAAAACGTCTTTCCCTGTGCATTTCATCTGATATTTGATTGGGTCGAGATTATTTGACGCTCGGATCAGTTTGAGTGAGAGAATTGGTGAAGCAGGAGATATAAGGCGATTACAGACAGATATGGGAGGAAATTACCTCTGAGCGTGGTTGAGTGCTGTCTCTTTTGTGTGTATGAGGTGATATGGCCTAACCTTTTTATGAGCGACGAATACGCTTTGGTGGAGGGCCTTGGTGTGATTGTAAGTTGGAAAACGTATCCCTTGGTCTGAGTGACGAATCTGTTTCGGTTGAGGGTCTTGGTGTGATTTTACACTGGAAAATGTCTTTCCCTGTGCATTTCATCTGATATTTGATTGGGTCGAGATTATTTGACGCTCGGATCAGTTTGAGTGAGAGAATTGGTGAAGCAGGAGATATAAGGCGATTACAGACAGATATGGGAGGAAATTACCTCTGAGCGTGGTTGAGTGCTGTCTCTTTTGTGTGTATGAGGTGATATGGCCTAACCTTTTTATGAGCGAGGAATACGCTTTGGCTGAGGGTCTTGGTGTGATTTTATGTTGGAAAATGTCTTTCCCTGTGCATTTCATCTGATATTTGATTGGGTCGAGATTATTTGACGCTCGGATCAGTTTGAGTGAGAGAATTGGTGAAGCAGGAGATATAAGGCGATTACAGACAGATATGGGAGGAAATTACCTCTGAGCGTGGTTGAGTGCTGTCTCTTTTGTGTGTATGAGGTGATATGGCCTAACCTTTTTATGAGCGAGGAATACGCTTTGGTGGAGGGCCTTGGTGTGATTGTAAGTTGGAAAACGTATCCCTTGGTCTGAGTGACGAATCTGTTTCGGTTGAGGGTCTTGGTGTGATTTTACACTGGAAAATGTCTTTCCCTGTGCATTTCATCTGATATTTGATTGGGTCGAGATTATTTGATGCTCGGATCAGTTTGAGTGAGAGAATTGGTGAAGCAGGAGATATAAGGCGATTACAGACAGATATGGGAGGAAATTACCTCTGAGCGTGGTTGAGTGCTGTCTCTTTTGTGTGTATGAGGTGATATGGCCTAACCTTTTTATGAGCGACGAATACGTTTTGGTGGAGGGCCTTGGTGTGATTGTAAGTTGGAAAACGTATCCCTTGGTCTGAGTGACGAATCTGTTTCGGTTGAGGGTCTTGGTGTGATTTTACACTGGAAAATGTCTTTCCCTGTGCATTTCATCTGATATTTGATTGGGTCGAGATTATTTGACGCTCGGATCAGTTTGAGTGAGAGAATTGGTGAAGCAGGAGATATAAGGCGATTACAGACAGATATGGGAGGAAATTACCTCTGAGCGTGGTTGAGTGCTGTCTCTTTTGTGTGTATGAGGTGATATGGCCTAACCTTTTTATGAGCGAGGAATACGCTTTGGCTGAGGGTCTTGGTGTGATTTTATGTTGGAAAATGTCTTTCCCTGTGCATTTCATCTGATATTTGATTGGGTCGAGATTATTTGACGCTCGGATCAGTTTGAGTGAGAGAATTGGTGAAGCAGGAGATATAAGGCGATTACAGACAGATATGGGAGGAAATTACCTCTGAGCGTGGTTGAGTGCTGTCTCTTTTGTGTGTATGAGGTGATATGGCCTAACCTTTTTATGAGCGACGAATACGTTTTGGTGGAGGGCCTTGGTGTGATTGTAAGTTGGAAAACGTATCCCTTGGTCTGAGTGACGAATCTGTTTCGGTTGAGGGTCTTGGTGTGATTTTACACTGGAAAATGTCTTTCCCTGTGCATTTCATCTGATATTTGATTGGGTCGAGATTATTTGATGCTCGGATCAGTTTGAGTGAGAGAATTGGTGAAGCAGGAGATATAAGGCGATTACAGACAGATATGGGAGGAAATTACCTCTGAGCGTGGTTGAGTGCTGTCTCTTTTGTGTGTATGAGGTGATATGGCCTAACCTTTTTATGAGCGAGGAATACGCTTTGGCTGAGGGTCTTGGTGTGATTTTATGTTGGAAAATGTCTTTCCCTGTGCATTTCATCTGATATTTGATTGGGTCGAGATTATTTGACGCTCGGATCAGTTTGAGTGAGAGAATTGGTGAAGCAGGAGATATAAGGCGATTACAGACAGATATGGGAGGAAATTACCTCTGAGCGTGGTTGAGTGCTGTCTCTTTTGTGTGTATGAGGTGATATGGCCTAACCTTTTTATGAGCGAGGAATACGCTTTGGCTGAGGGTCTTGGTGCGATTTTATGTTGGAAAACGTCTTTCCCTGTGCATTTCATCTGATATTTGATTGGGTCGAGATTATTTGACGCTCGGATCAGTTTGAGTGAGAGAATTGGTGAAGCAGGAGATATAAGGCGATTACAGACAGATATGGGAGGAAATTACCTCTGAGCGTGGTTGAGTGCTGTCTCTTTTGTGTGTATGAGGTGATATGGCCTAACCTTTTTATGAGCGAGGAATACGCTTTGGCTGAGGGTCTTGGTGCGATTTTATGTTGGAAAATGTCTTTCCCTGTGCATTTCATCTGATATTTGATTGGGTCGAGATTATTTGACGCTTGGATCAGTTTGAGTGAGAGAATTGGTGAAGCAGGAGATATAAGGCGATTACAGACAGATATGGGAGGAAATTACCTCTGAGCGTGGTTGAGTGCTGTCTCTTTTGTGTGTATGAGGTGATATGGCCTAACCTTTTTATGAGCGACGAATACGTTTTGGTGGAGGGCCTTGGTGTGATTGTAAGTTGGAAAACGTATCCCTTGGTCTGAGTGACGAATCTGTTTCGGTTGAGGGTCTTGGTGTGATTTTACACTGGAAAATGTCTTTCCCTGTGCATTTCATCTGATATTTGATTGGGTCGAGATTATTTGACGCTCGGATCAGTTTGAGTGAGAGAATTGGTGAAGCAGGAGATATAAGGCGATTACAGACAGATATGGGAGGAAATTACCTCTGAGCGTGGTTGAGTGCTGTCTCTTTTGTGTGTATGAGGTGATATGGCCTAACCTTTTTATGAGCGAGGAATACGCTTTGGCTGAGGGTCTTGGTGTGATTTTATGTTGGAAAATGTCTTTCCCTGTGCATTTCATCTGATATTTGATTGGGTCGAGATTATTTGACGCTCGGATCAGTTTGAGTGAGAGAATTGGTGAAGCAGGAGATATAAGGCGATTACAGACAGATATGGGAGGAAATTACCTCTGAGCGTGGTTGAGTGCTGTCTCTTTTGTGTGTATGAGGTGATATGGCCTAACCTTTTTATGAGCGAGGAATACGCTTTGGCTGAGGGTCTTGGTGCGATTTTATGTTGGAAAATGTCTTTCCCTGTGCATTTCATCTGATATTTGATTGGGTCGAGATTATTTGACGCTTGGATCAGTTTGAGTGAGAGAATTGGTGAAGCAGGAGATATAAGGCGATTACAGACAGATATGGGAGGAAATTACCTCTGAGCGTGGTTGAGTGCTGTCTCTTTTGTGTGTATGAGGTGATATGGCCTAACCTTTTTATGAGCGACGAATACGTTTTGGTGGAGGGCCTTGGTGTGATTGTAAGTTGGAAAACGTATCCCTTGGTCTGAGTGACGAATCTGTTTCGGTTGAGGGTCTTGGTGTGATTTTACACTGGAAAATGTCTTTCCCTGTGCATTTCATCTGATATTTGATTGGGTCGAGATTATTTGATGCTCGGATCAGTTTGAGTGAGAGAATTGGTGAAGCAGGAGATATAAGGCGATTACAGACAGATATGGGAGGAAATTACCTCTGAGCGTGGTTGAGTGCTGTCTCTTTTGTGTGTATGAGGTGATATGGCCTAACCTTTTTATGAGCGAGGAATACGCTTTGGCTGAGGGTCTTGGTGTGATTTTATGTTGGAAAATGTCTTTCCCTGTGCATTTCATCTGATATTTGATTGGGTCGAGATTATTTGACGCTCGGATCAGTTTGAGTGAGAGAATTGGTGAAGCAGGAGATATAAGGCGATTACAGACAGATATGGGAGGAAATTACCTCTGAGCGTGGTTGAGTGCTGTCTCTTTTGTGTGTATGAGGTGATATGGCCTAACCTTTTTATGAGCGAGGAATACGCTTTGGCTGAGGGTCTTGGTGTGATTTTATGTTGGAAAATGTCTTTCCCTGTGCATTTCATCTGATATTTGATTGGGTCGAGATTATTTGACGCTCGGATCAGTTTGAGTGAGAGAATTGGTGAAGCAGGAGATATAAGGCGATTACAGACAGATATGGGAGGAAATTACCTCTGAGCGTGGTTGAGTGCTGTCTCTTTTGTGTGTATGAGGTGATATGGCCTAACCTTTTTATGAGCGACGAATACGCTTTGGTGGAGGGCCTTGGTGTGATTGTAAGTTGGAAAACGTATCCCTTGGTCTGAGTGACGAATCTGTTTCGGTTGAGGGTCTTGGTGTGATTTTACACTGGAAAATGTCTTTCCCTGTGCATTTCATCTGATATTTGATTGGGTCGAGATTATTTGACGCTCGGATCAGTTTGAGTGAGAGAATTGGTGAAGCAGGAGATATAAGGCGATTACAGACAGATATGGGAGGAAATTACCTCTGAGCGTGGTTGAGTGCTGTCTCTTTTGTGTGTATGAGGTGATATGGCCTAACCTTTTTATGAGCGAGGAATACGCTTTGGTGGAGGGCCTTGGTGTGATTGTAAGTTGGAAAACGTATCCCTTGGTCTGAGTGACGAATCTGTTTCGGTTGAGGGTCTTGGTGTGATTTTACACTGGAAAATGTCTTTCCCTGTGCATTTCATCTGATATTTGATTGGGTCGAGATTATTTGATGCTCGGATCAGTTTGAGTGAGAGAATTGGTGAAGCAGGAGATATAAGGCGATTACAGACAGATATGGGAGGAAATTACCTCTGAGCGTGGTTGAGTGCTGTCTCTTTTGTGTGTATGAGGTGATATGGCCTAACCTTTTTATGAGCGACGAATACGTTTTGGTGGAGGGCCTTGGTGTGATTGTAAGTTGGAAAACGTATCCCTTGGTCTGAGTGACGAATCTGTTTCGGTTGAGGGTCTTGGTGTGATTTTACACTGGAAAATGTCTTTCCCTGTGCATTTCATCTGATATTTGATTGGGTCGAGATTATTTGATGCTCGGATCAGTTTGAGTGAGAGAATTGGTGAAGCAGGAGATATAAGGCGATTACAGACAGATATGGGAGGAAATTACCTCTGAGCGTGGTTGAGTGCTGTCTCTTTTGTGTGTATGAGGTGATATGGCCTAACCTTTTTATGAGCGAGGAATACGCTTTGGCTGAGGGTCTTGGTGTGATTTTATGTTGGAAAATGTCTTTCCCTGTGCATTTCATCTGATATTTGATTGGGTCGAGATTATTTGACGCTCGGATCAGTTTGAGTGAGAGAATTGGTGAAGCAGGAGATATAAGGCGATTACAGACAGATATGGGAGGAAATTACCTCTGAGCGTGGTTGAGTGCTGTCTCTTTTGTGTGTATGAGGTGATATGGCCTAACCTTTTTATGAGCGACGAATACGTTTTGGTGGAGGGTTAGGGTTAGGGTTAGGGTTAGGGTTAGGGTTAGGGTTAGGGTTAGGGTTAGGGTTAGGGTTAGGGTTAGGGTTAGGGTTAGGGTTAGGGTTAGGGTAGGGTTAGGGTTAG